>CAUYUJ010021595.1:95000-136643 GCA_963575745.1 Prorocentrum cordatum | reverse complement strand
CGGCCGCGCCACGGTCGGGGCCGTGCCCCCGTGGCGCGACCGAAGCGCGACCCGGGAGCGCAGGAGACCGTGCTCCGCGCTCCCTGGTCGGGGTAGGGGGCGCAGGAGCACGTGCTCCGCGCCAACCCTACCCACCACCCACTCCATGGGTGGCCGCTTTTCGGACCCCGGGACCCCGACACGACACGACACGACACGACAGGGGGACGAAACGAACGACGCGACACGAACGACACGACACGAACGAGCGACACGACAGGGACGGGCCGCCGACCCCTCCCCAGGGCGGCAAGTGCTGGGGGGGAACCCAGCACCGCCCTGGGGAAGCACACGGGGCCTGGCGACCCCCCCGGGGGAAGGAAACCGCGCTTTGGCGGCGTCCCCCGGGGCGCGGGGGCTTTTCACCCCTCGGGCCCGGCGCTCCCCGCCTGCGCCAGGGGGACCCTAGGGTCCCGACCCCTCCCCTACGGGAGGGGCCCCCTCGGGGCAGGAGGAGGAGAAGGAGGAGGAGGAGGAGGAGGAGGAGGAGGAGGAGGAGGAGGAGGAGTGAGGAGCGAGGAGCGAGGAGCGAGGAGCAAGGAGCGATGAGGAGGAGGACGAGGAGGAGGAACAGGAGGAGGAGCAATGAGGAGAAGGAGGAGGAGGAGGAGAAGGAGGAGAAGGAGGAGAAGGAGGAGGCGGAGGAGGCGGAGGAGGAGGAGGCGGAGAAGGAGGAGGATGAGTCCGAGCGATGACAGAAGAATGGTGAGGAGGTGGAGAGCAGAAGGAGGAGAAAGAGGAGATGAGGAGCAGAAGAAGAGGAAGGTAGGGAGGTGGAGGAGGAGGAGGAGGAGGAGAGAGGAGGAGCGAGGAGCGAGGAGAGATGAGGGAGCGAGAGAGCGAAGAGCGAGGAGGAGGAGGAAGAGGAGAGGAGGAGGCGGATGAGGTAGGGAGGAAGCGGGGAGCGCGGAGGAACAGACGGAGATGAGGAGGAGGTGGGAGGGAAGGAGGAGGGAGGAAAAGAAGGAAAGAAAGAGTGAGGAAGAAGGAGAGGGAAGGAGGAGGAAAGAGGAGGAGGAGGAGGAGTGAAGGAGGAAGGGAGAGGAGGAAGGAGGAGTGAAGGAGGAGGAGGAGGAGCGTGACATATTGAGGAAGAGGGGCGAGGAGGAGGAGGAGGAGAAAGAGAAGGAGGAGAAGAAGAACGGAGGAGGAGGATAAGGAGGCGGAGGAGGAAGAGGAGGAGGAGGAGGAAGAGCGAGGAGAAGATGGAGAATTAAGGAGTGAGAAGCGAGGACCGAGGATGAGGAGAAAGGGGAGGAGGAGGAGCAAGAAGGAGGAGGAGAAGCAAGAGGAGGAGGAGGAGGAGCGAGGAGGAGGAGGAGGAGGAGGAGGAGGAGGAGGAAGAGAAGGAGGAAGAGCGAGGAGCGAGGAGCGCGGAGCGGGAGCGAGGAAGAGGAGGAGGAGGAGAGGAAGGAGAGAGGAGGAGGGGAGAGGAGAGGATGAGGAGGAGGATGAATGAGGAGGAGCAGAAAGAGGATAGAGGAGGAGGAGGAGAGGAGGAGAGGAGAAGGGGGAAACGATGAGGAAAGGATGAGCGAGAGGAGCGAGAAAACGGAAGGAGGATAACGAGGAGAGGAGAAGAAGGAAGGCGGAAGAGGAGGGGGAGGAGGAGAAGGAGGAGTGAGGAGTGAGGAGGAGGAGGAGGAGGAGCGAGGATACATGTGGGGAGAAAACGGGGGGTGGACCTCGTCGCGGCGGCGAGCCCCGGGGAGAGCGAGAGGGGGCACGCCTGCTCAGAAGGCCGCAGGGCTTTTTCAGAAGCTCTCTGGCCTTCTGAGGAGCAGCCTGCATCTTCGGAGAAGGCCTTGAAAACTTCTCAGAAGGCCAGAGGCTTTCCGAGCCTTCTGAGAAGACACGCCCCCTCTCACTTAGCCCCCAAGCTCGCCGCCGAGTATCAGATGCTCGCCCTGGGGACCTTCCTGGAGCCACACCGCGTCGAACGCCCGTCGACTGAAGTCGAGCTGGAGCCGAGCTGGAGCCGAGCCGGAGCCGAGCCGGAGCCGAGCAAATGTATCATCCGTTAGGTGGACCCCAGAAAAAAAGGTCACCCGAAGCGAACATGAGGTGGCGACCTTCGAAACCTACCCCCGCCAACCGCCGATTCTCCGGAATCGATGGGAGGCGGGGGCAGGGTTCGGATCTCGCCACGTGCTCGACGGCATCCGAACCCTACCCCGCCTCCCATGGAGTTGCCTGCATCTTTGATCTAGAAGAAGACTAAATTGAAGGGGCCCCAGGACACACAAATAAATACACACACATAAACATCTGCCCCATAGTTTCTCATATTTTCTGGGCTTTTGTCTTCCCCCCCACTTCCCATATTTTCCTGTATTTTCTGGAGAATCGACGATTAATTGTGTCTGTGTTTTTCCCCTCCTGATAAATGCCATAAACATAAACCTTCTGGCACTCCGCACGGATCTCTTGGACCTGCGCTGGGCCCCCCCCTTGGCGAGCGCGGAGCGCGTGAGGGGCGGCGCATGATGCGCCGCCAGGGGGAGCCCAGCGCGGACCCAAGAAATCCGCGCGAAGCGCCAAAAGTTCATTCGGGCTGGGCGAAAGGGGGGGGTAGCAAAGGGGGGGGGGGAGAATCAGCTCACGTAGCTGATTTTCCCGGCGCCTCCCGGCGCCGGAGGCGGCCATGTATCGAGGAATGGGCCCCTCGGTGTGGCCGAAACCAGCTGCATGCAGAAGATTTCGTAACCCCCCCTTTCCCTATCTCCCCCTTTCGTCCAGCCCGATTTATGTTTATGGCGTTTTTGTTCTTCTTGGATGATCAGCGCCGGGAGGGCTCGTTTTTCGCCGCCGAAGCATCGAACCTGCAGGTCGGCCACGGGCTCGGGCGCCGCCCGCGAGTGCAGGAGCCACAGCGCCAGCAGCGACCCCAGCAGCACGGCGAGCGTGAGGCAGAGGCAGACGGCGCGGCTGCCCGGCTTGGCCCCGTACGGCGTCGACACGGTCTCGGGCGCGTAGCTGCCCACGCCGTCGCCGACGAAGTTGTACGAGCACACCTGCCCATCACACGTCCGGAGGGAGGGGAGGGGAGGGAGGGGAGGGAGGGAGGGGAGGGGGAGGAAGGGGGAGGGTGGGGAAGGGGGGAGGGGAGGGAGGGGAGGGAGAGGGGAAAAAGGGAGGGGAAAGGGAAGGGGGGGGAGAAGGAAGGGAGGGAGGGGAGGGGGAGGAAAGGAAGGGGGAGGAGGGGAGGGGCAGGAAGGAAGGGAGGGAGGGGAGGAAGGAAGGGAGGAGGGGAGGGGGAGGAAGGAAGGGAGGGAGGGGAGGGGGAGGAAGGGGGGCCGGCCGGGCCCGGAGGAGGAGCATATGTGCAAATGCCGCTGTGACCGCCCCGCGTCTGCACGGCCGGCCTCGCCCCGGCACCGCGGCCAGGACGCGCCGCCGGAGAGGTCCGGGGAGCAGCGGCCTCGGTACTCCAGATTTCGTAATAAAAGGGAGGGGGTCTGGACCCTCCAAGACAAGCCATTTCAGACCCCCCCCCGTGGTAGAACCCTCCAAAACATCGTCCCCAGACCCCCCAGGTCCTCCAAGATAGCCTGGAAGAGACCCCACCCCGAAATGAGACCCCCTCCCTTTTATTATGAAGTCTGGAGTACATTTCTTCGTCCCACCAGGGGCAAGGCGACGGGTTACGCCGGGCACGTCCCTCTACAGGAGGAACACTCAGAAATAGTAAAAACATAGTCTGGGGACGATGTTCTGCAGTTTCGAAAATTCAATATGTTTGATCTAGTTTGTATTTTTCGTCGAGAATCTACCTGTAGGAGGACACGCCCGACCGAAGCGAAGGGGGCGAGGGTGTGGGAGGGAGCACCAGGGCCGCACGCAGCACCGGGCACGCCCGCAGATGGGCACGCCCCGTCTGCAGGGGGGGCGCTGCGGGTGCGGCGCCGGGGCGCCGGCGCACCGGGAGCAAAGGACAACAGGAGGTATGACGACCCCTATCCCAGGCATCGTGGGGTTTTCTAAAGGGGCCCCAGAACACACAAATAAATACACACAAATAAAAATATTCCCCATATTTTCTAATATTTTCTGGGTTTTTGTCTTCCCCCCCAATTCCCATATTTTCGCATATTTTCCTGGGCATCGACGATTAATTGTGTCTGTGTGTTTTTCCCCTCCTGATTTTCGAATGGGCCGAGCATTTGGGGCCCAACCCTGGGATACACGAGGGGGGGCGCCCACCCTCGATAGGGGTGCGTCCCAGTAGGGTAGCCCCCTGGGGGTGTATCCTAGGGCTCCCCTACTTGTCTTCGCCGCTCCATTTCTCGTCGAAGAGTCGGGGGTTGGGATAGAGACATCGCCTGCGAAAGGAGGCCCGAGCAGACGTGCACCTCGGCCTCGTTCCAAACTCCGTTGTCAGGGGAGCAAAGAATGACACGAGCATAGAAAACTCGGAGGTCCGCGCGGATTTCTCGGATCGGCGCCGGAGCCCCCTCTCTGGCGCGCGGAGCGCGCCAGGGGCGGCGCCGGAGGCCCCGCCAATTTTCTCCAGCGCCGATGCGAGAAACCTGCGCGGACCTCCGAGCTTTTTTTGTTGATGTCATGGTTCGTTCCCCGTAGTTGTGGGAGGGAGGGCAGGATCAATCGGGAGCGGCCAAGAGGGGGGTGTCCAAGTGGCGGGGGTGCAAATCATCACCGGCGGCATGTGCGCGGCCCAGCGGGGGGGGCCAGGGACGCCATGAGATAAGACGAGGCGCCGTGAGATCTGGGAAGTTAAATATCGTGGCCCCCGCCATGAGATCCACCCCCCCTAGCCATCACCCCCCTCTCTGCCGCCCCCGAATCAATCCACGTCGGATCGGGAGGCCGGGTCGACTCGAGCTGTGCGTCAGGCCAGTATAAAAAAAAAAAAAAATAAAAAAAAAAAATAACAAAAAATAAAAAAAAAAACAAAAAATAAAAAAAAAAAAAAATAAAAGTAAAAGGAAGGCGGAACAAAAAGTGGATTGGGTTCAGAAACATCGTAATCCAGCACGGATTTCACGATCGGCGCTGAGGCCCCCTGGCGGCGCCTCCGGCGCCGCCCCTGGCGCGCGGAGCGCGCCAGGGAGGGGGGTCCAGCGCCGATCCGAGAAATCCGCGCGGACCTCCGAGTTTTTATGTTTATGTCACTCTTTGTTCCCCTAATCCAGCGGCCCAGGGAGCCACACATAAATCTACAGGCCAGGCCGCATCGGCACACGTGGGGCCGCCCAGTGGCGGCCGGCACCCGTGCGGGGCCGCCCGCGCGGCCGCGGCGGGCCCGCGCGGCCGGCCAGCGGATTCGGCCCGCGGCGAGGAGGCCTCGGCGGCCCTCTCGGCGCGCTGCTGGGGGCGCCTGCCCCCAGGGGCGTGTGCGCGACGTGGCCGCGACGGCGTTCGAGGGAGAAGAGGCCACAGGAAGGGTAAGCTCTTGGCGCCCCGCGCGGATCTCCTGGGTCCGTGCCGGACCCCCCTCCCCGGCGCGCGGGGCGCGCCAGGGGCAGCGTCGGAAACGCCGCTGGGGGGGGCCCAGCGCGGATCCAAGACATCCGCGCGGAACGCCAACAGTTTACAGGTGTACACGGCGGCGCTGTTCTTCTTCGAGCGACCCCACTTCTCTTCGGCGTTCCCGGGGGGGGGATCTGGGCCGATCCGCCCGGGGAGGAGAGAGCCACCGGAAAGCGCCGCACCTGCGCCCCTCGTGCCCAAAAGCTGTTTCCTCTTGGAGGCGTGCAGGGCTCTCTGGTGGACTGGCGCGCGAGGGGGCGCTGAGCGGCAGCGCAGCGGCCGCGCCCAGCAGCTCACGCCGGCGCCAGGCGGGCACAGCGGGCCCCGTCGGGTCGCCAGGGAGCCTCCTCCTCCTCCTCCTCCTCCTCCTCCTCCTCCTCGTTCCTCCTCCTCCTCCTACTCCTCCTCCTCCTCGTTTCCTCTTCCTCCTCCTCCTCCGCTCGCTCCTCCTCTCCTTCCCGCCTCCTCGCTCCTCCTCCTCCTCCTCCTCCTCCTCCTCCTCCTCCTCCCCTCCGCGCTCCTCCTCGCTCCCTCCTCCGCCTGCCTCCTCCTCCTCCTCCTCCTCCTCGCTCCTCGTCCTCACTACTCCTCCTCCTCCTCCTCCTCCTCCTCCTCCTCGCTCCTCCTCCTCCTCGCTCCTCCTCGCTCCGCGCTCCTCGCTCCTCGCTCCTCGCTCCTCGTCCTCCTCCTCCTCCTCCTCCTCCTCCTCCTCCTCCTCCTCGCTCCTCCTCGCTCCTCCTCGCTCCTCCTCGCTCCTCCTCTGCAAGCGCATCGGATCCTGCTGCTGCCGGCCGTGATGCAGCGGAGGCCTGTCCACAAGAAGCTCGCCACAAGGAGCGCAACCCTGAGACCCCAGGACGTACATGAAGGGCCCCGAGGACACACACACATAAATACATAAATACACACAAATAAAATGATTCCCCATATTTCCCCATATTTTCTGGGTTTCTGTCTTCCCCCCCACTTCCCATATTATGTTCCCATATTTTCTGGGGAGTCCACGCTCAAGTGTGTCTGCGTGTTTCTTTCCCTCCTGAAGGACGTCCGGTGACTTCTGGGGTGGGAGCGTCGAGCTCTCCAGAGCGGGACCCGCCGCAGCCAAGGAAACCCAGGGCACCCTGGAGGCGAGCAGGGCGCTCCCAGGCATGGGGCGCCGCCGGACCGAAGCGAAGCGATCGGATCGCAGTGGGCCGGCTCGGGGGAAGCATCGACCTGCAGGCTGGCGCTACACCGCCGATGGATCGGCGATCCGCGAGGAGTGGGCAGTGGAAGGGACCGATGCCTCCCCACCTCAACCTGCCCCCCCCCCCCTGACATTGCCCCTCGGCTTTCGGGTCGTAGCTCGGCTCTTCTCCGGCGGCCGTCCGGGGCTATCCTGGCACTCCTGGAAGGTTCTCGGCGAGGCGCAGCTGCTAGAGAGCATCGCGAGGCTGGAAAACCACCGAGAACCAAAGAACACGCTCGAAAACCAAAGAGAACACCAAAGTAGCTCCTAAGTCCATCCCCACCGAACGTTGCCCCTGAGGGGGCTGGGGGGCCTACAGCCATCGTGCTACCATAAGGCATGCTGAATTCGCTGGCCCAACGGGCCAGAGGCTTGCTAAGATCTCCAGTAACAGGTTAACAATATTTCTAATTCGCGCGCGCGTGGCGGCCCCTGGGGACCCCCGGACGCAAAGTACCCCGGCCGGTCCGACTCCAAGAGGGCCCCAACAAGCAAAAATCGCCCCATTCCCTTTGGAAAACTTGTTTTTTCGCATGCACGACGTTTCTCGTCTTTTCGGTTTCCCAACGCTCCAAGATGGCCCAAGATGCCCCCAAGACCGCCCCAAGATGGCCCAAGAAGCTTCCAAGAGGGCCCCAAGAAGGCCCAATATGGTTCAAAGACAGCCCAAGAGGCGCCTAAGATGGCCCAAGATGGCCCCAAAACTGCCCCAAGAGAGGCCCAAGACGGGGACGAGGAACCGACAAGTCCAGCCTTCAGCCCCAAGGGGCCCCCAGGAGGCCCCAACAGGTCCCCAAGCGGCCCCAAGGGACCCCCAAGAGGCACCCCAAAAGGCCCCCAGGAGGCCCCAACACGGTCCCGAGGAGACCTCAAAACTGCGTCCCAGAGGCCCTCAAGAGGACCCAACGCGGCCCCCAAGCGGCGAGGCAATATGGGCCGGCGGAATGAGCGAAGCGATTAAATGAGGAGCAGAAGGACCTTTTGTGGCCACGACGAGCTTCGACCACGAATGGGGTTCCCCGACCCAGGTCTAAGGAACGACCCGAAAACTAGTGACCCCTCTGAGCTCAATGTTGCTCCCATCGTACTTAGGACCGCATCCCAGAAATAAGTTCGAGCACCCAGAAAATGATCGAAATAATGTCGAACGAGTATCGCCTCCAAGGGCCCGACACGTGAAACCCTCAAGTTCCGGGACCTTCTGGCGATCAAGGCTAAAGTAGGTTGGAACATCATATATGAGCCCAATGTCGTCCTTATTTCAGCGTCTTGATTGTTCCTCATTAGCGTTTGCGTGTCTTCGCAAAACTTCACTGGATATCCTACCACATATCGATACAAGACGTCGCCTAACGAACCAAGAACACCGACCAAACCGACCTCCAATAAACAAGCTCATGCTACGAACCGTGGCCTGAACGACAAGTGGGCAATAGAGTTGCTCTGCATGCGTATGGATATCCGCACATGGCCCATCGGTCGGAAACAATCGGTAGAAATATGATGTAGAAAGGCGGGAAAAGTAGATTGGGTTCGGGTCCGCCCAGGGTAACGAGACGCAGCGAAAGCATATCGACTCTGGAAGGAGGGCGCTTGAAGTAGATTTGGTTCTGGGAATCCTAACATACATACTTTCAACGACCGATGGGTAACGTTGCCCCTGACACTGGAGATGAGGAGGATCCCTGCGCCGCCTGCTCGTACCCACCGCGGCCCTCGCCCACGTAGGACCACATGGTCCTTCGGAGGACGCTTGGGCGCCCCTGTACCCTCCGGTCCTCCGGTCCTCCTCCTCCTCCTCCTCGCGTCCTCCTACTCCCTTTTTTTTAACCTCGCACCGCCGTGCCTCCGAGACTGGACTGCCATGCGCTGAGCCGAGACACACACAGAGCATGGCCACGGCCGCGCCACGGTCGGGGCCGTGCCCCCGTGGCACGACCTAAGCGCGACCAGGGAGCGCAGGAGACCGTGCTCCGCGCTCCCTGGTCGGGGTAGGGGGCGCAGGAGCACGTGCTCCGCGCCAACCCTACCCACCGCCCACTCCATGGGAGGCCGCGATTTCGGACCCCGGGACCCCGACACGACACGACACGACACGACAGGGGGACGAAACGAACGACACGACACGAACGACACGACACG
Organism: Prorocentrum cordatum; assembly: GCA_963575745.1. Lineage (NCBI taxonomy): Eukaryota > Dinophyceae > Prorocentrales > Prorocentraceae > Prorocentrum > Prorocentrum cordatum. The sequence continues at coordinate 127,744 of CAUYUJ010021595.1, read as the reverse complement.
AACGAGCGACACGACAGGGACGGGCCGCCGACCCCGCCCCAGGGCGGCGAGTGCTGGGGGGGAACCCAGCACCGCCCTGGGGAAGCACCCGGGGCCTGGCGACCCCCCCGGGGGAAGGAAACCGCGCTTTGGCGGCGTCCCCCGGGGAGCGGGGGCTTTTCGCCCCTCGGGCCCGGCGCTCCCCGCCTGCGCCAGGGGGACCCTAGGGTCCCGACCCCTCCCCTACGGGAGGGGCCCCCTCGGGGCGTCCTCCTACTCCCGCCTCCTCCTCCTCCTGCTCCTCTTCCTCCCGGTTCCTTGCTCCTGGTGGCATGAAGTCCGTGCGGGCGCTGCCTCCCCCTCCCAAGGCTGGTCGGCCCTGGGGAAGCGATCGAACTAAACAGCCAGGTCACGTGTGTGACCAGCTGTGGCTACGAGAGAATTGTTGGAAAAAGAAAGCAGACAAATAGTGACGAGGGGAGGAGGAAAGAGAGATAAGGAAACGATTACATAAAAAAGGGAAGAGAAGGCGAGGGGTGGCAGACGCATGGCTACACCATTAAAGCTGCGCGATCATGTTGGATGTGGCGGTCGCCCTGTTGTAGTATCACTCCCTCCGCCCATGAAAAAAACACCCCATCCTGCAGGTGGCGACTGCGAGACCGCATGCAGTGGGCTGTCCGAGTGGCGTGGCAGCTGCGGAGGTAGGAAAGGTGGTCGACGCTGCACGAGCAGGCCAAATGCGGCGATCGCCTATGCTGGCCATCGCTCGGACGTTCATTCCTTGTGTTTTTTTGTTTCGTTCGTATTTTTTTCGCCGAATGATCAAGGATGCTCCCCGATGGTCCCCGCCGAAGGAAAAAATGCACACGTCCGAGCGATGCCAAGTATGTCGATATCCCACCCCGTCATGTAGGTTGCGGCTGCGACGCTGCACTGAGCTGTCGTGGCTGTTGTGGCAGATGCTGCGCTCGGACGGGCGCTCCATTCCACGTGTATTCTTCGATTTCGTGCGTGTTTTTTTTTTCCGCAAAATGATCAAAGATGCTCATCGATGGCCGTCGCAGAAAAAAAATGCACACGTCCGAGAGATGGCAAACCTCCTGATGGGAGGCGCAACACATGCGGCGACGGGGGGGCGGACACATGGCTGTAACCGTGAATCCTATCATGATAATGGTAAATGCAGCATTCGGCGTTGAGGTTGGTGAGGCGAGCAATAACATGTTAGCGTGCCGTGAAGGTGTCGAGGTAACGGTCCGTATCTACACTGGCGGGGGTGGACAACACAAAATTGAGCAGGGACCGACCGTCCCGGCATTCCTATAGTCCTACAACGAAAGTCTCGTAGAACCCAAGCATGTTCTAAGAACAAAAACATGTTCTTAGAGCACAAACCGATGTGATAAAACAAGACAGTCCCAACCAGAAATGTTCCAAGAACATTTCGTGGGAACCACAAAAGGTTCTTAGAACATTGTTTGGTAGGACTATAGCTATCGGCGAGCCAGGACGCTTCGCTACTGCTTGACAAAAGGCTTTTCCCTCTGCTCCTGGGACCCCCTCGCAAGCGTCCCCAAGGTCAAAGACGGGATCCCTCGCCTGCAAGCAGGCGTAGGGTTCCCGGTGCATTGACCGGCCGCCTGGGGGGGCTCCACCGAAGAGCGAGGGAGCTTGTGCCTTCCACGCTGTGCTGGGACCTCCCGCGCTCGCCTGTAGAGTGTGCGGCCACGCTCGTCGAGGATAAAGGGCATCGGGGCCTCTCCCCTCTGCACGTAGGGACACCACCACTCGGGAGCGGCCAAGAGGGGGGTGTCCAAGAGGGGGGGGTGCAAATCATGACCGGCGGCATGTGCGCGGCCCAGCTGGGGGGCCAGGGAAGTAATGAAATAAGAAGAGGCGCCACGAGATCTGGGGAAATATCATGGCCCCCGCCATGATATCCACCCCCCCCTAGTCATCACCCCCCCTCTTTTCCGCCCCCGAACCACAGCGCCCACCATCCCCGCGACTGGTGTTCTCCCCGGGCGAAGCAAAGAGTTCGGTATGCCCAGGCCGCGGGAGCGGTGGCCGCCCCGGGGGGCGCGGGGCCCGCCGTGCTTGGGGGAGGCGCATGCCCTCCCTGGTGATGGCACGGCCGTGCAGGGCAGTTTTTAACACATGGGACGTTTAAAAGTATAGGATGTTTGATACATGAGCAATGTATGAATAAATCTCTGCACGAACGCACCGTTGTTTTGTAATGCTGCATCCCTGCATGTTTGATGCATGCTCCGCACGCGGAGCATGTGTTAAAAACGGCACTGTAAGAAAATGGTCGCCCCCCACGCCCAGCCCGATGAGATCCGATCCCACACCCACCGCGGAGTGCGAGGCAGCGTGGCAATCCCGGAGGGTGGCGGGGAGTGTCGGCTGTGGCTCCGCGCGCCGCGCGAGTGCATCCCGAGCGGGGCGTCGGGCATGGCTGCGACGCTCCAAGCGGTCTGTTGCGATGCAGCCACCGCCGCCCTGGCCCGCGCGGCCTGCGGCGAGCCCCCCAAATCCCCCCTTCTGCCAAAGCCCATTGCCAACCAATCTCTGCCGCGAGAGAGGGGCGGTGGGAGGCCAGCGAGGTGAAGACGGGGGGAGGGGCTGCGAGGAGGTGAGCCAGGAGCGAATGAAGGTTGGAGGTTGGTGGGAGCCTTCATGGTCTGGCTCGCTCGTGGATGAGGAAGTTCTGCTGGCACCCACTGTCGTCGCCCGTGGGTGAGAATGTTCTGCGTGGACACATGCTTCGCGTACGTCGGTCGACGCGGCATCCGTGGGAGGGCAAGCCCTGTTGGGGACCTACAGCATTGCATAGCTGTGCTTGCTTTTCGCGCCATGCGCTGTTTTGCGTTGCTGGGTGTCTGCGGCGCTACTGCCGTCGACGCAGATGCAGGCAGTCCACTGCCCTCGCTGCGCGGTGCCGTTGGGGGGAATAGGACTGAGAGCAGTTTGCAACCAGCTATTCTGCTGCCAATGACGTCGATGACTGCGTGCGTCTTGGCGCACGAGTCGTGCCGAGACAAGGATGACGTACGGAGCAGCTGGTGCGATGTCGCGTCTGTCCTCGAGCAAAACTGCTCAATGGTGAAATGCGAGGTTGGCGGAGCACTGATGGGCCGCCGTTCGGCCGGTCCAATCTTAAAGCAGGCGCCTCAAGGTCGGTGGCGATGAGGGGGGGTGGGGGGTCTCCGGATTCGCCGTGGAGTCGTTGTCCAATTGGTCGAGGTGGCGCGCGACGTCCCCAGGCGGCCACGGCTGCCACTCCTTGTCGGCTTTGGTCGTCGCGCCCGCTTCGGAGCTTCAGCCTGCTGGTCTTGCTGCCCCACGGGGTCTCCTTGTCTCCCCCTTGCGCATGGGTCCCCAGCGATTGCGCGTTCTCAGACTGGCTGGAAAGGATTGGGTGGAGAAATCGACGACGTGTCGCTGTGGTCTGTGATCGTAGGGCAGAGGTCTGCAAGCACCTACTGGTGGTCGCTGTGCGTCAGTGCTAGCTGGGCGTCAGCGTTCGAGCCGCTGCGGGTCGGCCCCCGCTTTCGCGGTTGGCTCGGCGCGCTGCCCTCTCGAGGTTACGAATTGAGCGAGAGCTTCCTCTAGGCGGTTGATCCTAGCGACGGCGTTGCCGAAACTGGTCGCCTCGCTCTGCATTGCAAGTTGCTCTGTCGGCCAATCTTGATGTCGCTGCTCGATCTGTGGGTTAGAGCTCGTGCCTGCTTTGGGCCGGTTACTAGTGGCTGGATCTCGCGGCTGGCCCGCTGCGCGGTGATGCTGAGTCTCGCGATCCCGTGGCTCGGCTGTCAGGTCAGAGCTCGGGCGTTGATCCGCTCGTTGATCTCGATGATGGCAGCGGCGGCGGTGCCCCTCCGGCACCGGGTGTTGGGGAATGGCACGGGCTGCGAGGTAGGTTTGTAGCGTGTGCCTACTTTGATTCGCGTGAGTCGGCTGCGTCTTAAGTTGTTCACTGCGGCTGGCGAAAGTATGTCGTCGCCGCATCGCGAGCGGATGTTCGGCGAAGTGGGCGCGCGCGCTGCCTATGTGCCATGGTGGAAGGCGTTTCCTGTAGTCCTTCGTACATGAGGGCATCGGTGAGTCATGCTTCGACGTGCACCATGGTCCTGTCGCGCTGAATGTACGCGTTGTGGCAGTCGTCCCCGACGATACAGTGGTCCCCCGCTCTATCCACGCCGTCGTAGTCTCGAGCAATCGGCTTGTGGACGTGGGCCTCGAAGAGCGGAGCGTTTCGATCGCACTGGCAATCGCTGATGTTGTTGGTCAGCCGTGCGATCATGTCCTCGCGTCTTTCGCTGCATCCCATGTGGTGGCTGCGCTCGCTCAAAGAGTGTGTCCATCTGGGCTCCACCAAAGTGCTTTGGCTTTAGTTGTGGGCCCCCTGTTGTGAACTGTCCCGGCGTGGCCGCCGCTGTTGCCTGACGCATTCCGCACGCTGGTGCTCAGTGGTGGCGCATTGGGTGGTAGCTTGGATGGGACCTCCTGGCGGGGCGCGCAAGCCTGAGTGGCACTCCTCGAGGCGCCGCCATCCCCAACTGACGTGTTCCGCTGCTTCGGCATGCCTCCTGGTCCGCGGGTGCTCGGCACTGCCTTGTAGCGCAACCCGCGTGCAATTGCAAGGGTCGCTTCGCTGGCCGTGGATGTCGCACTGGTCGGAGTCGATGTCGCCGGGAATGCTGGCGCCTGCTTGCCGTCGTGCTGATAAGTCTTCAGAGGCGGTCGGGCAGCCTGGAGCTCCGCAGCGATTCTCATGACCCCCATCCTAGCTCGCGAAAGTGTCGGCCTCGTGTGCGAGGAGCAGGTTCGCGCGTTGTCCCGGAGGGCTGCGCGGCGGATGTAATGGTAGTTGTACAACGTCTTCGTCCAACCTGATGGTGCGTTGGCTGAATGTAAACTGAGACGTGCTCGTCGGTCGTGGTGTCGGCGTCGACCGCGATCAGGTCGATGCCGAACTTGTGGGTCATGCTGGTCGGTCTTCACGTTCCATGAAAGCCGCGAAAGGCACGCGCGACTGCGGCCGTCCGCCGTGGACCGGGCGCGGCGATGCTCGCCGCCAGCATTCTCGGGTCCTGGTGCAGGATCGTAACGTGGTTGGGCCGCATGTAGCTCTCGTTGCCGCTCCTCCGCGCATGACGGGTCGGCGCTCGCATGTGGCGAACATCCTGGGCTGCTGCTGCTGTCGTCGCCACTTGAGATTACATGAGAACCATGAACTATAATGGTGCCTCTCGGTAACCTGGTCTCCTGCGTTCCGACGAAGTGGATGCCCGTGATTCTCAACCGGTGGCTGATGACCCACATCCTGGCGGTCTTCCCGCGCGGCCGCTTTCCGGCGTGAGCCGGCACTTTGAAGTTTCGGACGTCGACGGTCATGGTGGTCATGGTTTGCTGGTTGCGCCTTGCCGTGGTTCGATATGCTCCGGTCGCGGCTGCTGCGGGCGCGCCGGCGCCCGAGCCGTGGTCGGCGTAGTCTGGATATGCCTGTTTTGTGTCCTCGTCTGCTTGTCGTATGCATTCCTGTTGTCTATGACGTTCGGCGTCGGATATGTTTGCCCACTTTGGTTTTGGGCCCGCGTCCTCTCGGGCGCACCCCTTCTTTGCAGCGGGAACCGCCGGCTCGCGCCACGGGTGACATTTGCGCGCGTAGACGCGGTCGGCATGGAGCTTGGCGGGGGCGGAGGCTAGCTGGTTGAACTGCTCGGCGAGGGCGACGAGGCCGTGGTCGTTGCGCGGCGCGTAGCTGCCCTTTAGCCACTCCGACGGCGACATCTGAGTTCGCGCGGGCCGTCGTTGGCGGGCCGTCGCAGGCTGGTGCTTGACAGAAGCTCCAGGCGTAAACCACAAGTAAAGCCGTCCAATCGAATCAAGTCGAAGTAGCCCTGTCCACGCCAACCGACATGGAATCCTCATGTTTGGCTGCCTTGGCCCCCGCGCGGGGGGGCCGCCCTCGCCCTCGATGGTGACGAGCGCAGCCCAGACGTCTGCAGCGGAGTCGCCGCGGCGGGCGCCGTCGGCGCATGCGCGAATTCGCTCGAACCCTTAATGCTTTCTGGTAGGGGGCGAATTCCAGTGCGACAACGGCCGCGGGCCGCGGGGTAAAACCTCCCCGGCTCGCGTGAGTCAGAGGAGTCGGTTGTGAGGTGGGGCGGCGTTCACTTTGAAGGTGGACGCAACGCTTCCCTTGCCGGGCGCCCCTCGGCGCGGTCTGCCGGCGGGCGCCCCTCCCGCGCGAGGCAGGGCCTATCGTCGGTTTACCTCCGTCGCTGGTGGGCGCGCTGGTGTGTGACCGCCGTCTGTGGTCCTTTAGCGCGGGCATGCGGCGCGATGCCTCCGCCGCTGCGATGGCCCCCTGCCATCTACCCGTCGGCGGGTAGTCGGGCGGTCGTCGGGATTGGAATAAGGATCGCACGACCTCCTCCAATTTTCGACCGTTAGGTCGCAGTCGCGTCCCGTCCGCTGCCCTTGCTGGGGTCGCGGTGCTCTGTGGCGCCATCGAGCATGTTTCTGGTGGCCGTTGTGCGTCCTCGACGTCGTCCGTTTTTCCATCGCCCAGGATACTGGGGCGGCCTGCCTTTGCGCGCCACCTGAACGGCGCCGTGGCAGGCCCCCGCGGAAGGTCAGGGCCTCGTAACCCGCCCGTCTGAAACATGTCCTCAGCCCGTAGGACGTCGAGGTCGCCCCACTGCGGCAGGCCGCGCTGGTCTTGGCAGCACGTGCGAAGTGGTGCTCCAGACTCACCGTGCGCGGCGCGGACTGCTATTGGTCCAGCGCCGCTTCGGAACCGCCAGCGGGGCTCCGCGTCGCCCCCGCAGAGGCAGGCTGCGTCGTCAAGCGCGGCCTGGTCGGTGGGTGCGCGTGAGTCGGTTGTTGGCGGCATGAACTGGCGCGGCTCGCCAGGGTCGGTTGTTGCCCTTCTTGTGCTTCGCGCGCTTCAGCTCCTCGTTGCTGGCGCGGGCGCGCCGATGGATCCTCGCGGCGGGCTGGCGGCTCGCGGCGCCATCTACGCCGTCGCGGCGGCGCCGCCAGTCATCTCTCTTCGCCGTATAAGGCAGAGTTCGGCAGCCCGCGCGGCGCGGCCCCCGCGGGGCATTCGTCGTCGGGCCGTCGCGCCGCCGACCGCGAAGTCGGCGCGAGGGGCTCGTGCGTATCCTGGCTTCGGCAAAAGCTCTGAAAATGCTGGCCCCCCTGGCCATTTCGCCGCCGCGATTCCGGGCGGGCTGCGACCCCCCGTCGCCCGCGCAATTTGGCGAGAACGGCAGTGCTTGGAGCCGCAATTTCTGCGGCCCGTCGCAGTCGACGGGGGTGCTCGCGTCGAAGGCCTGCTCGGCGGCGCCAACCATCTCCGCGTCGCTGATTCTCTCTCGCCACTGCTTCGCCGCGACGACGGTGCACCTCCGACGGCCCCCCCCGCGCGCCACCCGCGGATCTCTCCCATGTTTCTCCAATCGCTCTTCTGCAGGCGGCAGGTCTGCACCTCGCGCCAGAATGCATCTTGTTATTCTGCTGTGCCCATTTCGGCCCTCTGCGTCGCGAGCTGCAACTGCCCTTCGGCCCGCGGGACTTCGCGGCGCGCCCCGTGCCTGCGCTCGCCCGCATCGGCGAGTGCATTATGTTGGGTGCCCTGCTGTCGCCGCGCCTTCTCGGCGTCTCTTCTTTGGACCTGCGCTACGTCGTGCACCAAGCGTTGGCGTTCGCCGCGCGCACCGAACACCGTTGCCCCCGCGTTCCACCGCTATGATCGTCGCTCTTCGCGCGCCTTCTGCGCCGTGGCTCCTTGCTCGGCCCCCTCGTTGCGGATGACCGCGTTGTCGTGCTCCTTTATCTTGCTTTCTGCGACGCTCCTTTACGACCCCAGCAATTGTTATTCCACGGCGTCGCGGTCCGCGCAGTGGTCGATGAGTCTTTGTCGAGTTTCTCTGAGCCCCCCCCTGCAGCTGGGCGGCCATCTCGTTGGAGAGGCGGACATTGGAAAATGCCTGACAGCGTGGAACTCTTCCCCTGTCCTCTTGTGTGCTGCCGAGCTTCTTCCTTGTAGAAACTCATTGCGAGCCACGTTCTCTGGGTTGTGAGCTTGGCTCCCCTGGGTCTCGCGCGTGAGCTCTGCGTGGTGATGCATGGCATGTGCTGCTTCGTTGTGGCGATTATCTGCGCGCTCGCGGGGCCCCCCCCATCCGCTTCTCGGAGGTGCCCCCTGAGTAGATCTCGTTGGTTCCCCCCTATTATTTGTGATACCTGCTGCCATGCGGCAGTTGTTCTCCTTGGGCGTCTCGAGCAGCGTGCCGATGTCCTGTCCCTCGTTGGTTTCGCCAGCCTTTCTCTGTCTCCGTGGTGCTGGCGTAGGTGTTCGCATCGACGTTTTATCCTTTTGTGGATTGCCAGCTCCGTCGGCAGCCCCTGTTTCGCTGCAAATGTCGCCCCTTACGATTCCGACGTCGATCTGCAAGACGGTGAGCTCCTCGAGTTTGTTATCCAGCTCCGTCCTGTACATTTGCATGTGGTGCTGGCGGGTACTGCTGCCTTCGTAGAAATCCTGCACGACCCTCTTGGCGTGGTTCATTTTCCTGGCTTGTTGGACCACGGGCATGCCGTTGAGCATGATGGCTTCTGTTGAAAGCGATCAGCGTGAACGCGCCGGTCGTGGGCAAGCCTGCCGCGGCGTTCTTCGCGATGGTTGTTGCGGCGCGCCTCTGCTCGATGTACTTGATCGTGTTCCATTCCTCTATGAGCTGAGGGCCGTCTGGTGGCGACGCCCAATCATGTCTGCGCATTTTTTCCTAACTGGCATGGGTCTGTTGATGGCATCGGTGATGTAGTCCTTGTCGGCCTGAGTCGCCGCGTCCGTCGTTTCGGGTGTTATTCTTCGTTCGGGTTAAGGATTTGCCGTGCCGTTGCCCTTGGTGTTCTTGTTGCCCTCTTGGTTCTGCTTGTTGGCGTTGTGGTCGTTCTTCGCGTCGCTTCCCTTGCCGCCGTTGCTGTTTCCCTTCCCGTGGTAGGTCCACTTCCAATACTTGTCGGCGTGGTCATTCGTTCACTGGGCCGTCCATGTGTGGTTCCTCCAACGCTCGAAACCACCTGTTCCGATCGTGGCCGTCGTAACTCGTGGCGTGGCCCCCTATTGCTTCGTGGGCGGCCCGGAGTTGACCCTCAGGGTGGAAGCGCAGATCCCGATCTACTCGCTGTTGCCCCCCATGCTGTCGCCACGGTTGGAACTCGAGGTGGGAATTATGATGGTTGTTGAGCGCTGCGGTGCGCTGCGAAAAATCGTCGCGCTAGCGCTGCTCAGCTTCGCCGAAAAATGTCGCGCGCGGCGGCGGCCCGCAATAGTGCCCATGTTTGAATTGTTTGTTCGCGTAACCAACGACGCCGAACAATTGGCTGAAATCGCAATCGCCGTGGCTCCAGCTTGCAGGCGGCCTGAAGATAGTGTCGACACGGAATGCAGGAGCATGGGGTTTCAAGCGTATAAGAGCTGCGGGGGAATTGAGAGGCGTCTCGGTCGAGGTTGGCCCTTCAGACGGACGGACGGACGGACGCTGCAGTTCGCGCAGTGGCGCGGCCCTTGAAGATCACGGCGGGGACGCCTGAACGCCGAAGCGCAAAAGTGGAAGTGGTGCATGTAGCTCTGCTCCACTGTATAGTTTCGTCTCTCGCGAGCCAGCTCCTCGAATTCGTTCCACGGATGGACCTTTTTTTTTCTGCTCGCGGTGCACGCGTGCACGCGAGCGCCGACGTTGGCTAGAAGCGGGCCGCGGCAACGTTGGCCTCCCGCCTCCACGGCATGGACCTCCCCGCGTCGACGGCAGCGGCCGCGGCATGCCCAATATCCTTGTGAACAATCAGGCCTCCGGGGCTATGTTGCTCCCATCGCACTGAAAGACCACATCCCGCACATACATTTGAGCACCCAGAGTAATACCGACAATGTCGAACGAGTATCGCCTCCCATGGCCCGACATCCAGGGGGGGCGAGGGTACAAATCATGCAGGGGGGGCGGGGGTAGATCGGAATCCTTTTATGAGAAACAGAAAGCCGAAGTGGTGCAACCAATGTCGTACGATGTTCGGAAGCTGGGCGAAGGCTGCTAAAACCGTGGCTGCTACAACGGCCCTCCCGAAGAAAAAAACAACTTCCCGGAATGAGGCGCAGCACGCGAAACAGTCAACGGGCTTCTTCCCGGAAGGACGAAGACAACTTTCCGGACGTCGATTTCAGCAGCCACGGATTTAGCAGCCCTTGCCCGGCTTCCGAAATGTATGCGGCGTGCTCTATGTGGAGCAAGCAACGCAGAGCACTGCCAAAGGACGAGAACAGCGCAGGGCGATGCAATCGCAAGGCGTAGCACGGGCTAGCAATGCACGGGCAGCGACGGTGGGAACGTAGCTGGCCGCCAACACAACGATAGGGACAACGACGGGCGACGACGGCGGAACCATAGCCACCAGAGCGAAGACACAGCCCATCTGCTAAGGGGAGAAATGAAAACCCCTAAGTGCAAGCACTGTTTGGCGAACCTTTGGAGCCTCAACGAATTCGATTCATGAGGCACCCTTGGGGGATGTCTCGGGACCGCCTCTGGAGCCTCGCAGGCCATCTAGAAACCATCGTCGGCCATCTCGAGGTCCTCGTGACCCTCTCGGAAACGGACTGAAAACAATCTTGGACAATCTGCGACTATCTTGGGACCTCCTGAGGCTGCCCGTGACGCCTGAAGCCGCGTGCCACCGTGGATGGCCGTCTTCCGCTGGCGTTCCGCCTGCAGCTGGGGCCAGATTTCGAGGGGGCCCTCCTCTCCAGACTCCCCCAAAAAGGAATGCTGAACAGGCACTCCTCCGTCAGGACGGGGGAAAAACGCAAACGCGCACACATGTCCTGCTTAAGTGCCACTCAAAATCCGCCGTCTAGGACTAGCATGCCAGATGCCAAGGCCTTCCAGCGGGCCACGCCCACGGGCAAGACCCCACAGGATCCCACAGGCCAACCACTCGGCCTCGGAAGGGAGTGGGATCACACCGCCTCCTAACGGCCACATCCTGGAACCCTGCACCCTAAAAGCATGCCATCTCTTTGTGGGCCCCGGAAACAGCAGGGCCGTTTTTTCACCGTGTCGAAAAAAAGTCCCTTGACAATGGAAACGGCAAATAAAAAAGGCGACCGGAAACGGCAAACAAACGGCTCCAGGATTGGAACCCGAGCCGAAACCGGTCACAACACGGCGACGGCACCGGCAACAAAAACGGCGTCGGAAGCGGCAACAAAAACGCGGCAGAACGGAACCGGTAAGAAACAACGGCCCTGTGGCTTCCGGGGCCCAGCTCTCTCCTTTTTGTTCCTCCACGGCGAAGCGTCGGGGAGGAGCCCAGGGTCGGTCGAAAGAGCCCTGTCGCTTCCGGGGGCCCAGCTCTCCTTTTTTTCCTCCACGGCCAGGCATCTCGGGGAGGAGCCAAGGGTCGGTCGGAAGAGCTGCCAGCTCTTGCGACGGCCGCCTGCGCGCCTGGATGCCGTCACTCGGTGCCAGGGCCACCACTCGGGGATGGACAGACCTCCCTTTAGCAAAACGTGGTTTAGTAAAAACGACCTGAGGCCCAAACCTGGCGGGCGCAAGCCTGGAAAACAGCAGCCGCGGTGCCCTCTCGAGAGCCGAAAACGGACAATTCACTAGTCGACGTGTCACTGTTGGGGGTTCTGTCCACCCCCGAACCACTCTGACTTTAGAGGCACAGGCCCGACTTCATGCCAGGGTCCTCACTCCAACGTGTGGTGCCCAACCCTCCAGCGGCGGTGGCGGAGGCCACGCTCCCGCCTCGGATGTGTTGGCCCTCTGGAGCAAAAGCGGGGCCCAGTCGGGCACGCAGCGATGGGCGTTTGCCATCGGCGGCACGAGTATCGTTGAACAGATCCCAAGCGGAAAAAATCTAGCCTTCCAGCCCACGAGGCCCCCAGGAGGCCCCAAGAGCCGCCAAGAGGGCCCCCAAAAAAAGCCCCCAAGAAGCCCCTCGACGCCCTGACAGGCTCCTGTGCGAGTGTCTGTGTGTGGTGCGTGTCTGCGAATGTCTGTGCGTGCTAGTGTCTGGCGTGCGCCTAGTGTGTCTCTGTATGTGTGTCTGCCGTATGTGCATTTGGTCGTGTGCGTGCGTGAGGTGTCCGCGTAATATGTGTATCCGAGCGACCCGGATCGGCGGCACTGGCCGAAGGCCACTACAATATGCTGTCTAGCGCACGCCCGTGCCATTGCTCATGGGCCTACGGACACGCGGCTTCATTCATTCATTCATTCATTCATTCATTCCCCGAAGACAGAGAAAACCCCTCTCAGAAGGCCAGAGGCCTTCTGAGAAGCCCCGCCACCTCCTGAGAAGGCTTTCTCCTTCTCACTTCCCCCCCTCGCTTTCTCCTTCTCACTTTCCTCCCCCTTACTTCCCCCCCACCCATCCAGCCGTGCTCCAATTCGGAATCCCACAAGCTCACTGGGCATAGGTGGTTTCACAAACTTGTGCCCCTTATGCTCGGAGCAGTGCCCCCAACGAGGGACTTTTCATGCCAGTACCCTCACCGAGAGCCTCGTATAAGGCCAAAACAATTGAGCATCGTTCAACCGATCCCTATCCCCGCTGGCGTGGCCTGGACCCCACTGGCGGATGTACCCCCATAGCTGGGATAATATAGGCTGTTCCTTTCGGGATTCGAGGAGCATATCCCCAACTGAGGTGGTGGGATGCTGGGGATGGGGATGGGGATAAGAATCGGCTAGACGGTACGGAACAGAGAGCGTCGAAGCTCGATCGATACCCCGGTTCTGAGCCCCACGTTGGGGAACCCGCGAAACTATGAGCAAGCGCACTTCCCGAAGGCCGCGTCGGCCGCCTCATCGCAAGTTGGGGCGATGCCCCAGACCGGAGGCCTAAGCACTACGGCACGCCAGGCATGCCACTGAGGGGCAACGAGAAGGCGAGCACTCAGGACAAGGAGAGCGAGGAGTTCTTCCGCGCCCCCCCCCGCGGCGCACCTGCACTCCGATTGGTGTCGGCGTGTCGACACTGGAAGCTGTGACGCCACCACTCTCAGCAGTCGCTGCGGGGAAACCGTGCCCTGCCGCCTCCTTCTCGGAGAAGACGCCAACAGCCACGTTGGGGAGCCCGCGAAACTATAAGCAAGCGCACTTCCCGAAGGCCGCGTCGGCCGCCTCATCGCAAGATGGGGCGATGCCCCAGACCGGAGGCCTAAGCACTGCGGCACGCCAGGCATGCCACTGAGGGGCAACGAGAAGGCGAGCACTCAGGACGAGGAGAGCGAGGAGTCCTTCCGCGCCCCCCCCCGCGGCGCACCTGCACTCCGATTGGTGTCGGCGTGTCGACACTGGAAGCTGTGACGCCACCAGTCTCAGCAGTCGCTGCGGGGAAACCGTGCCCTGCCGCCTCCTCTTCGGAGAAGACGCCAACAGCACGCCCACCGGGACACGCCTGTTCTAGGTCAGACAAAAAATCAAGCTGGGCAAACACGAGCTCAACAACGTCGACCTCCCTCTCACCAGATGTCGTGTCTGTCTCTACCGCGTGTTGCAGAGCGCCTTTGCTAGGAGAAGACATGATCGCCCCAACAACCCGGAAAATAATACAGAAGCGCAAGGCATGGCAACGTGTTTAAGACACCTGATTGGGCGACGGGGAACTTATTGCTGTGTATCGATCTTTATGATCAATGTAAAGTGCCAAAGGCTGCGCTGTGCTGCGCCGTGCTGAACTGCGATGTGCCATGCCGCGATTGTGCTCTATAGCGTTGTGGATCGAATCATCCTTTGTATCCGCGTGCGTGCGTGCGTGCGTGCGTGCGTGCGTGCGTGCGTGCGTGCGTGCGTGCGTGCGCGCGTGCGTGCGTGCGTGCGCGCGTGCGCGCGCGCGCGCGTGCGTGCGTGCGTGCGTGCGTGCGCGTGCGTGCGGCGTGCGTGCGTGCGTGCGTGCGTGCGTGCGTGCGTGCGTGCGTGCGTGCGTGCGTGCGTGCGTGCGTGCGTGCGTGCGTGCGTGCGTGCGTGCGTGCGTGCGTGCGTGCGTGCGTGCGTGCGTGCGTGCGTGCGTGCGTGCGTGCGTGCGTGCGTGCGCGTGCGCGTGCGTGCGTGCGTGCGTGCGTGTGCGTGCGTGCGTGCGTGCGTGCGTGCGTTGCGTGCGTGCGTGCGTGCGTGCGTGCGTGCGTGCGTGCGTGCGGCGGGCGGGCGGGCGGGCGGCGGGCGGGCGGGCGGGCGGGCGGGCGGGCGGGCGGGCGGGCGGGCGGGCGGGCGGGCGGGGGCGGGCGGGCGGGGGCGGGGCGGGGGGCGGCGGGCGGGCGGGCGGGCGGGCGGGCGGGCGGGCGGGCGGGCGGGCGGGCGGGCGGGCGGGCGGTCGGGCGGGCGGGCGGGCGGGCGGGCGGGCGAGCGGGCGGGCGGGCGGTCAAGGCTAAAGTGAGTTGGGGATCGTCATGGGTTGTGTTGTTAGAGGCCAACCAGGTGGGGTCGGAACATATAGGGTCGGAGGATCGCACCGCATCGCCGATACATCGGCGGTACATCGTCGATGCATCGTCGATGCATCGTCGACGTTGGAGATGCATCGACGCGACGCGACGCAAGCCGGGTTTTGGATTCCAGCGTTGGTCTGTTAGTAAAGAGGGGGCCATGAAGCAAACCTTGAAACACTGATCCAGCCTATGTGTGCATGCGCGGTCTGGCGAAGACGGGCGGCACCAACGCGACGCAGAGGGGCGTCGTGGACTCGAGAGTTTGGCCTGGACGCACGCCGCGCGCGACGACCCTGACAACCTTGCTATGCAGCCGCCACTCCTGTTCTACGGCGTTGCACGGGCACGCAAAACACCGCCCAGATGAGCGTTAGCTCGCGCCCGCCCCACCCTCATGCACCACCCCCTCCTCCTCCTCCCCATGCCCTTTTCGCCCCATCCTCCTCGTGCCCATCCGATTCCCCCCCTCCTCATGTCCCTCCCCCTCCTCGTCATTGCCCTGTCCCCTTCCGCTACTGCGCGGCGTTCCTCCTTGCCCTTTTCCGCCCGACGCGCCCCCCCCGTCTGCACCCTCGCCCCCCCCCCCTTCTCCTACGGCCATGCGCAGTTCATCCCACCTCCGTCAGCCCCCCCCGCTGTCCTCGTCCTCGTGATGCTGGTACCGACGCTGCAGTTTTGTTCATGGGCCCATATCCTCCCCTCCCCTCCTTCCCTTTTCATCCCCCGGCCCTGTCGCCACCCCTTTTCTCGCGCCCTGTCTCTCCAATCGCGCATCACCCCCAAGCACCCGCGCCTTTGCTTTTCCAAACCACGGCCCCTTCCGTGGCCAGCAAGGATATCGGTGGAAACTCCCACCCAGGCGCCGCTCCAGCTGGTAGCGCGCAGCGCGTGCACACTTGGACACGCGAGCTGTGTATTTTGCCCGCGCGGAAAGCCCCCCCGAAAACAAACCGATAGAAACGCAAAACTTCCCGCCCAGTCACCACGACCCGCGACGAGCACACTCCAAATATACAGATGGGGGCGCGATCTGCGCACACAGATCACACCACGATATGTGTAAACGGTAGACCCACGCGCGCAGTTACACAGTTGAAGACACGAGCTGTGTACACAGATCACACCTTGATCTGTGTATTTGGAAAAGTAAGCGCTCGCCACCTCGAAGGTACCCCTACTTTGCCAAACCAGAACCGAAGTCGACATCCCTAGCTGGGGGGATTGCGAATACACGCGTCCCTCGCCCAAGGCGGTCCCCAACGACTGCAAGTACATAGATTCTGGGCCCAAGGCGGCCACCGTGCAATGCGGCACCAAGGCTGCCCCCAACGACCCCAAGACGCCCCAAGAGGGCCCCGAGGGACCCCCCCAGAAGGGGCGGGCACCACTCCGACCACATGACAGGTGTCACATGCCCCAGACGTCTGAACAAGCATAGCTCGAAGCGTCGCCGTTCGGACCGCTGCGCTGGCACGGTGGCGGGCCTTGCCGCAGGCACCAACAACTTCACGTGCTAGCGCTACGACTGTGTTTGGCGGCCGGCGCCGCCCGCGCTTGGAGTGCGCCCCGACCTTTTGCCCCGGCCACGCCCTCTACGTTGCTGTTTCGCTGTGCCCCGATATCGAACGGACAATGCAATGCGAACGCGGGCGCGCGGCCCAATCACGTGCCTTTCTTGGAGCAAAGAGGGAGGACAAACTGAGGCGACGGATGTTGGAGCAGGGGTGCAAAGAGGAGAAACGAAAAATGAGGGGGAGAGAAAAGGGGCGCCCTTCCGCTGGAACCGCGGCCGCCTTCGACACCATCCAGGGGATAGAGAAAGGAGATGGGGGCAAAGAGGAAAACGACGACGGAAAGCAAACTGTCAGCGGTCCGCAGATATACCACATGATTGCGATTCCTGTGGGCGTGAATTCTTCGATGCATGTCAATCCCAACACCTACTGAATTCACGAATTCCTCCAAACTGTGTAAACACCGTGCCCTCTGTACCTCCTCAGGCTATACAACTGCCTCGCAACAGAAGGGCAGTGGATTCCAAGTCGGGCTGCATCTCGAGCCGCACCGGCGCTGCATCGGCGATGCGGCGCGATTCTCCGTCCCCATCTGCTCCGACCCCATCCAGGAGGCCCAGAAGTGTCCCCGCAGTCCCCACAGCTGATGTCGCTGGCCCTGGTGCCGGGCACCCGCCCTGGTCTGGTGCACTGCAGCGCTGCGGCGGTGCCCCGGCAGCCGATGCAAACGCCGCGGGTGCCTGGCCAGCCGAGGTTGCAGAGCACGAAGATGGCGAAATCCTCTCCGTCTGTACACGTGCTGGCGGCGCTAACACGGGGGTAGGGGGAGGGGGAACGCATCTTAGAAGGAGGCTGCTTCTTACAAGGCACCGGCCCTACATCAGAAGACGAGGCCCGCGCCTTCTAAGAAGCAGGGTGCGCCACAGAAACCATGCGCCCGAACCGGTCGACTTGGATGACCGCCCAGCCACCGCGGGCCAATGCAGGCCTCTCCATGTTGAACGCGCTGCCGTCTGTGAGCAACGGTCCATGCAGTAGTCCATCGGCTGGGCGGTGGACCCACGAAATCAAGCCGGCGGGCTCCACCGGGGAGCAGCAGAGGGGCCGGTGAAGGCATGATGCCTCGGACAACCTTTCTGCGCTTCTCACGCTCCACTTTCGAGTCAAGTTCGGTCAGACTATCTTTGCCCTCGCCCCGACATTGAAGGGGCGGCGTGTCGACATTGAGGGGCGCGCCGAAATCGAAATGACGTGCCAGCAACTGTTGAGGTTAATTTTGACGAGGGTAGCAGGATGGTCCGGCCCACCTGCCTCGTCCACTGCGGCCGCGGCCGCGACGCCCGACACGACCCAGCAGAGGGGCATGCTCGAGGAGGCCCGGCGCGGCAGCGGCCGCCACCGGGGTCCTGAGCTGTCGCGGCGAGGTGCGATGGAGATCGTATTAATTGACTACCAACCAGACCACCCCAACCCAACCCGAAAACCCGAATTTCGGGTTGGGGGGGGCACGGGTTCCGTATGTGTTTTCTCGACGTTCCCCGACCCCCCCCCCACTGGAAATGGAGTGCAAATTGAGGCCTTCGGGTTGGGTTGGGGTGGTTTGGTGGGTGGTGAGTATTGCTCAGCCGTGTCGGTCTGGACGACTGCGCTGCTGACCACCTTCCGACCTACGCGGTCGAGCGTGAAGACCAAGACGTCATCTAAAGGACGGGGCAACCACCAAAAGATCTTCGAAGCCGGGAGCTTCCACTGACCAAACCCCAGTGCCGCCTGCAATGCCCTTGCTGCCACCGCGCCAGACCATACCGCCTCGCACCACTGCTGGAGCACCACTGCTGTGTTCAGCACAATCGGCGCGGGTCCACGCGACTTCTGGTGCGCTGCGAAAGAAGACGGAGCCCCACGCAAGCTCCTTTGGGTAAGCGGCCTCTGACGAGCAGGATGATAACGACACGGAGAGGAGGGACGAGGAGCACGAGGAGAAGGACGTGGAAGAATTGCATCTAAAGCAGAAGCCTCGCGTGCGTGCTTTGGGAATCTATCGGTTGGGTTCTCTTGGAAACGGCTGGTCTTTTTTGGGTGCCGTCTTGGGAGACTGGCTGCGCGATCGGTAGAGCAGAATTAGTCGGCGACTGCGGAGCTGCTTTCATCTAGTCCTGGCAGCTGCTGGAGCAACGGCGAGCCGCAAGAACCTGGACAGCAATGGGTGCGCGCAGACGCGAATCAAACTACCACAAACAATTCTAAACTGTGGGCTCTCAACCAGACCTACGCTCGCCCCGCATAGGTGGCGATGCCGCTGGCAAACTGCGATGAATGGCGAACGGAAAAGCAAAGGGAGAACCAGGAGGAAGGATTGTGAGGCGAAGTCTGCTACGGCAGCCGAAGACAGCACAGGCTGGAGAGGTACAGACAGACTGAGCGAGAGGCCCAACGAGTGTCGAGCAACAGGAGTAACGCACTGTAGCTCAGGATATCTGACCGAATGACTAAGACGTACTCGAAGCCTCAAGTCAGCTGCCATTTATGGCAAGCGAGAAAATGTCTGCGGCCGTAAGCAAGAGCACTCAGTGCTCTTGCTCACAAGACATCCACAGTATGTTGCGAGCACCCACAGTAGCGCCCTGTAGCACAAGACATCTCACCGAACGACATAGAATCCCATGGCGTCATCGCTAAGCTGGTCTGAAGAAAGGCAACACGCTGTTCCCCAGATCGCTGGGTTTCCACAAGCGCAAACTGCGGTTTAAAATCAATGTCTTTCCCAACGAGGGCCCCAAACAGTGGGTCGCTACCGATATAGGTGGCGATATCTCTGTAGTGCAATCTGTGTGAAGAAACTTTGCGTGGTCCATTTTGAGTGGTGCAATAGATGTTGTGCCATATCGGTTGTGCAGTCTACGTGGTGAACTTGAATTTCCGTTCGCAGTCAATTGTGAAATCTACTGCTCGCGCAACCTCCCACCCACCCACCCGCAACTTGGTTTGCAAAAGCCCATGCGACGGCGATTGCGATGTGTTTGGTGTCGGCTTGTGCATATCTGAGGCCGGTCTACCCCGGGCATGCTCGTGCGCGATCCGGCCAGCTAGTCTGGTGCAACTGACGCGGCAACGGTGGCGATGACCTCTGAACACTTCCCGGCGGGCATTTCAATGCGTTTCGGCGACTTGCACGTGCGCGGTATCATGGCAACGTCGACAACGATAGACACGATGATGATGGCAAAGATGCTGGTGTCGATGATGACAACGACGATGGCAAGGCCAGTGACGGCGCCGATGCTAATCACGCGGGCAACGGTGACGGTGTCCTCGCGTCGGTGATAAAGGTTTTGGACGGAGTTCGACATGTGCGCGCGGCCGACGCACGACAATGGCCCGCATATTTTGACACGGATCATGACGAATCGTGCCCGCCTAGCACGCGCGTAAGGGCGTTCGAATGATTTTGGCATGCGGCGCGAGAGGCCCACTTGGCCGAATATAATGAATCTGTTGAAAACCGATGGTTTGCTTAAGAACTCGCAGGAGCGCGAGCGCAAACTTCTTTGAACATTGATGTTGCGAAACTATGTTGTTTTTTATGTTTTTCCGGGACACTAGTTTTTGGAAGTCCACGAAACGTGGGGTTTTTGAAAGATGTCGGCATGCGCGCGCGATGACGCGCGCGTGCACATCGTCCCATTGTTTGCAACGGATTCTTGCGACAGCACGCGTGCAAGGGCGTTCAAATGATTTGGACGCGCGCGAGAGGCACGTTTGGTAGCATGACATGAAGCTGTTAAAAAACCGATGGCTCCCTGGGGAATTCGAAAATGCGTGGGCGCAAGTTTGTTTGGGAAAGTCTCATTGCGATACCATATCTCGCTCGATGTTGACATCCTTACGACTCCTGTGTTTTTTGCGATTTTCGGCATGCGGAGTCGACGACTCGCGCGCGCGCGCGCGTGCACTTCGTCCCATCTGTTGCAAAAGATTCAAAACTGATGCTGTTTGATAAACGAGTGCGCGCGAATACATATATATATATATATACATATGAGTAGTTAGCAAGGGAGGACTGGGGCGATACCAGTTTAGCCGGGATCCTACGAGCTCATATGTAGGATGGGCGGGTGTACAAGATAAATCTGGAAACGCAATGCGCGAAGGGGTATCGCTAAGTCGGGGGGAAGGGGGTAGAGTCGATACTTTTTACAGCAACAAATGTATGGTGTAATATACGCGGGGCAAAATGTATGACACGACCTAGATTGTGCGATGCACGTCGCGCAATCCATGTGGTGCAATATATAGTGTGCAAGATCTGTAGTCCAATATATGTTGTACGCGATCAAGAAGCGAGCCACAATTTCGAACCAACTATTTGCAAGATCTGTGCTGCACGTTATGTGGAGCAATATGCGCGGAGTAACCTACGAAGTGCAATTCATGCGGTGCAGTTGGCTTTCACAGAAGAAATAACACATCCCACGTCATTGCAAACATCCCACCCACCCGCAAAATCTCTTAAGACCGTGACGGTGGGTACCAAATGGCACTTGGCAACGACAGCGACGCCGACGACGACAATGACAACGACGACGACGACGACGCCGCAGACTACGACAACGACGACACCAACGATGTCTCCAACGACTTCGTCGACGCCGACAACGACGACGACGACACCAACGACGACGACGACGCCGACGCCGACGCCGACGACGACGATGACAACGACGACGACGACGCCGACGACGACGACAACGACAACGACGACACCGACGACGACGACGTCAACGACGCCGCCGACGACGACGACGACGACGACGGCGGCGACGACGACGACGCCGACGTCGACGACGACGAAGTCGACGACGACGCCGACGCCGACGACGACGACGAAGACGACGACGACGTCGCTAACGAAGACGACGACGAGGGAGGAGGGAGGACGACGACGGCGACAACGACGACAACGACGAGGGAGGGAGGACGGCGACGACGCGAACGACGAAGAAGGAGGGAGGACGGCGACGCCGACGACGACAACGACGAGGGAGGAGGGAAGACGACGACGACGACAACGACGACCACGACGACGGCGACGAAATAGGAGGGACGACGTCGAGACGCCGACGACGGACGACGACGACGACGAGGGAGGGGGAGGAAGGACGACCACGGCGACAACGACGACGGAAACGACCACGACGCCAAAGAGAACGACGACGACGAACACGAGGAAAGACAGAGGACGACGTAGGCGACGACGACGACGACGACGCGGGAGGAGCGACGACGACGACGACGACGCAAGAGCGCGCGCGCACGCTTTTGTAGGTTTTGTGGACATACGATTTTGAAATCCGTCCGAAACCGATGGGTTTTTGAAGGATTTCGGCATACGCGCGCGAAGACGCGCGCGTCTGCACTTCGTCCCATTTTTGCGGAGCACTTTCGCGACGGCACACGCGCAAGGGCGTTCGACAGATTTCGACATGGCATTCTGTGAAAATCTTGAACAACCTATGGTTTTCTTAAGATTTCGCGAGAGCTCGCACGTAAACTGTTTTAGCAAATCAGTGTTGCGAAATCCTGTGTTTTTTTATGTGTTTGAGGAACTCGATTGCGAAATTCTTCCGACACCGAAGGTGTTTGAAGGATTTCGGCATGCGCGCGCGGCGACGCGCGCGTGTGCACTTCGTCAATGTTTGCAAGGAATTCGTGACAACGTCTTATGTTAGAACAAAAAAGTCCCCGCGAATTATTTTTTTACAAGGGAACCTCAGGGGGGCCGATCGTGGCCCCCGGGGATGATATAAATTCATATTCAGGATGGACATGTGGTCAGAACCACACACGATTTACACACCCGAAAAGAATACGGATAACTCCGGGGGGGGTAGAGTCTATTCTCTCTTTAGAAAAGAGAATCTAGGTGGTACGGCATATGTGCTGCGACCTATGTTGTGCAATCTATGATTTGCAACATATGTTGTGCGATGTATGCTGAGCAGTGTTTGTGGAGCAATATAGGATGTGCACTGTGTGCGGTAAAAGCCATGTTGTGCAATGAATGTTGCGCAATCCATGTTGTGCAATCTCGGCTGTGCAATTTATGTGGTGGAACTACTGCTGTGCGGGATGTGGCATGCAATCTACGTGGTGCAATCCAGGTGGTGCAATAGATGTGTTTGTACAGTCTATGCTGTGCAACCTGTGTGATGCAGTCCATGTTGTGATATATACGTGGTTCAATAATCTGTGTTGTGGCCGACCTGAAAGCGCTCGGCGAGCGCTTTTTTGTTTGTGCAACCTCTGTGGTGCAGTCCAACGGCGAAGACGGGCGGCGACGAGGCGGCGACGGAGCGGCGAATGTGGCCCCAGAACCGCCAGACCGAAGACACGGCCCAGACGACGGGCGGCGACGAAGCGGCGACGGCGGCCACGTGGCCGCCAGACCGAAGACACGGGCCAGCTCCTTAGAACAAGCGTAAAAACTCCTGGATGCAAGCGCTGTG
Source organism: Prorocentrum cordatum (assembly GCA_963575745.1). Taxonomy (NCBI): domain Eukaryota; class Dinophyceae; order Prorocentrales; family Prorocentraceae; genus Prorocentrum; species Prorocentrum cordatum. The sequence goes on along the minus strand of CAUYUJ010021595.1, from coordinate 105,227 downwards.
TGGGTTCTTGGATCACTACGACCAGGTCGTGAGCAGCTCGCGCTGCCCAAGGCACGTTGGTCTCCAACAGCGCACTGCTGGCGCACTGGGTCGCGTCTGCCAACAACACGTTGCTGGCGCTCGGTGGTCTCCACCCCCTCCCCTGGACTGCCCACATCTCACGACTCGCCGAGGCCCCATCCCAAGGTCTGGAAAACGTGAGACGCCTCTTGAAGAAATTCTGCCGAAGACCCGTGAGACGCGCGTGACTCTCAAAGAAATAAACGCGAGACGCCCGCGGCTCCTACGACAACGCAGGCGGGTAATGCAACTGGTGCCGCCCTGTCCCTGTGGGGCCCATCAGAAAACGTGGCCACCGAACTATATACACGCGCCACGAATTCCGCTATCAGCCCCTGACGAAGTAGCGTCAGCTCATATGGCTTTGACGTGTATACGAACATGCATGTCGAGCATGCTGTCCGATTACGGCCAATATTCACCCGTGGGCCCTGGGAAAAGAATCCGCTCTGTTCCGTTGAAGAGCACCGGCTTGAACCGCTCAGGAACCCCGTCGCCATTGACAGGGCTGTTCCGATACCGAGCGATGTTTGCGTCCAGGCCTTGTATCCAAGTAGACTGAACGCTGCAGACCTTCGAAGACGGGACAGGCCACTTCCCGAATCCCTGGAACGCACTCGCGAGGCGCTGCACCTCCGCGGTGGATACCATGTTGATAATCGCGTATCCCATGCACATTTCGGTCAGAGAGTGTATATGCACGTAGACGAAATTATACGTCCCCGCAAAGCCTTCCGCGTCTAGCAACTTTATCATATCTTCGCGTAGGAGAGAGCTTGGCAGGTGGCGCAGCATCACAGTTGTGCATTCGTCACGCTGGATATCCTGTCGGTGCGTTGCCATCAGCGGGAAATCAACACCACGGAAGACGACTGGTACATGTGCCGAGGGTTCTGGAAAGGCGACACGCTCTGTCCCTTCGAAGAGCACTGGCCTGAACCGCTCAGGAACCCCGTCGCTCATGACAGAGCTGTTCCGATACCGAGCGATGTTTGCGTCCAGGCCCTGCGTCCGAGACAGAGCGACAACACAGACCTTCGACGACGGGAGAGGCCAATTCTTGAATCCCGTGAAGGAAAGCGTGAAACGCTGCATCTCTTCTGCGGAAATCCCCTGGTCCCTTGCGGGGCCACCAGGCTGCGTGGCAGAGGTTTCCTGCACTGCGCTAGTTCCAATTTTCAGTTTCCAATGTTATAGTGCTACTGTCTGCTTCCTGCTATAAACTGTTACTGTCCTCGCGAGGGGCGGAACCAAACAATACCCTGGCCACCGTCCCCAGCGCGCGTTGCCTAATTTCTGGTGAGCCCTCGGACACCAAAAAATACGAAAGATTCGCGCCCTCGTGAGTTATCCAGTTTCGCGCCTCCGAAATCAATATCCGTTTGATTCTACGCCTGAATCCCGCGCCCGAGGCCAGAAACCTTCATATATTACGTCACACTCGCGCTCCCGAAGCCAGACTCCTTTGCAAGTTACGCCGAACTCCCGCTCCCGAAGCCAGAATCCTTCATACAGTGCACCAGGCTCGCGCTTCCGAAATGAGAATCCCTCGCACGTTACTCGGGATTCGCTTTCCCGAAACCAGAATCCATATTCAATTGCACCCGAAGCCAGAATCCTTAGTGACTTACGCCAGATTCGCGCTCCCGAGGCAAGAATATGCTGTAAATCATGCCAGGTTCACGCTGCCAAAAAGATATAATGCGTTCAACAACATGTCCAAAATATTGGCGGTGCGCACAGGGGGTAGGGGAGGAAGGACAGCTTTTTAGAAGGAGGCTGCTTCTTAGAAGGCGCCCGCCCTACAGCTGAAGCCTTCCCTCCCCCCTATACCCCTCTGCGCGTGACTGAACATCTCCAGGTGCTTGCTGAATGCCCATCGTCCTCGCATGATGTTCCCAGACATGTTTGAAATAGGAGGGGGAGGCACTGGCAGAGGGCGAAGCCATCACGGTATAAGATTGACAAACGCATACCCCATGCCCATAGCGGTCTGGAAATCGATGGGCATGTAGACGAAATTATACAGCCCCGCAAAACCTTTCGCGTCCATCGCTTTGATCAAATCTTCGCGGAGGAAGGGGCATGGCAAGTTGCGCAACATGACCGTCGTGCACTCGTCTTGAGGGCCTCCCATCAGCTGCGCTGCGATCTGCGGGAACTGACCGTACTGGCCCAGAGCGCAAGGGTCCATCTGGTGCGCTGCGATCTGCGGGAAGTGATCGTTCTGGGCCAGGTCGCAGGTGTCCACTTGCTGCGCGGCGATGTGCGGGAACAGATCGTATTGGCCCACCGGGTGAGGGTCCATCTGCTGCGCTGCGATCTGCGGGAACTGACCGTACTGGCGGGGCGCGTAGAGGTCCTGCCTGCACCACGCCGACGCGTCAAGCAGCATCCGCAACGGATCCTCAAACGTCCTCGGAACGAACGTCGGCGCCTCTCTGCTCAAAGGCGTGCGCTCGGTGGCCGTTGGTATTTCTTCCGGCCGCCTATCTGTGGACGCCTCCTCCGCGTCGCAGGCCGCGTCGCTCTGGAATTCCGTTGAGGACGTCGAGGAAGGGCCCGCCTTCTCGCCTTCGCTCGCTGAGGCTGCGGCATCGGCTGTTGTGCGCAGGCGCACGGCCGAGCTCCGCGTCGATAGCTGCTGGCCGATCGTCGAATCCGTGGGGGACTGGCCCGCCTGCCCGCCTTTCCTCGCGGAGGCTGAGGCGTCGGCGGCCGTGCGCTGGCGCATGGCCCGGCTCGGCGCCGGCCCCTGCGGGGTGTCCTCGCCCTCTGCGGTGACCTGCGCGCCCGCGAGGCCACGACGGACAAACCACGGGATGTGCCGCGGCCTCTCGGGAGGCTCGGGCTGGGGCTCCACGGCCTGGCCCGCCCGGCGGGGCCCGCGCTCAGCTGTGGGCCGCGCCGCGGGTGCCGCGGCGCAGCCGCCTCTGCCCCTGGCGGCCGGCTGCCCGGTCCGGCCCTCGCACTCGCTGGCAGCGCTCCTGCCCCGATGGAGCTCTCTCGGCGGAGACGGTTTGGCACACCGGGCCTGCAGCTCCTCTTGCGCCTGGGCCGCAAAGCCAAGGAGAAACAGCATGGCCGAGAACGCCACCATGCTGCCAGAGGTCTGGCTCAGGCACGAGAGGGCCAGGTCGCAAGTGACGCACACGGCTGCAAAGGCTCCGACGATGTATATGTAACATTGGGGATTCGCATTGACCGCCGATATCATCGGAACGGTCCAAAAGTCGCCAACAAGCGATGATGAAGCAGAAAATAAAAACCTCAGGTTCGTTCCTGTCCGCAGAAACCTATCTCAAGGACGCGGACGAACGCCCTGACTTGAGCCGGCATGGCTACGGATCGGGGGCGTCAAGACCTTTTTGGACTGTCTGGGAGTGCCTTGGGGACTTTGGGGGCACCCTTGGGCTGTCTTGGTGCCTCCTTTGGCCGTCTTGGGGCTCTCTTGGGCTCTCTTTGGCCATCTTGGGGCGCTCATGGGAGCCTCGTGGGCCCTTGCGTGCTCTCTGGGCTGCCAAAAGGCATGGTTGCGCTCTTCTTCGCAATTCTGAAGCCCAGGAGCGATCCACGACGGTATTGGTTTAGAGCTCTATCCGAGGCAGACCGTTGGAGGATGTCTCGATCGAAACATCGATGTTTGAGAAACATGTATTGGCATGAAGGGGAAGGGCGTGACATTGAAACGCCTGCGCACGAGCGTACAACAACATCAAGATCACATACATCTAGGCTAGCTCCCATAACATCAACAGAGGACAACTGTGGACACACACTCACACACCAACGTGGCTGCCAAGCCGACTCGCTGACCTTCCCAAGAGTAGCTCCAGACGGCGAGCGAGGAGTGGAGGAAAAAATGCATGAGAACCCTCAACAGACGAATGCAACTCATGTGTCTGTAAGTGGTGTACGTAAGCGGGCTGGGAACCCATACGGGTAACATGGATCAACATTCGTAAGTCAATCGATATCGATGTTGAAATGCTGCCGTTATCGGATCTCCGAACGAAGACACAGGTAGTGAAAACCTCCCCTGAAGGACTGCCACGCCGCCTTTTGAACCATCTCTTGGTGCCCCAAAAGAGCTCCAAATACGGCCGACAACGGCAAACGAGGAGGAGTGGAGGAGAAACGAGGACAAGAACATATCGGGAACGAGTTGGAGAAGAAACCGCAACATGCCAATCCAACACTACTGTCCCCAACTGTTTGACGTAGACAGGCTCGTGACCCATCCAGGTTAGAGGAAACATGCTTCGTTTTCGAACCGACACCGATGTTGAAGAGCTGCTCTTTCGTCGGAATTCCGATCCAAACCGAAACTGTTGAACAACTGATGCTTGTTACAATGTTTTGGAGCTTCCGACCACAAGCGCGACCCTTCGAGTCTAAACGCGTTAGGCGTCATCCGCCAAGTCCCAGCCGTGGAGCAATCCCGAGTAATTCCACTCCTGAGACCAGAGGCCTCCTAGATGGGGTCGAAGGATCGCGCCGTCTCACCAATGCATCGGCGATGTATCGGCGACGTCGGCGACGCATCCGCGACGTCGGCGCGGGGAAAATCGGGCTCCACATCGAGCCCCATCGTCGATGCATCGGCGATGCGGCGCGATCCTCCGACCCCGCCTACTCGGACCCCATCCAGGAGACCTCGAGAGACTAACTCCCCAATTGTCGCATATTCTCGGGCTGGCAAGCAACGTCCATCGCGCGACTCTTCGGGTCTGAGTGCGCCTCTCGTCATCCGCCGCGCCCCGACGGAAGAAGAATCCTGAGCCATTCACCTCCCGAATCCCCGCAATCGACAAATGCTCTCCTCTGGACCGAGAAGCGATGTACATGGCGCCTCTCCTCGAATCTCAGTGCGTATCCCGTCACCCGCCGCGTCCAAACCGCGGAGCAATCCAAAAACCATTTCGTTCCTGGGCCTTCCTATTTGGTAAACCCGTTGGCCCCTTGTGTGTCTCAAACGTGTGACGTAATCCACCCCTTGGAACCCCCGAACAACTCCAAGAACGACCCCTGGCCGAACTCTCCAGGGGGAGGTCCGGGCTCACCGAATTCCTGAAGTCTCCGAGGCGGCCCAAACTGCCCCACAACGTCCATACAGCGATTTCTTCTAGTTTGTTCTGTCACTTTCTACTGGTCCCCAACTTCCCCTTGCACTTGGGGGGCAACCCCAACAACAACTCCGTCAATGTTGCTTTCAAGCGTGGCGCACGTACCTCAATTCAGGGCATCTCAGAAGAGCACGGGGTCCAGAGGATGTCTTAGGCGACATAGTCCTGAGTATCAGTCAGCGCATCTCGGAGCCCAGAGTCCCGAGATGTCTCAAGCGAAACGAGCCTGAGCACCTCTTGAGCCGCATCTTCAACCCCGACTTGTGAGGACGTCTCAGGCCAAACGGTCAGAGCCAAGGGTCCCGAGGATGTCGGAAGCGAAATGTGCCTAAGTACCTCGCGAGACACATCTTGGAACCCAGAACTGTGAGGAAACCTCGTGCGAAACGAACCAGAGCACATCAAGTCAGGGCATCTCAGGGCCCGAGGTTCCGAGGATGGCTTTCGGTGGGCCTTGGGGAGCACCCTGCTCTTTTGATGGCAATCGCTCCCCTGTACCTCCCTGGCACCGCTCGGCGGCGAACGAGGGGGGGAAGTGAAAAGGACAAGGCCTCCTCAGAAGGCGGCGGGACTTCTTAGAACCCCCCCGCACCTTCTGAACGACAGAATCTGCGTCGTCGGGGAAGGCGTAGACAACTTCTCAAAGGCCGGGGGGCTTCCGAGAATTCTGAAAAAGGCCCGCGCCTCCTTTCATTTTCATCCTGGGCTCGCCGCCGAAACGCCGTTGGGGTTACTTGGGAGCGGCCAAGAAGGGGGTGTCCAAGAGGGGGGGGGCAAATCATGACCGGCGGCATGTGCGCGGCCCAGCGGGGGAGCTAGGGACGTAATGAAATAAGAAGAGGCGCCAAGAGATCAGGGGAAATTTCATGGCCCCCGCCATGATATCCACCCCCCCTAGTCATCACCCCCCTCTTTTCCGCCCCCGACTCATTTTCATCCTGGGCTCGCCGCCGGAACGCCGTTGGGGTTGCCGGGCTCGCCCGGCGCTGTCCCAGGCGACCCGGGCGACCCGGGCCCAGCGCCGCCCCCCCCCCCCGCCAGGCCAGCCAACGCAAGCCCTGGACGGGGCCCCAAACAGCCCCCCAAGCCAACCGGACGCACCAGCGATCCATATCATTGGCCATCGCTCGGACGTTCATTCCTTGTGTTTTTGTTTGTTTCGTGCGTGGTTTTTTTCCGCCACATGATCAATGATGCTCCTCGATGGTCCTCGCCGAAGGAAAAATGCACACGTCCGAGCGATGCCAAGGTCAGCTTGTGATTAACAGATCCGTGGGGGGCGCGCGTTTAAAAGAATGGTTCCCCTGCTCGGGCGAATCGCGGGGTAGCGCCCGCCAGATTGAAAATCAACGGCAGCGGCGCCCATGATTAGCGCCGACTCCCAGCCGCCAGCGTGGTTGTTTCTCGCTAGATGATCCGGGATGCTCCTCGATGGTCCTCGCCGAGGGAAACATGCACGCGCCCAAGCGATGCCACGTAGAGGCAAAGGCTCCCCACTTCGCGCTCCCGCGCCGCGCGAAGCGCGAACAGAGGAGGAGGAGGAGGAGGGGGAGGAGGAGGAGGAGGAGGGGGAGGAGGAGGGGAGGAGGAGGAGGAGGAGGAGGAGGAGGAGGAGGGAGGAGGAGGGGAGGAGGAGGAGGAGGAGGAAAACGAACGAACGAACGACTCTGCAGAAGGGTGCCAGATGATCCTGCCGTAACGCGGGGAACTCCGAAGCTAAAATAATGTAAGCTCCGAACTGACTCGCTTCTAGAGGGCGCGGTGACTCAATATATACTGGTCACGCGTGGCACTAGGTGCACTCTGCTCCCGCCCACCTTACCCCACCTCGGCTGGAGGGCCCCAAAGCTTTAAAGGCAGGGCTCGGCCGTGGGGAGGAGGAGGAGGAGGAGGAGGGGGAGGAGGAGGAGGAGGAGGAGGAGGAGGAGGAGGAAGAGGAGGAGGAGGAGGAGGAGGAGGAGGAGAAAATCGGAGCCGAAGCGCGAGGCGCGAGTCACTTCGCGCCCTCGAGGGCGCCCTCGAAGCACAGGCGAGCCAGGACGCCTCGCCGCTGCTCGACGCCTCCCTGCGGCTGCCCGCCCCCCCCCCCCTCTGGGCGCTCGGGCGCGCGCCTCCGGCCCCGCGCCTCGGGGGGCCGAGGCGCTGGTGCGCGCCTGCTCCTGCGCCCTGCAGCCGACGCGTGCACCCCGCGCACCTCAACATGTAGTTCTGCGTCCCCGGACTGTACAGTTCTGCAGCCCTCGTCAAAATGACCCTCAAACATGTCTGACGCGGTTGAACGGCCTGTCGGAAGATCTGGGGCCGAGTGTCGATGAGTGCGGGGTACTTGCATGCGCCGCCCCTCCAATGTCGGTCGACGTCAAACTTTCGAGTCAGCTTCGGTCGGACTATCTTTGCGCTCGCCCCGACATTGAAGGGGCGGCGTGTCGACATGGAGGGGCGGCGCGCCGAAATCGAAATGACATGCCAGCAACTGTTGAGGTCAATTTTGACGAGGGTAGTGGTACCCCCCGGACTACAAGTACAGTCAAAAACCCTAATGAGGACGCGCGGTGAGGACGCAAGACCCTTAGAAGCCGAAGTTGGGATTTTTGGGGCGGCGGACGACGACAACCTCAAGGACACAAGAGCAAGGAAGAGCAAGGACGCAAGGGTACCCTGAGCAAAAACGCGCGTCCTTATTAAAGGTTTTTGACTGTACCCCTTCCGTACCCCCCCCCCGGACTGCAGGTGCCCCCCGCCTGGACTACAGGTACCCCCCCTCTCCCCCGGACTACAAGTACCCCCCCCCCCGGGACTACTACAGGGACCCCCCACCCCGGACTGCAGGGGCCCCCGGAACTATCGAGGGACACAGAGTGACCCCAGCAAGCGACCCCGCCTGGGAGGCCCAGGGGTGTTGGCTGCCGTTGGCTCTCTTCAGTGCTCCCGGGGAGAGAGAGCAGCCGACGACGAGCGCCGCACCTGCTCTTCCTCGTGGCCCAGACCGCCGCCAACCGAGGCCACGCCGACGGCGGTGTTGCGCACCAAGGATCGTTGGGAGCCGGACTCGGATCACGAGCCACGCTTCCCTACATGTCCCGTGTGCGGGTGCATCGAACGAAAGCGATGCCGCGGCTTGTAGGACAGCACGGGCCGCGCGCTCCCTCAATGCCGAAGCCTACACCGCCGTTGCCTAAGTTGCATCGCCGTTGGCGCATCTACAGACCAAGACGGCCGAGGTGACCCGAGATGGCCTGCGAGGCGGTCACGGTCGCCTCCAAGATGGTCTCCAAGACTAAAGAACGAAGAATGACATAAACAACAAAACTCGGAGGTCTGCGCGGATTTCTCGGATCCGCGCTGGACCCCCCTTGACGGCGCCTCCGGCGCCGCCCCTGGCGCGCTCCGCGCGCCAGGGAGGGGGGTCCAGCGCCGATCCGAGAAATCCGAGAGGACCTCCGAGTTTTGACGTTTACCTCATTCTTCGTTCCCCTGAAGACGGCTGCGGCGGCCCCAAGAGAGCCCAACCAAGGTGGCACCAAAATGGCTCCAAGACTGGCCGATTTGCCCCCCAAGATGGCCCCAAGATCGCCCAAGACGGGCCAAGAGCCCCCCCAAGATGGCCCAAGAGGCCTCCAAGAGGACCTCGACCTCCAGGACGGCCCAGATAAGCCAAAGTCATGGGTTCTCGTACGGCTTGTGAGCGATTCTGACGTTTGCTCATTTTCGGCTTCCTGAAAGCCCAAGGCGGCACCAAAGCGCCCAAGAAGCCTCGGAGATGGCCCTCTGACTGACAATCAGGGCCGTTTTTTGACCGGTTCGGTTTTGCCGTTTTTTAACCGGTTCCGACGCCGTTTTTTTACCGGTTCCGTCGCCGTTTTTTGACCGGTTCCGGCTTCGGTTCCAATCCAGGAGCCGTTTTTGTTGCCGTTTCTGGTCGATTTGTTTTTGCCGTTTCCATTTTCAAGGGACATTTTTTTGAAAACGGTGAAAAAACGGCCCTGCCGTTTCCGGGGCCCACAACTGGCCAAGAGGCACCCAACACGGACCACGAGACTTCCAAGACGCCATAGATGGCCACCAAGACGGCCCTGAAGCGCCCCAAGATGGCCCCAAGTCTCCTCAAGACGGCTTCCGACGGCGTCAGACGGGCCTCAGACGGTCAAAGAGCCTCCCAAGAAGTCTCCGAATGCCGCCAAGAGTCCTAAGGAAGCCCCCCAAACGCCCCAAGGAAGCTCCCAGCAAGCCCCAAGAGTGCCCCAAAAGGCTGCCAGGAGGCCTCATCCTCCACCTGTTTGACGTTGCGCAGACATGGATCGGAGATCGTTGCGTTATTCTTGACTCCTCCTCCTCCTCCTCCTCCTCCGCCTCCTCCTCCGCCTCCTCCTTCCTGCTCCTCCCTCTCCTCTTCTTTCTGCCCCACGTGTTCACCGAAGGATTTACACAACGGCTGCGGGAACACACAGCAGGGCAGCTTGGCCGAGCTCTGGCCGCGACGCTCGGCCACAAAGGCGCCTCCAGAGAGGCAGGGGGCAGCGGTGACTCGTGGGCGTCTTAGGCCCGCCGCCCCCTGTGCCTTCCACAGGGGTGCACGGCGTGCTGAATTACAGTCGGCCCGTATCAGAAGGATACGCGATAAGGAAGCAAGGGCCTTGGACGCTCATTTCGAAGCTTTTCGAGCGGGTGCGGCCAACGAAAGTGACCAAGGACTGGCCGAGGAGGTAAGGATGCAAGGGTATCCTTGGGAAAGTCGCTCATCATTACTCTAGGTGTCTTGATAAGCGGGGGGGGGTACCCCCCCGACGGAGGTCAACCTCGCCTCGTCGTCGCGCCGCGACGGGGGTCAGAGTGCCTTCGGCGATCGGTGGCTGCCCGCGACAAGGTCGATGTGGGGCTGTCGGCGTGGGTGACGCCCCCCGACGCTTATTAAGAAACTCGGAGGTAGGGATGCAAGGGTATCCTTGGGAAAGTCGCTCATGCTTACTGTGCGGGCCGACTGTGTAACCAATTTCTGGTCGCTTCTCGAAAGAACCCAAAGTGCCTTTGGGCGATCGCGCCG
>CAUYUJ010021595.1:50000-90000 GCA_963575745.1 Prorocentrum cordatum | reverse complement strand
CACTTCCCATATTTTCCTATATTTTCCTGGGGAATCGACGATTAATTGTGTCTGTGGTTTTTTTCCCTCCTGAGTCGAAGTCGACGGGTGGGTCCCCCGAGAGGGTAAGGATCGCAGCTGCCCCAAATGGGGCCGGTCTGAGCGAGAGAGGTACGCCACTTTGGAACAAACGCGCAAGGAAAGTCGGTGTGCCCAAGCAGCCATGCAAAACACCTCGCGTCCTCACAAAACTCCTGGTCCACGATTTCTGCATCGAAGGGCCTGGCTCGGGCCCCAGATCGCCCAAACCCGTGACAGGTTCGTGCCGCGACGACCCTCGACGTCGGCTTCTGACACCGCGCAAATCGTTCAACACTGAACGGTCGGCAGCTTCTCGATCGTCGGATCGTTCCCCTTTGGTGAGCGACTCTGGGCTACAAGCGACGTTCAACCGCCCGCGGGGGGTCGCCGCCCGCGGTGGGCTCACCGCCGCGTCGACCCGACACAAGCCGACCGCACTCCAGACAAGAGGCCGCTCCCCAGGAGAGCCCACAATCGAATCGACGAGTCGGATCGGAGATCGAAGCCGACCAGATCGTCGGAAAATCGGCAGCCGAGGTGGGAAAAGTCCAATCGGCGGAAATCGGCAGGCTGGCTTGGCATCCGCGAAGAGATCGAATTCGAATCGGAAAAGTCGAATCGAATCGGAATCGGATTCGATCGAATTCGATCGAATTCGAGTCGGGGGAATCGAAATGAGCCATGGGTCACGCGGAAGTGGCCGCGAGCCACGAGGACCTCTCCTGAAACGCATGTCGACGTCGGGCGTCTTAAGGGGTCCCAGGCCACCCAGCGTCGTGCCTCGCGCCGCGCGGCCACCTCCGCGCTCTCGCGTCGCACTCCAACATCAACCAACATCGAACCCAGAAATTCGAACCGAATCAGCAGGCGCGCTGGATCGGCATGCGTCGGCACGGGCTCGAACGAGACGCGGAAGGGACACACTGGTACTATGCACCACCCTTGGCGGCGCAAACCTGGACAGATCATACGGTGCAAACGTGTCACCGGAAGCTGAGGAGGAGGAGGAGGAGGAGGAGGAGGAGGAGGAGGAGGAGGAGGAGGAGGAGGAGGAGGAGGAGGAGGAGGAGGAGGAGGAGGAGGAGGAGGAGGAGGAGGATGGGGGGTGCGTGAGACAGAGACCCCCCCCACCAAGAGTCTCCGGCTTCGTGCTGGCGTCGCGCGTGCGGGCGAAAACGAAGCTGCGTAAAATCAGAACAAAAGATTCGTCTCCCATCGGTGGATTTGCGCCGAAAGCAAGAGGGAACTTCAAAACTGAAGGCCCCCTGAAAGTATGGTGCAGTCGCATTGCAACCACGACGGGACGGAGGAGACGTCTGTGAGCGACGCCTTCGGCTACGAATGTGTCGATCTACGTTGACCTCTTGCAAAAAAAAAAAAAACATGATTCCTGTCGCGCAGAACTCGCCATCGCTCGGACGTCCATTCCCTTTTTTTTTTTTTTTTTTTTTTTTGTTTTGTTTTTTTTGGTCAGTTTCGTGCGTCTTTGTTTCGCAAAATGATCAAGGATGCTCCTCGATGGTCCCCGCCGGAGGAAACATGCACACGTCCGAGCGAGGCCAAGGGCTAAGAAACCCTACTTTATCCGACACGGCGAACAATAGTGGGAAACTAATCGGTGGCCCGCGACGCGGGCGCGGACGACGAGGAGGAACGAGACGAGGAGGGCGAGGAGGAGGAGGAGAGAAGTAGGAGGAGGAGGAGAAGAGGGAGGAGAAGGAAGAGGAGGATGAAGAAGAGCAGGAGGAGGAGAGGAGGAGGAGGAGGAAGGAGGAGGGGGAGGAGGAGGAGGAGGAGGAGGAGGAGGAGGAGGGAGGAGGAGGAGGAGGAGGGGAGGAGGAGGAGGAGGAGGAGGAGGAGGAGGAGGAGGAGGAGGAGGACCATGCTGGCCACACCTCCGAGGCCGCGAGGCGCGCGCAACGGTGGCGACAGCGAGCCTGCCGCCCGACCCCGGGCGTGTCCTGGGCGACGAGGCGGAGAGACTCCCGAGGCGCACGCGGCCAAAACGTCGACCGCCGCGTGGCTACCAGCGGCGGCAGCGCGCTCCGCGCGCCGCCGCGGGTCCCCCGGCCTCGCCCCGGCGGGGGGGGGGGGGCGAGCCGCCGCGGGAGCTGCGAAAGGAGAGGAGAGGAGACGAGGGGGGGAGGAGAGAGGGGGAGGAGAGGAAACGAGAGGGGGAGGAGAGGGGAGGAGAGGGGACGAGACGAGGAGGGAGACGCCCCAGGGGGAGGAGACGAGGCGGGAGGAGAGGAGACGAGAGGGGGAGGAGGGAGGAGGCGGGAAGGGGCACGGCCCCACGGCAGCCTACCCCCCCTCCCCTGGGGTAGGCGCGAGGAGGAGAGGGAGGCGGAGGAGGAGCAGGTGCAGGAGCAGGAGCAGGAGCAGAGAGCAGGAATGGCGAGCTTGGTCCACGCCGTCTGCAACATGGGGGGGGCTCAACGCTCAAGACTTCCTGAGGTTAGATCTGAGGAAGAGCCCGGAAACCAGAGGCCCTTTCTGAAGAGCCAAAAGGTGCCGATACCACTACTCTCTGGACCTCTGCCTTGGTGCGTTCTGACTCGAGTGTGAAGCGAATCCGGCCGTGGCGACGAGGGCCTCCCAGGAAGCCCAAGGCAGCGAAAACGAGGCAGGGGCAGCGGTATCGGTACCTCGTCCTCCGTCGCTCGAACACCAGCGCCTCCCCTTAAGCCCCAAATGGTCCTTACTCCAACGTCTTGACTGCGATAGGGAAAAAACAAACCTACCTCGCTTTTGACCACCCTCGCTTCCAAGAGATACCAAACGATGCCAAATTGCAGCCTGTACTGGTCAGGCCGCTTGACGAGGAGGCGCGTGGTATGGCTTGGTGTTGCCTGGAAGCGAAAGCGGGGTAGGTAATTCACGCTCTGGTGTGAGCGTGGAGCGGCGCTGGACCCCCTCGCGCCGGGCGCGCGGAGCGCGCGCTATTGGGCGGCGTCGCAGGCGCCGCCAGGGGGCGTCCGACGCCGATGCGAGAAAGCCGCGCGGCGCTCCGCGAGTGCAGGCGTTTTTGCAGCGTCCTGGCGGTCAGGCGCCAAGAGAAGTCGGGGGCTGCTATGGGCGCCCCTGGCCCACGGCGCCCCTGGCTTTTTTCGCTCCTTCTTGGAGCTCCCGGGGCCCTCGGGGCCTCAAGAAGGGGGTTCTCTGGAGGCCGTGGGGGCCCGCCTGGAAATCCTGGGGGCCACCTCGGGCCAGGGCCACTGCTGACAAGACCCGACTTGACAACACGAGGGATTGAGCAGGGACCGACAGCCCCGGCATTCCTGTAGGCCTACCACGATATGTTATCGGAGCCCAGCGATGTTGTTCTTGGAACAGGAACCCGATATTTTAAACCGAGGCAGTCCCAGCCAGAAATGTTATGCGAACGTGTCGTAAAAAACCGCAGAAGGTTCTTAGAACATTCTGTGGTGGGCCTATAGTTAAGAAGGCGTACGACTCGGGCACAGGGGACTCGGGTTGGCTTGACGGAGCCATCATGAAAATGACGAGACCAAATCTTAACTTCGACGCGAGCTTCCGCTGCAAGCATCCCACGAAGACTGGACCGTCAAAAAGCGTCGGCAAACACGAGTTCTGGCGTACTCGGGGAAGGGGGGGAGGGGGGGAAGGGTGGGTCTGGCTCCGGACCTCTGCTTGGTGCGGCTTTTTGCAACAGAGCGGCCCATGGGGGAGACTCCACCTGCCTGAGACAGGCGCCCAAAACCGCCAAGATCTACTCCACGGGGGGGGGGAAGGGGGGCGGGGCGGGGTGCGAGGGCCCGCGCCGATCGGCAAGACAATGAATAAGCAAATGATCACCAAGCCTGGGGAAACCAAAAGGTACCGATACCGCTACTCCTCGGACCTCTCCTGGGATGCGTTCTGACCAGAATTTCGAGGCGACTCCAGCGGTGGCGACGAAGGCCTCCCAGGAGGCCCAGAAAGGGGCAAACGGGAAAAGGCAGGGGTACCCAATCGGTCGGAAGAAGTAGGTAGAAACATGAACGTCTAGGCGTTGAAAGTGGATTGGGTGTCCGCCCGCCCTCGAAAGAGGACAGAAAAGGTGATGCCACTCGATCGTTGAAGTAGGAAGGCGCTTCAAGTATATTGGAATCTGGGACTCAAATAATACCTACTTACGACGACCGATGAGTATGGGCACTCTCTCCTCCTCTGAGCTTGGCCACCGCTTGAAGGGAAGCGCCTGGACCAAGTTGGCGGTGCACACAAGGGAGGAGGAGGAGGAGGAGGAGGAGGAGGAGGAGGAGGAGGAGGAGGAGGAGGAGGAGGAGGGAGGAGGAGGAGAGGAGGAGGAGGGGGAGGAGGAGGAGGAGGGGGAGGAGGAGGAGGGAGGAGGAGGCGGAGGAGGAGGAGGGAGGAGGAGGAGGAGGAGGAGGAGGAGGAGGAGGGGGAGGAGGGGAGGGCTTCTTAGAAATTTCCCTGCTTCTTCGAGGGCGCTCGCCCTGCATGTACAGATAAGAGGCTCGCGCCTTCTAAGAGGCAGGGGCGCTCTTAAGAAGCCCTCCCCCCTCCCCTCACCCCCCTCTGCGCGCGGCGGCCCACATGAAGGGGCCCTGGGACACACAAGTAAATACACAAATAAAAGGATTCCCCATATTTTCCCCATATTCTCTGGGTTTTTGTCTTCCCCCCCACTTCCCATATTTTCCTATATTTTCCTGGGGATCGACGATTAATTGTGTCTGTGTGCCTGTGTGTGTTTTTCCCCTCCTGACCAAAGGCGGCGCGGCCTGGCCCGCCCCCGAGGCCGAGCATGCTCGCCACCCCGCCGACCAGGCCGGCCTCCCGCCGCGCGGGGCCGTCGAAGGGCGGCGGCGCGCCTGGGCGGGGGGGGGGCGATGAGGTCGGGCAGGTCCCCCATGCAGAGGGGGATTTTTCGGACGAAACATAAAAGTAGTTAAACACTAGTCCAGAAGTGATTGCAAACATGGAAGAACAAATCGCAAATAGATGACACATCGTCCCCAGACTATCTTTTGAATGCTGTTGGACATTCCTCCTGTAGAGGGCATGTCCCCCATACAGAGGGGGATTTTCCGGGCGAGAAATAAAAGTACAGTCGGGGCCTTGACCGAAGGAGCCCAAAATAAGGAACGAGGCCCCTTTTTTTCCATAAGTTCAACTTCGATCTCCGGTCGAAAACATCAGGAAAGCCTGAGGCAAACTGCGAAACACTTAAGGAACGCGGAGCCCCCTACAGAGAGGATTTTCCGGAGGAAAAATTAAAGTAGTCAAGCACTAGTCCAGAAGTGATTGTAAACATGGAAGAACAATTAAGACTACGCTACCGAGGAACCCCACACACTTATATTGTGGCTGGGGTCATGATAGCTGAAGTGAAGCATGTGAGAATGATGTTAATGGCCGTTGCCCCGCCGATACCGCAAGGACGACACTAGTCCAGAAGTGATTTTAAAAATGGAAGAAAAATCACTACAGTCGGGGCCTTGACCTAAGGAGCCCAACATAAGGAACGAGGCCCCTCTTTTCCATAAGTTAAACTTCGATTTCCGATCGGAAACATCAGGAAAGCCTGCGGCAAGCTGCGAAACACTCAAGGAACGCGGAGCCCCTCCCCAACGAAAAGGGTTCCTTCTTCAGGGCCCCGACTGTAGTTAAACACTAGTCCAGAAGTGATAAAAAAGGAAGAACAAATCGCAAACAGTTGACACATCGTCCCCAGACTATTTTGTTGAATGCTTTTGAACATTCCTCCTGTAGAGGGACAGGCCCGACTGAAATCTAAACACCACCACCGTGTAAAGCGAGGGCCATCCTGACCCTGGCATGGTGTATACGCCCTCCTGGCCGAGGCCAGGAGGGTCTATACACCAGGGCTGGACCTAAACGTTGTTTGTCGTTATGTTCTCGCTCTGCTACCCTTTTTGCTCTACCTGTTTTCCTGTAGCTCCCTGCCACAACGAAAAACAAAACACAGCCGAAGTCCAGCAAAACAGCGTTTAGGTCCAGCCCTGCTATATACCATTCTAGGGCCCAGGATGGCCCTGGCCTGGCACGGTGGTGGTTTATGGATGCCTTCGTCGGAGGGGGGTAGCGAGCAGGAGATCGGCAGCAGAAGTTTTGACGCTAGACCAACCAGAGGCGGCAGCCTCGACTACAGGAACTCCCCGTCCTCCTCCTCCTCCTCCTACTCATCCTCCTCCTTCTCCTCCTCCTCCGTTTGCCCTTCCTCCGTCTCCTCCTCCTCCTCCTCCTCCTCCTCCGTTTGCCCTTCCTCCATCTTCTCCTCCTCCTCCTCCACCTCCTCCTCCTCCATCTCCTCCTCCTCCTCCTCCTCTCCCCCTCCTCGTCCTCCTCGTGCTCCCTCGCCGAACCCCGGTGCGAAAGAGAACAAGCACATCCGGCTAGATCGTGCAAGGCCAAGGCGGGGGGGCTCGAGCAGGGGATCGACTACAACATTGCGGGAGGAAGACCGGCGACAGTGGCCAGGGCTGAACGCGGAAATGTACAGCCATCGGCCTGACCTAAGGAACGAGAGATAAGAAACGAAGCCCCTTCGTTTTCCAAGGAACAATGCGTAAGGAGCGATAAACAAGGAACACCGCATACGGGAATATGGATAACGCATGCAAGCCTAGGGAACGACCGAACCCCTGTGGGGGGCGACGAACACATAGTATTCGTATATTGGGGTGACGCAGATGATTTCCTCGTCGAACCTACAAATAAGGACGTAGCTTTGTTCATGGATTCGATTGAAAAACCAGCTTGCTTGGGGGTAAATCGATTATGTAGTCGATCCACTACCCGAGAGTGCCCCACGCGACCTCGTCGCCGCCGCCGCCGTCGCAGTCACCGGTGCCGCCGTCGCTCCGAGGAGGGACAGGGTACTGTTATGGCTGCTCGTCCTGAAGACCCCTCGTCGCCGCGGCTGGCTTCTCCCCGAAACTCTGGTAAGAATGCACACCGTGAGACATCCGGGGAGTGCAGCCACCGTGCTACCACAAGGAGCGCCGAATCGGGAGCGACTGGATTGCTCTGGCCACGGCGGACTCGGCAACGAACACACGCTCGCCGACCCAGGCCTGTGGACCGGTCGGAAGACTCGAGCCCCTCCGAACCTGAGGTGATTCCTAATTATTTCAGCGTCTTGGCTGTAGTCGGTATCGTCGTCCGCCGCCCGAGAAGGGACCTGCGAGGATGGAGGAGGGGTGTGAGGCGGGATCACGCCTTTCTGGTTCAATGATTCTTGGGATCTGCTGTTTTTTGGGTGAGGGGAATTCGGGGGTAGAGAGGGGAGGACGGAATGCGGGGTGTCTTGACCTGTCCTGCTCCATTGTGGCGCAACCGATTCCAGGAGAAGGGTGAGGAGAACAAAAAGGAGGAGAGGACTAAAGGATGACGAGGCAGACGGTAAAGAGAACAGCGAGGACGAATCGTAGGATGCGCAAGGGAAGTGGAGGGGATGATGTGTGAGGAGTGCATAAGCATTGAGAGGTGGGCTCGCTGCCCTACTTCTCCCCCCTCTCCCGGAGGAGCGGGCGGCCGACAGATTTGCCTGTTTCCTTGTTCCTCCTCCTCCTCGTCCTCGTCCTCGTCCTCCTCCTCCTCCTCCTCCTCGTCCTCGTCGTCCTCCTCCTCCTGCATCTCATCGTATTCTCACGTGGCCGCTCGCTGACCGCGTCCGCACAGAAACCTAGCCTTGGGCCTGGATCCTTGAGCCCCACAGTGGGCCGCAAACGCTGCTCGGCTGAGGGCTGGGACGATGGTTCACTGCGGATATTCTCTAATGTTAGGGCGGGCATGTCCTCCTTCAGGTGGATTTTAGACATAGTTGAACATAGTCAGCAAAGCGTCCCCAGACTATTTTCCCCACATCCAAAGTCGGGTTCTTGTTTTCTCTGGACACCCCGCGCAGGAACACACATGAACACACACTCACTCACACTCACATTCACTCACACACGGACCATCTTGATCACCTTGACCATCACTCGATCACACACTCACTCATCATCTGCATCATCCTCATCATCATCACTCGTTCAATCATTCACTCACTCAATCACCCACTCATTCGCTAGCTTGAAAATTTGGGAAGTATCAGGCGGAAGCCTGGTCTGTGAGTGACTTGCGAGGAGTCTCAAGCGGGAGCCCCCTCCCTATGGGGCCCGCACTCAATGTTGTTAATCCGAGCGGGTCATCCTCAACCACTTAACTGTCGTCACTTTGGGGCTCCCGAGGCCTGAATATGGAGGAAGTATCAGACGGAGAGCCTCGTGTGTAATTGAACTGCGAGGAAATCTCAGGCGGGAGCGCCCCCCCCCCCCCCCCCCCGGTGGGGCCCGCACTCCATGTTTTTAATCCGAGCGGGTCATCCTCAACCCTGTAACTGTCGTCGCCTTGGGGCTCCAGGCGGGGAACCTCGTCTGTGAGCGTGGCGCGCTCCGCGCGCCAGGCAGGGGCCCCACCGGCTCCAGACTCGAGCGAACAGCTGGCACCTTGGGCCAGGGGCACCTTCAGCCAACACAACGTTTCAATGTTCCTTTTTGACTATCTACAGGACCACCCCAACCCCGCCTCTGCTGCAGGCTCTGCGGGCCGGCCACCCGCGGCTCCGCCAACGGATGTCTCGCTGCGGGGCCCCGTGCGCCCTCCTGCGCAATGTCGGCACCCTCCCGGGGGCCGCACAGACCTGGGCCAGTGCACGTTCGGGCGGGTGGTCATGGGGACTGGAGCAGGGTGCCCCTCGAAATCGCCTGTTCCCCCCCCCCCCTCCCCCGCGGACCACATTGTAATATCATGAAGAACTATTGCACACGCCGCTTTCTCTAGTCTAGCACTACTGGCATGAAACTATCCGCTGGGCTATCTGGAAGACTTGCACCGACGGTTGTTCGTTGGGAAATGCTGCGCTCTTCTGGCCTGGTCACACATCCGCTGCCTGCGCTTGTACTGTACATGATGGAAGAGCGGGCTCACCTGCTTTGACTGCTCGTGGCCGGTCAAAATCCATTATAACTCCACGACCATCTGACCCGCTAGTCCAACATCAGAACACACGGGCACAAGGGCTTCAATATCTGGCACCGCAAGACACGATTCAAAACATGATTCCGAAATTTCCCTGTACCCCTGTACCACGCGAACAATGGCCTTCATTGCCGCCGACTCAACGGCACAACTCAACACGAACCGATGTTTTACCAGCTCGCAATACGCACCGACCGTCTCGTGGCTCTTACGACTTGCATCGGGCTCCCAAACGTGTGTTCAGCTGGGACCCGCAACAGAGCTGTCGACAAGTCCTCTCTGCAACACCCGCCGCTGGTACGCGCTTTCGTCTGAATGCACGGAAAGCTGCAATGTGTTAGGTGACGGCACTATGATACTATGGTCTATCCTTGTCCCTGGTAAGAAGCGCTGTAAGCTGCCCCGCACGTTAGACAGGAAATCTCGCCTCCTTCATTCAATGTTCTGTAGTGTCCTCGTTTTAAAATCCAGACTGAAGAACGTTCCGTCATATCCCTGTGTTAGTTCAGTCGCATCCGAATGCTCTTTGGAATCCGACATACAATGGCCAACGATATCGAACACAATCCAACGTCACATCCTGGTGGATGTTAGTGGCAACGCTCTCTTGCAGCCAACGCTCGACATCGTTCAACACACGTGCAGTTGACATGTCACCAGCGACATCCTGCCAGTGTCAGAATTTCCTCTCAGGAGGTTTGTGTCTGAGATGCAAGCTCCTGTTTGTATACATGTCGCGGCGGGCATCAGCGCCCTGACCACTTTAGGATGTTGGAGCTAACCCAATGCCGCCCACTCCATGATCTGCCCCTTGGTGTTGGCAGGCAATGGCTTCACAATGCTGTCACGCAGCCTTACCGAATACCCTCTCGACTGAAGCGCATGACCCTCAACGGAAACTCACAGGAGATGGTACTCATTTATCTGCGATGACTTTTATTTTGCGTGGCACTCGCAATGAAGACGCGCAGCTGCTCCTCCTTGCAAAAGCGAGGCTCCATTGCGATCCATCTAATCAGAACCAGCGAGCGAACAATTAATGTTCCAACCAACGAAAGATAGCCTCTGCGCACGGGTGCGGCGGGTCAATCAAACGGGCCTACGCATGGCACTCCGCCACAACGCTCTTCGGCACGCGTTCGGGTGGTGGAATTCCAAGTGCCGTCTGGTAGGGTTCTTGAGAATCCCACCAGCCCTCTGGGCGTAGGTGGTCTAGAGCAGATCCTCTTCCACCCCTCCCTCTTCCCCCTTGGGGAGGGGTTTACCCCTCCCCCTACCCCCTCCCCTGGACCTGGACGGGGGGGGCCGCTGGTAGTTAGAGCGTCCCAGATGGCCCAAGACGGCTCCAAGAGCGCCTCAGAGAACCCAAGATGAGCTCCAAGATGGCTCAAGATAGCGCAAGATCGCTCACGATGGCTCCTAAGATGGTTCCAAGAAGCCCAAAGACGGCCCCAAGATAACTCCAAGTGGCCAAACAGCTCCCCAAGGAGGCCCCGAAGAGGCCAAAATCGTCCCAAAACCTAAGGAAAATCAATGATTTTTGCTTTCTCGCCTTTTCGCTTCCGATGGCCATCCGAGGCCTGGAGATGGCTCCAAGATGGCCCAAGAGGGCCCCAAGAGAGCCCCAAAAGAGCCCCAAGACGGCCCCAAGAGCGCCCAAGAGCACTCCAAGAGCGTTCCAAGAGGGGTCCAAGAGGCGATTTTAGGGGCTTCCGAGGGGGGGCGCTAATTAAACCCCCCCTCTTGTTTGATCGATCTCCTCCAAGATGGCCCCAAGAAGCGCCCAGGAAGCCCCAAGAGGTCCCAAGATGGCCCCAAAATGGCCCCAAGAGGCCCCCAAGAGGCCCCCCGGAGGCCCCCAAGAGACCCCCAAGAGGCCCCAAGAGCCCCCCCAGATGCACCCAAGATGCTCCAAGAGGCCTCGGCGAGAATGCCTAATCATTGATTCTACACAGGTTTTAGCCACATGGAGGCCTCTTGGGGGGGGGCACGGATTAAGATGACTCCAAGAGCGTCTGGGAGAGCCCAAAATGACCTCCAAGATGGCTCAAGATATCCCAAGATGTCTCATAATGGCTTCCTCTGTGTGCTGCCCACTTCTCTGATCGAGGCAATTCCTCTGGGCATCGTTTCTGGATGGGCTGGTGGGGATTCGCGAAGCGACAACAATTCTGTGCGTCCGTCCCCCTCCTCACAAATTCCAGCCGCGTGTTTCCCCCTCCCGAATCTCCCAAAGTGCCGTGGCTCCGCCTCCAGGTGTCCAATCCCCTCACAATTCTCCACATGGCTCCAGCATAAGGCCGAATCAGGGCCAGTACGCCGCCAAGCGGAAGCTTGCCTCACCATATGTTTGGACGGCCCCAAGTCTCTACAAAAGTGTTCGGGAACTGTGGACAACTCTACCCAACATCAAAACCATGCTCCCAAAAGGGACACTTCAAGAGGTCCTGCAGACGACGCGTGAACAGGGCAAGCAAGATTCTGAGTCTGGATATACTCAAAGATACATCAATATCCCCTTGAAACGACCAACAAGAATCCCCAAGCGGCCCCATGATACGGACAGCCACCGCAACACGTCCCCAAGGCGCCCTCTAGACAACCCAAAGGCCCCAAGCATCCACCCGTTTCAGGTTCCAAGGTCACCCTGGAACTGCTCCGGGGTGACAATTGAAACCTGAAGCGGGTGATTTTTCATCTGGGCGCTCTCACGAGCCTCATAGGCCTTCTCTCGGGGATAGAGGGGGTGTACCCGAACCCCAAAATCGCAATGTTCCATATTACATCTGTTTGGGGGGGGCCCTTCCTCGCGGCTGGGCCCCCCCCGCCCAATGTCGGGAGCGCCCAGATAGATTTTCACCCCGGAATCGATCCAACGTGATGATCCATCTTGGACCCCCCCCAATGCAAAAAGGCGCCCTCGGGGATAAAGGGGGTGCACCCGGGCCCCCAAATCGACATTTTCCATATGGAACATGGTTTTCTGGGGGGGTCGTCTTCTGGCGGTTGCGGCCCCCCCGCCCAAGGTCGGGAGCGCCCGCGTGGGTTTCCGCCCCAGAGCCGTTCCAGGGTCAAAGCCCATCTGAGACCTCCCCCGATACAAAAAGAAGGGGCCCTGGGACACACAAATAAATTCACACAAATAAAAAGATTCCCCATGTTTTTCCATATTTTCTGGATGTTTGTCGTCCCCCCCAGTTCCCATACTTTCCCATATTTTCTGGGGGATCGACGATTAAGTGTGTCTGTGTGTTTTTCCCCCTCCTGATAATTGGGGAGCCTCTTTCTCGCGGCTGGCCCCCCCCCGAGCGGCCGAGAGGCGACGAGGCCGCCCCAGGCAGCAGTGGGCAACGGAAGTGTGTTTAGGATGGTTCGGATGCAACCACATGCTGCTGATTTCACCTCCTCCTCCTCCTCCTCCTCCTCCTCCTCCTCCTTCCCGGCGGTTTAGTCCAGCCCGCGGCGGTGCCGACGCTGCCGCTGTTGGCGGTGAGTTGTCCGCTGCGAGTTTTGGCAGGAACCACGAATGTCCTCGCCGACCCACCCACGCGTCACTTCGGATGCCTGGCCATCTTGCTTGCTTGCTTGGCGGAAAATTGGGCCATTAGATCCGCGCCCGTTTTGCCCCCCCCCCCCCCACCCCCCACCCACACACACACACACACACACACACACACACAACACACGCACACGCACACGCACACGCACACGCACACGCACACGCGCACGCACGCACGCACGCACGCACGCACGCACGCACGCACGCGCACGCACGCACGCACGCACGCACACACACACACACACACACACACACACACACACACACGCACACGCACACGCACACACACACACACACATACACACACTTCTTATGTATCTCTCCCGACTCACGGATCGCGACGCTACGCGCGCTTTCCGTCATCCGCGCCCGTTTTGCCTACTCCCCCCTTGTGATTTATCCCGACTCACGGATCGCGACGCTACTCGCGCTTTCCGTCATCCGCCGACCCAGGTTGGCTTGACACAAGGGTGCATGGCGTGCTAGATCATAACGGTTTGCTTTTGGTTCATTCCAAAAAGAACTACCTCTGGGGCTTCGGCCCGTCCCGCCGGCCACCCAGCAGGGACCCCAAAATCTGGCTGTCAATGCATTTCCCACTCCAAGATGGCTCAAGATGGCCTCCAAGACGGCTCTGATGCTCCGAGATGGCGCCCAAATTCCCCCAAGATGGTCCAAGATGGCCTCCAAGACGGCTACAAAGGGCCCAAGAGGCGCCAAAGAGGCCCCCAAGACGGCCCAGGAGGCCTCCGAGAAGTCCTCCAGGAGGGCCCGAAGAGGCCAAAATCACACATGTTCCTTAGGTTTTTGAAGGATTTGGGCATTTGCGCCTTTTCGGCCTTCCGACGGCCCGAGAAGACCCAAGAGCTCCCAAAGACTGCTCCAAGATCGCCCAAGAGGCCTCCTAAAGGGCCCCAAGACGGCCCAAGGGGCCTCCAAAACGCCCAAGATGGCCTCCTAGACAGCCCTGAAGCAACTCAAGAGGGCCCCAAGTCGGCCCAGACAGGCCCCCAAGACGGCTTCCGACTACGTCAGACGGGCCAAACGGCCCCAGGTGGCTCCAAGATGGCCCAAGACGGCCCAAAGGGCCCCGCAGAGGTCTCCAAGTCGGCCCAAGAGGCCTCCAAGAAGGCCTTCAGAAGGCCCGAAGAGGCCAAAATCCTTGTTCGCAAGGTTTTCGAAGGATCTTGGCATTTGCTTTTTGTTCTGCCTTCCGACGGTCCGAGACGGCCCAATAGCCCCCGCTGGCTCCAGAACGGCCCAAGAAGCCCCCAAGACGGCTTCAAGAGGGCCCCAAGACGGTCCAAGAGGCCTCCAAGTCGCTCCAGATGGCCTCCAAGACGGCTCTGGAGCACCTCAGGAGGGCCTCAAGTCGGCCCAGAGAGGCCCTCAAGACGGCTTCCGACGGCGCCAGACGGGCGAGGAGGCCATCAAGACGGCCCAAGAGGCCCCGAAGAGGTCTCCAAGACGGCGAGGCCCCCAAGAGGGCTCCCAGGAAGGCCCGAGTAGGCCAAAATCACGAATTCCTGAATTAAAAAACTGTGACATTTGTTTCTTTTCGGTCTTCCGACGGCCCGAGACGGCCCGAGAGCCCCCCCAAAATCGCCCAAGAGGCCTCCAAGATGGCCCTAGAACAGCCCAAGAAGCCCCCAAGACGGCCCCAAGAGGACCCCGAGACGGCCCAAGAGCACCGCCCGCAAAGATCGCCCCAAGATCGTCCAAGAGGCCTCCAAGATGGCCCCAGACCAACCCAAGAGTCCCCCGAGACGGCCCCGAGAGGGCCCCAGGACGGCCCAAGAGGCCTCGAAGACGCCCAAGAAGGCCTCCAAGACGACCCGTGAGCAACCCAAGAGGGCCCCAAATCGGCCCAGAGAAGCCCCCAAGACTGCTTCCGGCTGCGTCAGACTGGCCAGGAATGCCCTACGACGGCCAAAGAGCCATCCGAGCAGCACCCGAAGGCCCACACAAGGCCCAAATAGGCCCCCAAGTTGCCTCCAAGAGGCTCCGGGGAACCTCCCAGGAGGCCCCAGGAATGCCCCCAGAGTCTCCCAAGATGCCCCCTCTTCCTCCTCCTGATCTTCCCCGCCATCCTCCCCCCAGAGTTCCCCGAAGGGTTTCTACAACGGCTGGGGAACACATGGCCCGATAGCTTGGCAGAGCTCTTGCCATAACGCTCGGCCACATGGGCGATTCAAAAAGGCAGGGGGCGGCGGTGATTCGCCGTAGGTGTCTTCGATAAGTCAACCGTTTTGCAATGAACCATCCCAACTAAACACCATAAGAACAACATGCTCCACATCCCATGACGCGTACGCCTGGCACATCCCGTGGTAAGTACCTGACACGTCCCCCGGCACGGCCCTGCGATCCAGGCCAAAACCGAACAGCCGCTGCCCCGATCCCGCACCCCTTGGGGACAGCACGACACCGACACAGCTGCTCCCAGGCCATCTCTGGAGGTGCGCTCTGGCTTGGACTTCGAAGCGAACCCAGCCATGGCAACGGTGGAAGGGTAACCGTGTCGGCACCTTCTCCTCTGAGCCCTGGCCCCGGCAGGGCCCTGGGCCCCCGCCTTGGCCTGCTCGAACTCCCGACGGTGGAACCGTGAGCGAGGACGGCTTCCCGAAAGGGATGCTCACCGATCTCGGCACCCCGCGCGGGCGGGGCTCCGCAAGGGCACATGCACCTGGGAGCATATGCGGGGGGGGGGGGGGGTCGCCGCAAGCGTGAATTCACCTAGGATCCCATGGGATGCGGCCCCTGCAATTACGAGTTTACCCGGACTCGATGCGGCGGGGGCCTCCGCAAGCGTGAACTCGCCCGGGAGACTCCCGACTCCGGACCCCGGGAGACTCCGACACCCTGGGGGATATCTTGCGCATGCGAACAGCCGTCAGAACCGCAAAACCAGCTCAGTACTGGTTGTGGGCGATCCCAGATGCAGTTGCAGATTGAATTCCTTATTATCATTATTCTTATTATTATTAGTTTTCTTATTCTTATCATTGTTCTTATCTGGTTGTGGTCGGTGTGGGCGGTCCCAGACGGCCAAATCAATCACGACCACAGCCAAAGGGTTCGTGGCGAGGTCGGCGGGTTATCCCCCGATGTGGCCCTCCAGAAAGATCCACTCGGTGGTGGTCGCGGTTATTTTTGTTGTCCCTGGATGTACGAGGGGGGACGTCCATTCCCACCCGGAAGGACAACAACAGACACACAAACACGCGCAGACAGAGACAGACACAGACGCACACACGCACAACCACACACACACACACACACGCACACACATACACACACACACACCACACACACACGCACACCACACACACATATATGTATACTAGATCCACGCGCGCGCTTCGCGCGCGCTTAGGTTCTGTCGAGTCACAGACCCAGGAATCGTTGCGAGAAGAAATTGGTGACGCGAAGCGTCTTGGGGGCGTCCTTGGACGTCTGGGGTCTCCTGGGGCCTCTTGAGGGGCCTCCTTGGGGCCTCCTGGCGGCCTCTTGGGGCGGAAGGCTCGAGCTTGCGGTTCGTGGTCCCCCTCTGGGCCCCCTCTTGGGCCCGTCTTGGGGCCCTCTTGGGCCATCTTGGGCGCCTCTTGGGCCGTCTTGGGGCCCTCTTGGGCTGTCCTGGGGCCCTCTTGGAAGCTTCTTGGGCCGTCTTGGGGCGGTCTTGGGCGCCTCTTGGGCCGTCCTGTAACGTCGGAAAGCCCAAAAGGCGACTTGGTTGAAAATGTACGTTTTACGAAGGGAATGGGCAAATTTTTGCGTCTAGGGGCCCTCTTGGGACGCATGTTGGAGGCTTCTTGGGGCCTCTTGGGGGCGTCCTTGGACGTCTGGGGTCTCCTGGGGCCTCTTGAGGGGCCTCCTGGGGGCCTCCTGGCGGCCTCTTGGGGCGGAAGGCTCGAGCTTGCGGTTCGTGGTCCCCCTCTGGGCCCCCTCTTGGGCCCGTCTTGGGGCCCTCTTGGGCCATCTTGGGCGCCTCTTGGGCCGTCTTGGGGCCCTCTTGGGCTGTCCTGGGGCCCTCTTGGAAGCTTCTTGGGCCGTCTTGGGGCGGTCTTGGGCGCCTCTTGGGCCGTCCTGTAACGTCGGAAACCCAAAAGACAACTTTGTTGAAAATGTACGTTTTACGAACGGAATGGGCCAATTTTGCGTCGAGGGGCCCTCTTGGGACGCATGTTGGAGGCTTCTTGGGGCCTCTTGGGGGCGTCCTTGGACGTCTGGGGTCTCCTGGGGCCTCTTGAGGGGCCTCCTGGGGGCCTCCTGGCGGCCTCTTGGGGCGGAAGGCTCGAGCTTGCGGTTCGTGGTCCCCCTCTGGGCCCCCTCTTGGGCCCGTCTTGGGGCCCTCTTGGGCCATCTTGGGCGCCTCTTGGGCCGTCTTGGGGCCCTCTTGGGCTGTCCTGGGGCCCTCTTGGAAGCTTCTTGGGCCGTCTTGGGGCGGTCTTGGGCGCCTCTTGGGCCGTCCTGTAACGTCGGAAAGCCCAAAAGGCGACTTTGTTGAAAATGTACGTTTTACGAAGGGAATGGGCCAATTTTTGCGTCTAGGGGCCCTCTTGGGACGCATGTTGGAGGCTTCTTGGGGCCTCTTGGGGGCGTCCTTGGACGTCTGGAGGCCATCTTCAGCATCTCGGAGCCCTCTTGGAGGCCTCTTGGAAGTTTCTTGGGCCGTCTTGGGCGCTTCTTGGGCCGTCTTGTCTGACTGGGGAGGCCTCCGGCAAGCCCCGACGAGCCTCCGGGCCCCCCGGGGCGCACATTTGTGGTCGGGGTCCCGGCCCCGGGCCCCCGGACCCGGTGCGCCGTTATATGTGTATGTATGTATGTATGTATGTATGTATGTATATATATATATATATATACTAGAACCAACGCGCGCGCTTCGCGCGGGCTCAAGTTCTAGCTAGGGTCATGATCATCGTCATCGTTGTCATCTTAATCCTAGTCACCTTCATCGTCGTGGTCATGGTCACCTTCACCATCACCATCACAACAATCATCATTATCACCATTATCATCAGCATCGTGATCACCATCGCCATCATCATCAATGTACTTTTCAGCATCATAATCCGCATCATCAACACATTGCTGGTCTTCGTAGGCGTCGTCGTCGGCATAATCATCGTCATCATCATCAGCGTCATCGCCGTCATCATCCCTGGTCCACTCCAGTCCCCTTACCCTCCTTCTCTTCCCGTTCTCCCTCTTTTCATCATCTTATACTGATCCTTTTCCTCGTCGGCGTCTCCCTGCAGGAAGGGATCCCTGTTCCTTCACCTCCTCCTCCTCCTCCTCCTCCTCCTCCTCCTCCTCTTCCTCCTCCTTCTCCTCCTCCTCCTCCCTGTCTTCCCCGATCTTCGGTGTGTCCCTCCTTGTGTTCCTTCACCTACTTCACCTCCTTCCTCCTCTCGAGCCCTCTTCATCCTGCGCTCCCCTTACCTCCTCGTCCTCAACATCTCTCCCCGAGCCAGAGAATCAGAGAACAAGCTAACCTTACAAGAACAATGCCCCTCTTCTTCTTCTTACCCATCTTCGTCCTCTTGATCTTCCTCCCCCTCCTCCTACTCCTACTCCTCCTCCTCCTGCTCCTCCTCCTCCTCCTCCTCCTCCTCTCCCACCTCCTCTTTCTCCTCCTCCTCCTCCTCCTCTTCTCCTCCTCTTCCTGCTGGAACGCGTGCAGGGAGCCTTTTTTGGAAGCATTGTGGCAGTCTCGGGAGCCTCTCAGGGCCTTCCTTTGGAGTCCTTTGGGGACTCTATTGGCCCGTATGAGGCTGAGGGCCCATTTCGGCCGTTCCGGGTCCCTCTTGGCTCGTCGTGGGGAGCTCAGCCCGTCTTGGGACCCTCCTGGGGCCCTCTCCGACCATGTAGGAATCCTCTGGTGGCCCCCTCGGGCTTCCTGGGGGCTCTCTTGGGCCGTCTTGTAGCTCTCCTGTGCTCCTCGAAGCTTTCTGCGGCCCATCTTGAAACCCTCTTTGGGGCCTCTGGGGCCGTCTGGGGCCCATTTTGCTAATCAACCTCTTGGGCCGTCGGGACCGCTGGTAGAACTGAAAAGCGAAGCTCCCAGGAATATGCGTTTTTCCATCGGAAATGTTTGATGTTTGCCTTTGGAGGGCCTTCTCAGCGTCCTCTTGGACAGTCGTGGGGGGTCATTTTGGACTTTTTGTGGCCCGTCTGCGAACCTATTTCGGCTGTCCCAAGCCCCTCTTGGCATGTCATGGGTAGCTGAGCCGCCTTGGGGCCCTCAGGGAGCCATCTCCGACCATGTAGGGATCCTCCGGTGGCTCCCTCGGGCCCCTTGGGGACTCTCTCGGGCTGTTTTGGAACTCTCTTGTGCTGCTCGACGCTCTCTTGAGGCTGTCTTGGAGCCCTCTTGGGGGCCTCGTGGACCGTGTGGCGCCGATTTGGGAGGCCTTTGGGGCCGACGTGGTCACCAATGGAACTTAAGAAACGAATATCATAGAAATGTATGTTTTCCCATTGGAAATGCTAGTTTTTGCACCCGGGAGCCTTCTCGGCTGCCTCCTGGACCGTCTTCAAGGAATCCTGGTAGGCCTCTTTTAGACACTCTGGGAGCCCAATTCGGCCGTTCCGGGTCCCTCTTCGCCCGTCATGGAGACCTGAGCCCGTCTTGGTGCCCTCAGGGGGCCCTCTCCAACCATGTAGGGATCCTCTGGTGGCCCCCTCCGTGTTGGTGGGTACTCGCTTGGGCCGTGTTGGAGGTCTCTTGTGCTGCTTGAAGCTCTCTTCAGGCCCATCTTGGGGGCCTGTTGGGCTGTCTGGGGCTCATTTGAGGAGCCTCTGGGGCCATCGCGGCCGCTGGTAGAACCGAAAAACAAATATCTGATAAATATACGCTTTCCCATCGGAAATGCTTGATTTTTGCCCTTGGAGGGCCTTCTCGGCGGCCTCTCTTGGACCGTCTTGAATGCCTTTGTGGCCGTCTAGGAGCAATCTTGGGCTGTCTTCGAGCGCTCGTGGCCCGTCCGGAAGCCATCTCAGTGCGCTTTTCAGCCACCTTCCAAACAACCTGGGGCGCTTTGGGCGCCTCTTGAACCAGCTTGGGAGCCTCTGGGGGGATCCGGGGCCCTTTCTGAACCCTCTTGGAACCCTTAAGGCCCCCCCGGCCCCCCATGCGAACCAGAGGTAGCAGTTCTGGGCCCTCCCCTGGCCTACTCCGAGATATATATATATATATATATATATATGATTATGACAGACATAAGTTGCAGCACGCGCAAACATGACGCGCGCTCCGCAAGTGGGAAATGAAGCAGGACCGTACGTGGCAAGGAATCCGCAAGCGTTCATTTGCTTGGGATTTTACGCGACGGAGCGTCCGCAGGAGTGACAATACTCGGGATCCTATGTGGCGGGGGCTCCGTGAGTGCGACTTGAGTTGGATTTATGTGCGGCTCGCCTGGCCACATCTAGCCTCGGCCACGAGTAAGTCTCCAACATAGTTCCAGGGAGCGGCCAGGAGAGAAGAGCCGTTCTTCAACCCAAACTGGGCCTTATTCCAGCGTCTTGCGATGTTGGTTAACGGTTACGTTGGGAAGATGGTTTATGCGATGCCAAACTCGCGCACAACATGTGGTAAAACAACTGCGAGCTACACTTCCCTGCGTTGCAGCTGCACGAACGTATCGAAAGGAAACGGCAGGCACTGCGAATTGGAGGACAACGCGAACCACGTTTTCCCACAATTGCATTGGCCACGAACTCCCACCTGCAGTGCCGAAACCTGCATCACCGTGAACTACCTTGCCGTCAGCGCGTCTTGACGGTGGCCGATCCTCGGGCGGCCGTCGCCCTCCACACTGCGCTGGCACGGCGGCGGAACTCGCCGAAGGCACCTGGACGCACTGCGCCCGCTGGGGGCGCGCCCCGCCGGCCGCTTCGCCCTCACTCGGCTGCAGGAGCGCCTCATCTATGCGGGCAGTACTTATATCCATAGCCAGAGCGTCTTGGACTTTTCGGGAAGAGGTGCCGCAACGCCGAGGCGCACTGGATATGGATAAAATCAAGCCTCTTGGGGCCAGATTTTTATCCATATCCAGTGCGTCTACGGTTTCTGGGCAAGAGGGCCCAAAACTCCAAGACGCACTGGATGTGGATATAATTATTGCCCGCAATCTACCCGATCGAGCGGCGGGCACTGCCCCAGAGGGCATCATCAAGAGAGGCGCGGAACGACTTGTGCATACGGCCTTCGGAGACACCGCGCGGATGCCGCGGATCGGCGCCGACCCCCTTCCCTCGTGTGCAGCGCCCGCCCGCCACGGGGCCCAGCGCCGATTCGACGAGTCCGCGCGGACCTCCGAACCTTCATGCAGTAGGAACTCGACCACAAGAAACCTCCCACAAGAAACCCAACCCTGAAAACCCAGACCTCCATGGATTTTTGGTGTGGGAACGTCGCGCTTTCCATTGCGAAACCATCGAAACCCCAGGGCACCCTGGAGGCAAGCAAAGTGTCTCTTGGCACGGGCTTCCACTGCACTTGTATGCAATGTTTAAGCAGGGGCCGACCGTCCCGGAATTCCTATAGGCCTGCCATGACATGTTTTTAGAACCCAGCAGTGTTCGAATGACAAACACGATGTTCTTAACACATATCCACCGACGTGTTAAAACAAGGCAGCGCCAACAATCCATGTTCCCATCATCCGTCGCGCAAGCCGCAACACAAAAGTTCTTACAACATTCTCTGGTGTGCCTATTTAGGCGCGCCGAACGCTTGGCCACTGCTTGAACTTATGTTCCTGGGACCCGTGTGAGTAAGCGGCTGGCCCGGGCGGTCTCGCAGCAGCTGGCCGCGGCAGGTGCGCACCGCCAGCGGGGGCCCACCGACACCCGCGGGCACGCCCGCCCCGGCGGCGCGCCTCCCACCCCGCGCGCCCGCGGCTCGGAGCTGGTCTCGTTGTCGTCGCCAGAAGCCGGGTCACCACCGCCAGCGCGGGCAGCTGGTGCGTCATGGCCTCGGGCAGCCTGGGCAGTCCTGGGCCATCCGGAAGTGGCACGCGCACCGCAGGCCGGAACGCACCAGCATCTTCGCGCATGCCCGAATCGGCGCCGTCCGGCCCGCGTGGCTGCGCGGTGCCTGGGCGTCGGCCCCTGGCTGGGCGGGAGGCTCCGCGCCGCTCGCAGAGCTGGATTCCTCGTCGCTGGAGGTCCGGTTCCCGACGTCGTCGCTGCTGCTGTCGGCAGACGCCGAGCTGTCCTGGGACGGTAGGGACCGAGCCTGGGTCGCATGGTGGCCAACCCTCTCGGGCGCAGGCGATGTGGCCCCTGGCGCCGGCACGACCTCCAAACACCGGACGCAGGGATCTTTGCCGTAGCCCTCGCCTTTGTCGTCGCACACGTGCCACTGGCAGTCGGGCCCGGCCTGAGTAGGGGAGGCCACGCCTGCAGCCTTCAAGTACGCAAAACCGCTCCTCCTGCTGGGGATCTTGCAATCGATCTTCCAACGGGATTTCTCACGCCAAAAATACAAAAACCTGGGCCTGATGGCGGCGTCAGCGCCCACCTTCTCGTAGGCGCCATAGCCGTCGTAGTCCGCGGGGCGGCGGGCATACAACCCGTTGATGGAGGCGTTTTTCTTCTCCGAAGACCGGCCCTCCACAAGCAGCGCACCCTCCAAACGCCCTTGCGTCTTGAGTTCCAGCTTCGCGGCCTCCAGGGCGGCCGCCTCGCTCATCGCAGCGCCCCGTCGCGCGACCTTCCGCGCCGGCGGCTCGCCCGCGGGCGCGCCCGCGACTCGCGGGGCAACGGCGTCGTACAAGCCTTGCCTGTAGACGGACACCTCCTCCTTGGGTTCGAAAGACGAATCGCCGGCTACCATCGTGATCGTCACCCACAGCGTCAGCATCCGCATTTGCGTCGACGCCGACGTCGTCGACGCAGTCGCCGCGGACCACGTCGTCACCGTCGCCGTTGTCCACGCAGCGGGGCGATTAGATACGATTAGATATATCGTTCAAGGGTCGATCGGACTTCGAGGCTTTCCGACAAACCGATCTGTGTCTAATGGAGCCCCCGTGGGATTCTCTGTGGATTTCGCTAGTATCCCCGCGCGGCCCCGCTGTGCAAGCGCGACTGCCCTGCCAGCAAATGAACCCTTCCGTCCTGTTTTAAAAATTCCAGGGGTCAGAAAATTCGGGCCCAAGGGGGATCAGGGGCATTTTCCGGGATATCGCAGCCTGGGGCTGATGGCGATGATGATGGTCATGGCGATGATCCCGGGCGCCTCTATAGTTGGATCCTCGTTATGTAGTGCTTGGCGCCACGAGGTTGGATAAAAGCTCGCCTGCGCTCTGGAAGTCCTTGGCGCCCTCGCCAGGAAACCTCGTTTCCCGCCGTCCGCTGGGGGCGCACTGACGCTGCTCGCAGGGCATTCCTCTCCAGGGCTGGTGGCGCCGAGCTTTCGGATGACCCTCGCGGCGGCCTGCGTCGCGGTGCTCGACGGCCACGCCCGCCCCTTGCATAGGCGCCTACAGTGGGCGTAGTGCGCGGGGGCCCCGGAGTGCAGCGCGATCAGCAAATGCTCGGCCTTCTCGACTCGCTCGGCCCAGCGCTTCTGCTCCTCGGGCTGCTCGGCGGCGGGCCCATCCTCGCCCTCGCCCCCTCGGGCCCAGGCGACGGCCGCCGCGGGCTCGACCGCCGCCGCGGTCTCGGGGGCGCCCGCGCGCCCCTCGATCTCGCCGAGCTGCGCGCGCACCGCGCTCAGCTCGAGGGCGTCGCCCGCAATGCTCTGCTCGCAGTTCGTGATCGCGCGCTGCATGGCGGGCTCGGCGCGCCGAAGTGCGCCGCAGCGGCGCCCATCCTGCTCGACCGTGACCCGCGAGGCCTGGGGCGCCACGGACACTCATTATCTTCCATCTGCTGGCTTCCGCCTTCGCTTCCGCCAACTGCCCCCAACTGCCGCCGGCTTCCGCCTTCGCTTCCGCCAACTTCCACTAAATTCCGCCTTCGCTTCCACCGCCCCCCAATGCTGCCGCCAGCTTCCATCGCCCCCCCCCCCTCCTCCTTCTCCTCCTCCGCCGTCTCCTCGGGCGGAAGCAAACGGGAACTATCGAGTGCCTGTGAGCCGGGTCGCCGCGGTCTCCGCCTCGTGCGCTCGGCGGCGGTGCTCCCGGCGCCCAGGGCCCCCCTTGCCTGCCGCGCCTGCCCTCGCGGGCCCCCTCCTCGGCGACGCGGGCCACCTAGCGGTGCCAGTGGGGGCCCTCGCAGGCCGCGGGGCCCGCATTCTCCTTGGCTTTCGCATTCCCCCCGGCGATGTGGTCAGCTTCTCTTTCGGCCTTGAACATCTGGGAGAAGCTCGTCCTGGCGTTCGGGAATCTGCTCGGGAGCTTCACCTTGGCCACGCCTCGGCGTAGGTGCTCGAGCGAGACCTCGCCGCCAATCTCGGCCATCGCGCTCTGCCACTTGCGACGCAGCTTGCCCAGGAACTGGCCCGAGAACTTGGCCGCCAACCTGCTCTTGCGCGTCGTGTTGCGCTGGGGCTTCAGTCGTTTCCCGAGGGCGCGCGGGAACTGGATCTGATCGATGCATTCCTCGGGCGGCCTGGGCACGATCCTCTGCTCGTCGGTGAGCTCGAGGCCCAGGTCTCGGAGCTCCAGGAGGCAAGGGGCCTCGCCCTCCTCGCAGTCACTGGGCCAGTGAGTCCTCGAGGCGGAAGCAATCGCCGTCGAGGGCGCTCCAATCGGGGACTGCCGGGGCTCTCTCGGGCTAGCACTGGGCGCCCCCCAGGCGCTCGCTCGCCAGCCTCGGCGCGTCGATGCCGCGGCCTGGCTGGGCGGAGTAGCTCCAGCGCCCCAGGCCCGCGACGGGCTTGAGCTCGCCCTGCTCGGTCGGCCGGACCAGGAACATATGGTTCGCCTGCAGCCCACGGAGCGGCGCCGCCTCCCTGTGCTTGTCGTGGAAGCGGGCGTAGGCTTCGGACGCGCAGTAGAGGCGCTCGTAGGGGCCCTGGCGGGTCGGACACTTGCACTTCTACTCGGGCTCGGCCTTCGCTTTCTGGGTCCAGCCTTGCTCCGCGGCCCGCTGCGCCTCTGCCTTGACTTCTCGGGTCGCGGCCTCGATCTGGCTTTGCTCGCGGTGCCCGGCTCCAACAAGAAGCTCGCGGCGTCGGGGGCCGCGGGGGCGTGGGCTGCATTCCCGAGCCGCGCTCGGAGCGCGACGGCCTCGGCCCGCTGGAACGACAGGCAATCGGCGCGCGCGAGGCTCTGGCCGTGCAGCTCATTGACGCAGTCGATTACCCAGCTCGCGATAAGCTCGCCCGCCCAATCCCCCGGCTGCCCCCGCGCGTCGATGGCCCGGAAGATTTTTTCTCGCGCGGCCCTCCGCGGAAAACTCGGCCAAAGCGTTCCGCCGGCCCTGGAGCAATGCGCCTCGGGGCTCGCCCGCTCGGAAGCGCTCCGTCTCTATGTCGCCCCGCTCGTAGGTGACGTCGCGCCGCAAGGTGGCTTCCTCGCGGCCCGCGTCGCTCGCTCGGAGGAGAGGGCGAGGAGCAAGCTGCGCTAGTACTCGGCGGGCTTGGGGCCCCTGCTCGGGTCGAACCAGCCCTCGATGGCAGGGTGGTCGATGAGGGTAGCCTGTGCTTGTCCCCTGCGCTCGAGTAGGCCTGGCGCGCTTGCTCCTTCTGGTCGGGGTTCTCTGCCACGTGCTTGGCCTTCTCGGCCTCGGAAGCTGCATTGTCCTCCTCGCTGTCCGTCTCGCGGCGCCTGCGGCGGAGGTTCTGGGCGCGCTTCTTGGCACCTGCGGCGCGAATCTCGCCCTCGCCGACGCGCGCTACCTCCTCGCCGCGGAGATTGAACCAGAGCGCGGCGGCGTCGACGCAGACCGCGCTCGCGTCGGCTCTCGGCTCGGCGAAGGTCTCGGGGCCCCCGACGAAGAGGCCGAGGTCCTCGAAGCCGCCCCTCGCCACCAAGTGCGCGGGCCTGTCGGCCGTTGCAATAGTCGGCGTGGCCTTCCCCTCGCAGAGCGTCTGGTTTCTCTGGTCGGACAGGCGCCGGTCCGCGCGCCCGATCGCGCGCGGCCTGGGCGCGGCGAATTCGCCCGCCCACTTGTTGTCCTTCTTGCGCTGCTGGTTGCGCTGCTGGTTGTGCCTGAATGTCTTCAAGCGCTCGGCGGCCTCCCCGTGGACCTCGGCGTTGAAGCTCTTGCGCCCGGCCTGTCTCAGGTGGAGCTGCTTGTCCTGCTCGAACCCCAGCCTGTGGCGCGCCCGCGCCAGGGCCGCCTTCACCCTGACCTCGCGGCCGCGCTCGCGCCCCCGCTTGGGCCGGCACTCCGCGCGGCGGGCGGGGCCCTCGAGCGGGCGCGCGGCGGTGGCCAGACTGGGCGCCTCGCGAGACTGGCCGGCGCCCTCGCTCTCGCGCTCGCCGCGGCCGGGGCGGACGTGCCCGCGGGCGCGGAGGCCGTTCTTCCCGAGCCATGCCGCGGCCACCCTCTTCTCGAGAGCCGCCCGAAGCCCGCGCCACCTCGTGGCCGCCTCGCGCCCCCAACGCCGCTTGTCGCGCAGCTTGATCTTCGCGGCGCTGGGCGGGAAGGGGGAACTTCTCGACGCCAAGCGCGTCGGCGCGCTTGTTCCAGCCGAGGGGGGTCGGGAGCTCGGGCAGCGCTGGCGGGCCTCGTCGCAGCGCGGGGGCAGCTCGCGCGTCATGCGCCCCCTCGCAGTGCTTGAACCCCCCCCGTCGGGTCTGCCGCCGAGGCCCAGGCCCCGCTCGACGCTCGCCGGATATCCTGCGGGCCCAGCGCCGCGCCCTCGGCGCTCGCCCGTTCCCGGCGCGCGGCCGCGGCCGCTCCTCGGGGGGGGGGGCGCGAGCAGAAGGGGACGGAGGTGGAGGTGGAACCCCGGGGCGAAATCACCCGAAACCTTAGATTCGGAATCTCGAGTTTTCTATGTGTAGATCTCATGCAACAAATCGTTCTCAACGGCGCGCGCGTAGGCGGGGGGCCCACGGCGGCTCGTTCGCGGCGATGGAGAGACCCCCATTCGTGGCGGGGGGGGGCAAGAGGGGGGGAGCTCTCCTTCTCAGCTTGCTCAGCCTCGAGCCTCGCGGCCTCGAGTCATCGCGGAAGCTCGTCGCAGAGGCGCTGCTCTCGTAGGGCGAGGCCCTGAGATTCTCGCGGGGGCTGGGAGCTTCCGCGTGCGAGGCAGCAAAGGTCCAGAGGGGCGGCGAGCTCGACTGCGTGGCCGGCAAGCTCGATTGCTCGAGCCAGCGCGGCCACGGATTGCGACCATCTGGTAGTTCACTCGCTGTGGGGCTTCGTTTTGTTGGTGTCTCGTTGCTGCCGTTGCCCGCGATTCTTGCCGGTGCCGGCAATTTCTCGCCGACAGCCCCAGAAAATTCATGGGGTTCGAGACGTCCATGGGATTCCCAAGGGCATCCGTGATATTCCTCTGGACATCCATGAGATTCCTGAAAGCGCCCATAGGTGAGGACATACGCATGATTCCCTAAGATTATTACCCCAGTGCGGCCCTACCTAGAAGCTTGAGCCCCTACGTAAGCAGCGTTTGTTGCTATGCGATGCTATGCTATGCTCTTCTATGCCATGCTATGCTGCGCTATGCGATGCTATGGTATGCTATGCTATGATGTGCTGCGCTACGCTATGTTATAATATGCGATGATGTGCTGCGCTATGCCATGCTATGCTGGGCAATGCTTTGATAGGCTGTGCTGCGCTATGCTATGCTACGCTCTGCTATGCTATGATGTGCTCTGCTATGCTGAAGCTCGGCGGAGCTAAAATGAAGGTAAACTAAGCTAAGAGAAACCTGAGCACAGAGCAAGCGAAGCTACGCTAAGATGAATTAAGCTAAGCTGCGGCGAAGTAAGCAACGCTAAGCTAAGGGGGCGAACCGCCCGGGGCGTTTTTGTCCACTGCCCGGCCCCTTTAAGCTGAGACAGTAGAGATCATGTTTTTATTCCGGCCGGTAACGCTCGTTACCCGGGGGGGGGGGGGGGTCGTGCCCCCCGGGTAACGGTAACGCTTGGGCTGGGCGGGGTATGGCGAAGCAGGGGCGCTCTGCGATCGCCATAGTATGCGCGCGAGCAGCGCTCTCTGCCTGAGAGCACCACAGTGGCTTGCGATTCGAGTACAAGCGCAAGCCCGCCGCGTGGTCCCGGCACCACGCCCGCGCCCGCGCGCGCGACGACGATGATCGACGAGCGACGAGCGACGAGGTCGACGACGACGACGACGACGTTTGCCGCCTGTTTCGGCCTCCGGAGGCCGTTTTCGGGCGCCGTCGACGACGACGACGACGACGACGACGACGACGACGACGACGACGACGACGACGACGATTCGAGTACAAGCGCAAAGCCCGCAAGCACCAGCATCGCGCATGCGAGCGCCGCAATGGCCTGCGAGCGCCCACAGTGCGCCTGCGACCACCACACCACAGTGCGCATGCCTTCGGGCACCAGCATGTTGGAGGGGAAGACCGAGACCCCCCCCGCGCACGAGCGTTACCGTTACGGGGGGGGGGGGGGGGAGAGGCCCGGGTAACGAGCGTTACCCCCCAGAGGATGAAAAAACAATCTCGTAATAACGCTTCTAGGCAGAGCCTAGGTAGGGAACCACGGGGATCTTCAGATCTGAGGACCCCTTAGGACACGCACCGGAGTCCTGGAAATTC
Organism: Prorocentrum cordatum; assembly: GCA_963575745.1. Lineage (NCBI taxonomy): Eukaryota > Dinophyceae > Prorocentrales > Prorocentraceae > Prorocentrum > Prorocentrum cordatum. The sequence goes on along the minus strand of CAUYUJ010021595.1, from coordinate 61,714 downwards.
CATGAGATCCCCAAGGGGATCCGCATGATTCCTCAGGAAAAGCATATGGTCCCGTAGGACATCCATGGATTCCTGAAGAGATCTGAAAAAAAACATCCGGCAATCAATACTATTTAAATGGGAATCCTTCGGGTTCCTTCGGGAAACCATAGGACCCCTTTGGACATCCATGGAATTCCTTTGGAAATTACGAAGGTTCCCCCGGGAAACCATAGGGCCACCCTGGAAAATAATCAAATCTATGGGATTCCTCTGGAAATCTATAAGACTCCTTAGGGAACCCATTGGCTTCCTTGAGACATCCATGGGATTCCTGAGGTCATCCACAGGATTCACTTGGACCCTGATGTGATTCCCGCGGAAAAACCATGGGACACATAGGGAATTCATTAGACTCCTTAGAAATCCATAAAAGCTCCTTCAGCATGCCACGAGACCAATAAGGCATCCCATCGGATTCCTGAACATAAACATTGGATGCCTTCCGAAATCCATCGCGCCCCTCAGGCAGCCCATCGGATTATTTCGGGAAGCCATGGGGCCCTTCAGGCATCCCAAAGATCCCCGCGGACATCCATAGGTTTTCTTAGGACATCAATATTGTTGTCCCTGGTGCTGGTAGCTTCTTCTTGTCAGCTTCTAGGGGGTTGAACCGGACGCGCTGGTCGTGCAGCGCCACGAGGGATGACCTCGGCGACCGTGTGATAATGGGAGCGGTCCCTCCCGGCAGAACAGTAGTAATGCACCGCAATACATGCAATCCCAATGTCACGTCAGGGTGTGGTGTCCACAACGTCAGTGTTCCCAATTGTGGCCGTGGTCCCCGTTGTATTTATGGGTTTTCCCTCCCGGGCTGTAGGGTAGTGTTCCTACGCGCCCGGCTTCCTCCTTCATGTGTCGTGGCAAACCGAGCGTGTAATACCCGTTGCCGTACCCGTGCCATGGTGAACACCATAGGTAGCCAGGTCGTTGTTGCTGTCTTCCTGGTGAGCTCTGTCGTGGGCCAGCCCAGGCGGCGGGTCAAGCCAGCTGTCGGCACAGCAACGCCCCGTCGCAGGTCGTCGTTGGCAGAGCATTCCCAGTTGTGGTGTTCGAGCGTGGGCACGTATGGCCCACCACAATGGTCGCATGCATCCGATACCTCTCCTGTCGCGTGGTATTGCAGGAGGGCGTCCGACGCAGCACACCCGCACAATACCGCAGTGATGTGCGAGGCCAAGTCAGGAGTTGCCCGTAGTGCGTCCTGGGCGACCCGTAGGGCAGCCGTCGGAAAGGGAGCGCCCGCCGCCAGAGGGCTCTCGCGGCGAGTCCTGTTCTGTAACACAGACCATTCGTTGGATCGGAGGATCAGGCGAAGCTCGTGTAGCTGCTTGCCTGTCCCGTCGGTGAGCCGTAGGCTTCCCTGAGGTCCCCTCCATTCCCAGTTGTCGTTCTGTTGGGCACCAATGGTAGCCAGATGCGCCTTATAAGCGAGGATCGGCCCTTTTGTCTGCGCGCTCGTGACAGCGTGGTCCCAGAAGGCGAGGGCATCCTGTCCCTGCCGGCGCAGCCGCCACCGCAGTAGCTGTAAGGATCTTAGGCAGAGGTGGTACCGCACGTCTGCCTAGTGCGCTTTTTTGCTGGTCAGCCTCCTGACCCTAGCTTCTTCTGTTACATTGTTAGTGCCATATGTTTGTTGTTAGCTTCTTGTTTGCGTTGTCAGCGTCTTGTCGATGGCATGTTCTTGTTGCCGGTGTTGTTGTTGCTGTTGTTATGGTTGCTAGTGATGTTGCCGTGCTGGTTGCTAGCGTTGTTGCTTGTTCTTGTCGTTGTGGTTGTTGCTGTTGCTCTGTTTGCTCGCTGTTGCTTCTGCTCGTGTCGTTCTCGTTTCCCCCGCTGCGCCGCGGCCTGAGCGCTCGGTCGCAGCTCCCAGCGGTTCGACGGCCGCTGGAAAGACGCCCCCGCCACGGCCTCGGCGCCGGCGCGAGGAACGGCCAGCAGAGTCCTGACTCGCTGGCGCGAGGTCACCCCCTCCGCGAGCTGGGACTGGCTGTTCTGGGCCTGCACCTCCTCGGACTGGCTGCTCTAGACTTGCGTCTCCTCGAGCTGGCCGTTCTCGACCTGGGTTCTCGCGCGCCCTCGACCAATTCGGGCTGCCTGTTCCCGAGCAGCTCGGGGTCGCCGTTGCCGAGCTGCTCGGCGGCCTTGTCCTCGGGCTCGCCGCCCTTGACGGGGGCCCAGGCCCGGGCGTCCTCGACGAGGGCCTGGGCCTTGGCGCCCTCGGCCCTGCCCTCGAGCTCGCCGCCCTTGGCCTCGCTCTCCTCGTGCTCGCCGCTCTGGTCCTGGAGCTGCTTGCGTGGAGCGCGATGTCCTTGGATTGTTCCTCGACGGTGGCCAGGGCCTGGGTGTCCACGTCGTCCAAGAGATGTCTGTCCATGGGCTCGGCGTGGACCTGGGCCCGGGCGCCCTTGCGTTCGCCCTCGCGTCTGCAGGCTCGGCCCCCCCGCGTTCTCTCGCCCTTCGATCTTGATCTCGGGCGGGGGCGCCTCGCCGCGACCGCGGGCTTGGCCGTCTGCGGCTGGCCAGAGACGCCGCTTGGCTCGGGGCGCGGAAGTGAGTTTGTTAATGATCAGTTGAGACTAAATTGTTACGATGATGTTCTTATTATTGTCGTTGTTGCTGTTGATGTTGCCGGTGCTGCCGTTGCTGTTGGCGGTTGCCGTGGCTGTTGCGGTTGTGTTTGTTTGTGTTGCTGCTGATGTTGCTTGCTGTTGGTGTGCTGGTTTCTGTTGTCGTTTCTGTTGCCGTTGTCGATTGCCGTTCGCGCTGCCGCCTCGCGGCCCTGGCCAGGCGACGGCGACGTCGACGGTCGACGATCGCCTGAGCTCGATCCCCGATCTTCGGATCGAGGACCCAAGATCCTCGGGGCCACGCTGGGCGATCCTCGGATTTGCGATCCCAGGCGCAAGAAGATGCCCGGGCCCAAGATCGCGGGTCCTCGATCCGAGCGTCGGCGATCGAGCCTCAGCGATGGCGGCCTGGGCCCGACGTCGGCGACGAGGGCGATCGACGATCGTCGGCTCGATCCTCGACCCGCGGGTCGAAGACCAAGATCTTCGAGTTCAAGTTGGTCGACCCTCGGATCAACGATCATATGAGCTCGAAGATGCTCGGATCCAGGATCGAGGGCCCTCGATCCGAGGATCGAGGGTCGAACTTCGTCGATGGCGGCCTGGGCCCGACGACTGCGACGACGGCGATCGACGATCGCCGATGCCCGATCCTCGGATCGAAGGCCCAAGATCCTGGAGCCCATGCTGGGCGGTCCTGGGATCCATGATCCAAGGCGCTCGAAGATGCTCGGATCCAGGAGCGAGGCCCCCGGGCCGAAGACGGGGGATCAAACGTCGTCGATGGCGGCCCGGGTGTTTTGCTCGGCGGGAGCGGAGCGGCCCGAAACGAAACGCGCCCCTCGTGGGGGGCGCCGCTCGTCAAAAAATTGCGCGCCCTCGATCGGGCTCGAACGCCTAACTTAGGCTTTGCCCCCCTCCCCCGCCTCGCCTGCCTCGGCCTTGCCCAGCGCGTTCGTCTGCGATATTGTGGTAGTTCGGGAAATGGGCCCCGATGGTGCGCTGGAGCAGGACCTTGTCGGCATCGTTGGCGTCTGTCTCGGTGTCCTGGTCGCGCGTGGCGCGCGCGGAGAGGTGCGCGGCCTCCTGGAGCTCGCGCTTGGCGCCCTTCCTCGCGCGCCCCGATGCGCCGGCGCCGCTCGACCGCGGCCCCGGCGGCTCGAACGCGCGGGCCCAGGGGCTCGACGGCGACGCAGTCGTTGGCCCAGTCGAAGAATTCCGCGAGGTCCTCGGGCAACTCCGCGATCGCCTCGGAAACGCATGCCTCCTCCCTCGGCGCGCTTGGCGCCCGCCCGCATAGCGGTCGAGAAGATGTCGCGAGGCTCGCGGCGCTCGCCCACTGGGGGCGCGGCATGGAGGGCCTGGAGGCCGATGGGGGGCTCGCCGAGCGCGTCCTCGATGCGCTTCTCGTAGGGGCCGCTGCTCAGCTTCTCGACGGTCTCGCCGCCGAGAAACGCCACCTTGCTCGCGGCTGCCTTGAGGACCTGGCGGTGGAAACTCGGCGGGAGAACGAGAGGCTGCCGCAGTTCTGGTCGCGCTCCTCGAGGGCGCCGAAAGTCTGGCAGGAATATCCTCGCGCCGAGTCTTCCAGAAGACGGCGGCGAGGAGCTCGGGGCGGCGGGCGCCCCCCTCGTGGAAGATGCCCATCGTGCGCGACGGACCCGAGCGCGCCCGTCTTGTAGATCGCCTCGAGCGCCGCGCCGATGACTGAGCGCTCGAGCCACGGGGGTGCATGCTCGTCATGTTGAAGCGTCGGCGGCCACGCCGCTCGACTGGCACTGGCGCACCTCGGCGCAGGAGGCCTTCTCGCCGAGGACCATGAGAAGCTGTCAGCGAGCTCCTGCTGGCGCGGCAGCCCATTGCTGTGTCGCGGCATCTCGGCGAAGAACTCGGCCAGCGCAGGGCCAGGGCCCTGACAGCCCCGCCGCCCTCGCGCGGGCTCGGGGGTCCGCCGTCCCTGGCGGGGCTCGGGGGACTCGAGAGGGGCTCCGCAGCGCTCGCCTCGGGAGAGGCTGCGAAGCGCCCAGCTCGGGAAACTCGAGCCAAAGCGGTTGCGGAGGGAGGAAGAGGAGGAGGAGGAGGAAGAGGAGGAGGAGGAGGAGGAGGAGGAAAAGGAGGAGGTCCCGTGGATGCACCTAAGGGGCCACGAACTGCGCGAGGAGCGCGCTGCACTGGGGGCCCACGAGAGGCGCGGGCGAATGCGGACACCGCCGCCGGGGCCTTCTGCGGAGCTCCCTATGGGGCCTCAAACCGCGTGCCAAACGTTCCGGACTCGGGAAGGGCAGAGAGAAAGTGAAAACCCCGTGGCCCTGCCACACGTTCGTGGCTGGGGTAAGCTGGAATGGTGAGAACCCCAGAACCCTGCCACGCGTTCGCGACTTGCGCAAAGTGAATTTGTGAGAATCCCATAGCCCTGCCACACCTTCGCGGCTTGCGGAATGTGAAATTTTGAGCCCCCCATAGCCATGCCACGCGTTTCGGATGATGCTGATAAGCAAAGTCAGTAGATCGCAACTTCGGTTTGCACATGCCCCCAGAGAGAGGTAAGTTCGGCCTTGCCGCCCCTCTCCCCCGGCCAAATCTGCGTTGACCCCGGACTATAAACTATCAGGCTTAAAAAAAGAGTAAGCTTTATTATCGGGGGGCCGGGGCTGCATCCCCAACGACATCTGCACCGCTGCCATTCCTTCCGTCATCCTCATCATCGCCAACATTTCGGCGTCCAAGCTCGCGCCCTGCTCGCCATTTAAACTATCATTGCGCTATATATGTGTAGCCTGATGGCGCGACGCAAGAAGCACGCCTCCCTCCTGTCTCACGGCGCCGAAAAACTGCGAGAACCGAAATGCATGAAGCGGGTCGGTGCTACTTGTCGAGCCCACAGAGGGGGGAGCGCGGATACAGAAACACATGCTCCTTGTCGAGGGTCTACTTTGCGAGTGAGAATGTTGACGACGCGTGTCCGTCAAGTGACAATACCTAGATTAAGCCATGGTGGAAACGTGGCTCGGACCGACAAACATAGACGACGGCAACGACCACCGACCAACTGGCCGACCCAAACCGACCGAAAACAACCAGGGACAGACCAGCCGACCGACGCCACTGGCCGAAGTCAAATTCTAGAACGCGCGGGCCGGGTACAGTTCTTGAAAGAGGAGCGCTTCGAGGACGCGGCACGCCCGTTCCCCTCTCCAGCCCCCCCCCCCCCGGAGACGGGGTTCCGCGTTCAAAAATAATCAGGAGGAAAAGAAACACACAGACACAATTAATCCTCGATTCCCTGGACAATATGAGAAATATGGGAATTGGGGGGGAAGACAGAAACCCAGAAAATATGAGAATGTATGGGGAACATTTTTATTTGTGTGTATTTATGTATGTGTCCTGGGGCCCCTTCAAATAAGTGAAAGGAGGGGCGGCTGCCGGCGAATGCGCCACCTCAGCCTTCGAATCCTGCAAACTTATGATTTTAAAGCCGCCCGCCGGGGCCGAGTGAGCCCGACGGAGCCGCGAGTGAACCCCGAATGTAATGCCAGATAGCACCCCCGACTGAGCCCTCCCCAGCGTCCCAAAGAAACCCCGAGTCAAGCCCCCAGACGTCGACGTCGTCGTTGTCAGTCGGTCGTCGCCGTGGTTCGTCCTTGTCGCTAATCGTCGTTCGTCGGTCGTCGCCGATGATACCTGACTGCGTCGCGCTTGCGCTGCTTAGCTGGAACCGACGCCATGGCGCGCCTTGGAAGCGCGCCAATGGAGCCAAAACGGCCACAGATGCACCGAGGTTGGGAACATGAAGTTGGACCCCAAATTTCCCCGAGATGACGTGCTCACTGAATTTTACGACCGACAACTATCACACGACTGTACATTTTAGAACTCGTGCAACTCAGACCCGTGATTCCGTGTGGCCGGATTCGAAGGAACTCGCGGTTGCCGAAATCCAAAGCCATTGGGGGATCATCGTCGTCGCCGCCATCATCCTATCCACGGGCAGTGTCGCCATCATCGCTGAACAAAATGGCGGACGATTCGACCCCTAAGCCCTCCTTGCTGGCGCCCTCTGCGAACTTGACCCAGCAGAGGCGGGCGATGCGCATCGCCTCCTCCTCGCTCCCTCCGCAGGCCTTCACCGTCGTGGTGTACCGCTCCAGGCCTGGCCGCCTCAGGATCCTCAGGTGCAGGCGCACGAGCCCCCTCGAGCGCTCGTAGTGGATCCTGCTCCATGCCTCGTGGCCCGGAGGGGCGTCCTCCGAGGCCGCGGTGGCCGCCAAGGCGGCGTCGCAACCGACGGGCCCAAGGACAGATCGCGGGGCCTCGCCGAGGGGCGAGCCTGCCGGGGGCGACCGGGCAGGCGCCGCGCCAGGGGCTGGGACGTCCGCGCCCTCCTCGGCACCCGCGGCCGGAGGGGCGGCCGCACTGCCGTTCGCCGCCGCGGTCCGCCTTCTCTTTTCGGGGGGGCCAGCGGGTGCGTCGCCGGCCCTGCCTCTCTTGAGCCCCTTGATCTTGGCGTAAATCTCGTTTCTGAACTCGAGGACCCTCTCTTTGGGCTCCCCGCGCGCAAACTGGACGTAGCAGGCCCGGGTCACGCGCAGCATGGCCTCCTCCGTGAGGCAGCATGCGAGGGTCGCCTGGAACCTCTGCGAGCCAAACTTGAAGTAGCAAAGAGCCTGCGAGGTGTTTTTTCTGTCATGTTTGCAATTCTGCCACGCCTCGTGGCCAGCAGGGGCATCCTCCGGCAGAACGGCCTCGAGCAACTCCGGCGCGACAGGCGGATCCATGCCCTATTCTACCACGGCGCCAGCTGATAGCGGACAGCGATTCACGGGCTCCATGCCAGCTGGCGGCACTGAAGGACCTGAACCAAAAATACCTACAGGCTTCTTCTCCCCCTCTGTTTCCCCTTCCCCCTCCTCCTGCTCTTCATCATCGACCTATGCCAACCAGATAAGATAATGGGGCAAAGGAGAAGAAGATGTGATCTGCCTGGGTGGTCAGGCTCCGTTCATGCGGCGGCGGAGTGGGTCGCCATGGAGAGATCTATGGCCTTAGGAAGAGTCCTCCAAAAGCAAACACATCAAAAAACAAACAAACTACCGAAACAAACAACGAACGAAAAACATAGATTTGATTGTTTGCTTTCAGCGGGCAAATTGCCGCCACCCCCTGATCAGTCGATTCGCAATAGCAAGGCCGCCAAGGGTTTAAGCCTTCAGGGCAACACGAAACATATTGCCCCAACTGGAAGGACCGCGCAAATTCACATAGACCACTGAGCAAGATTTGGGCATCGGTAAGATGTTACCACTCTCCCAGTCGGTAGTCACTAAATTCGCCACAAGATCCGGATGATGAGGATCCCTGAGGACGCCTCACTAAGGATCCCTTCCTAAGGATACCTTACTAAGGAACAGCGATGGTGTCGGAGTGGTGGGGAGGTGGGAGTGGTGGAGAGGTGAGAGTGGTGGAGAGGTGAGGGTGGGGAGGAAGGGGTGGAATTGGTGGGAGGATATGGATGAGGATAATCATCCACATCCTCATCCTCATCCTAATCATTATCTTGATCATTATCATCATCATCATCATGATCACCATCATCATCATCATCATCATCATGATCATCATCAGAAAAAAAAAACATCATCGTCGTGGTCGTTGTCGTCGTCGTCGTCGCAATCGTCACAATATTCAAAGACATCGTCGCCGCCATCATGGTTATCGCCATCATTATTGTCAGGTATCTCTTCCTGATCATCAGCAGCATCAACATCATCATCATCAGCATAATAATCATCAGTATCATCATGATCTGTCATCAGCGTCCTCATCATCAACGGCATCACCATCACGAGCAGCAGCGTCGTCAACATCAATAACATCATGGTCGTCGTGGTCATGGGCATCGCTATTGTCATGGGATTGGCCATACGATGTGTTGTTATCATCCTTGCCCTCATCTCGGCTACACGTACAGTCGGGGCGTTGACCTAAGGAACCCTAAATAAGGAAGGAGGCCCCCTTTTTCCATAAGTTAAACTTCGATTTCCGATCGGAAACATAAGGGAAGCCTAAGGCAAGCTGCGAGACACTGAGGGAACGCGGAGCCCCTCCCCAACGAAAAGGGTTCCTTCTTCAGGGCCCCGACTGTAAGATCGGGGGGACGTAAGACTCGGGCACGGGTGACTCGGGTTGGCCCGACGGGGCCATCATGAAAATGACGAGGCCCAATCTGAAATCTGACGCGAGCTCCCGCTGCAGACATCCCACGAAAACTGGTCCGTCAAAATCCAGGACGCGCTCGCCAAAAAAACGTCGGCAAACCCGAGTTCCGGTTAAGAAATTCATAGTCTCAGAAGTTGAATAAAGAACCCAACATTTCTATTAAAATCTTAAGATTTACATTGAAACGTTAAGAATAATCGAGACTCTGGCCGAAAACTTAAGTTTTCTTAAGCATCGCCTAAGGTGTACTCGGGTCTTGCGTTCCCCCGATAAGAGCGAGCCTGGGTACGAGCGACCTGCGGCGCGCGGCAAAAAACGGGGCACGCGGGGTGGCCAGAGCCTGGGCGCGCAGGCCGCTGCTGCCGCTCCGCACGCGGCGATCGGGGGAGACCCCGTTGGGCCCGCACCAGAGCCTGCCATCGCTCGGACGTCCACTTCCTGTGCATTTTTTGGTGTCGTGCGTGTTTTTTTCGCTCGAGGGTCCAGGATGGTCCTCGATGGCTCTCGCCGAGAAAACATGCACACGTCCGAGCGATGCCAAGAAAGGCCACTCCGGCGAGAGGTCACGCTTACGTGCAGTCAGTCATCTCTTAACAACGCGCACGGTGCCTTGAGCCGAACCGAGCACAACAGAATGGGCCCCCCTTCTCGAAACAATGGGTGCACGACCAGGCAGGAACAGGAGCAGAAGCGGAGCGCCGGCATGCCCCCCCCCTCCCACAGGTGCGCCGAGCCTTGTTAGCTTGCTGAGCGATGTCTTGAAGGGCTTCCGTGGTCAAGTCTCTCTCAAGGCCTCCCCCCTCCCCCCCGCCAACTGGGAGGGTAAGGATTGGCGGGGCTAGGCGTGGCTGGGTCAGGTTTGGCCATCCTGGTGTCTCCCCCCAAGCCTGGAGACACGATGCGTCACACGCGACGGCCTTCACAATCATCATCACCATAATCACCACCATCGTCGTCCGCATCATCGTCATCAGCATCGTTATCTATGCATCATAACCAAACTCATCATCATCACCATCACCACCCTCAACCTGATCACCACCCTCACCATCATCAACACCAGCGTCATCATGATTACCGTCGTACACATTATTTTCGTGAGTGTCGTCGTCGTCATCATCATTATTCTCATCATTACGGGCATCATCACCACACACTCACACAATCCGCATCCACACCATTATCGCCATCACCAGTATCATCACCACATCACCATCATCAACATCATTTTTATCACCATCACCAGCATCATCATCACCATCCTCACCCTCACTTCTCATCGTCACCATCATGACCATCAGCATCACCACCATCACCATCACCATCATCATCGCGACCGCGCCAATTATCCTCGACCTGACCTGATAAGCTTCAGGATTTCATTGAAGAGCCCTGAGGGACTTCAATGGCATACCCAAAACTATCCTACGACTCCCCATGGATTCCTAAGGATTCGGGTTCCGTACGATTCCTCTAGAAATCCCGGAGGGATTCCCTACGAATCCATGGGAATCTCTGACGAATCCCCAAACGCGCCTTAGGAATGAATATCCAGGAACCCTCCAGGAGTCCTCCGGAATCTTTCCGGAGTCCATACGGAATGCCATCACATTTGCCTTAGGAACCCTCGAGAATCCTTCTGAATCATCTTGAGGAATTTCTTATGAATCCCGAGAAATCCTCGAAGAAACCGGAGAAATTCATCAGGACCCCACAGGACTCCGGAGGAATCCCTCAAGAATCACCCAGGAATCTTTCACGACCCCTGAGGGATCCTGAGGAGTCCTCGGGAATCCCTCAGGAGTCCCGTTGGGGATCCCTCAGGAATCCACCAGGGAATGCCTCAGGAATCCCAGAGGAATCCCGGAGACATCACTCAGGAATCATTCGGGAATCCTCATGCATATTTCGGCACTTTTCGAAAATCCATAGGAAGCCCAAGGCCCAGGAATGTTTCAGGAATCCTCCGGGAATCCTCAGGGATCCCTGAAACATCCCGCAGGAATCCTGAGGTAACCCGCAAACACCCCCAGGAGCTGTTGTTAGCAATCCCTCAAGGACCCTTCAAGAATCCTCAAAGATCTTGAGAACCCCTGAACAACCCTCAGGAATCCTTCAGAATTCATGCGGGAATCCCTCAAGAATCCCCTCGGGATTCCAACCAGGAATCCCTCAGGAATCCTCGCGACTCCCGCAGGACTCACTCATGATGTCTGAAGGATCCTTCAGGAATCCCTGAGGGAATCCCTGAAGAATCCCTCGGGAATCCTGAAGGAAACCGCAAACACCCTCAGGAGCTGTTTTTAACAATCCCTCAGCTGGGCGGTCCTTAGCAAGGTTCTTGCGGGTTCGGACCTGATCCGCTGTCCTGGAAATCTTCTCCTGATCCGCTCCCTTCCTTGATTGCTATTTGACCTCATGAAACAAATTCTGTTCGGCATGTTGGGGATCGGTTTCGGTCTTCCTGGGATTTGTCATCATCATATCATCATCATCATCATCATCATCATCATCATCGTCGCCATCATCGCCACTATCATCATCATCATCGTCATCATCACCATCGTCGCCATCGTCATCACCACTATCATCATCAGCATCATCATCGTCATCATCACCATCGTCGCCATCATCACAACTATCATCATCGTCATCATCATCACCGTCGCCATCATCACGACTATCCTCATCACCGTCATTATCGTCGTCCTCCCCATCATCGTCATCATCGTCGTCCCCATCTTCGTCATCGTCATCATCATCATCATCATCATCGTCATCGTCATACTCATCATTATCATCGTCATCGTCGTCGTCGTCATCGTCGTCGTCGTCCTTTCGTCGTCGCCGTCGCGCGCTGTCTTCGCCCCCCCCCCGACTACGACA
>CAUYUJ010021595.1:12500-47500 GCA_963575745.1 Prorocentrum cordatum | reverse complement strand
GCAGCAGACTACATTGTGAACGGCAGCAGACTACATCTACAACGGCAGCTAACGTCAGCTGCCGTCAGCTGCCGTCACTCTGTCACCTGCCGTGAACGCTGTCAGCTGTGCATCGCTGCCGTGAACTCTGTCTTGATGTAATTGGCCGCTCTGCCTCCTGTTGCACTCGCCCGAGCATGGAACCACATGACGCCCGTGTTGATGTTCATAAACGGCTGTAGCATTGCTGTGGTAGGCGTCCTCCAGATCGATAGGTCTTTGCCGTCTTTGAGGTACTGGTTGAGAATGCGCCGAATCTGCTCGTCCTTCGCATGCTCATGGAAATCGGCGTAGGAACCAACATAGCCTCCGAGCGCTCTCTGCTCTGAACGAGTCCAACCACGACTCGATGAAATATCCTGAAGACCTCGAGGAACCATCTCGTGGTATAACATGCCAGTCGCGCATCCCAGCGCGAGCGTGCCGTCGAATTCACCCATGAATATGCATTGAAACCCTTGGGCTGTTGCTGCCGCACACATTGCCACCAAATTCAAATAGCCTCTGGTGCATACGAAGTCTTGGGGATCTAATGGTCCACTGATGCTTGCACGAGCGACCAAAGAATGGCCTCCGGCCAGATCCTGAATCTGGCCGTCATCGCTAATCCACAAAGACTTCGGCGTGCATCCTGGGACGTGTCCGAGAGGTGCCAAGACCGCTGGTGTAATGCCTGACTTTATGTAGTCCTGGCTTCGGCAAATTGAAACGATGGTGCCCTTGGGAATTTGGCCAACCAACGCCTCGAATATCATGGTCTCGTAGAACCTGCACTTGTCCAAGTGGCTTGGAGCCTCGCCCCTGTTGTAGCGTTGCATAAGATGCCCCAAGTAGTCGCGCGTGTCTGGCGGTGGCCGCACGCACGACTGGATCACTAGCGATGGCTTGTGTTGAACTTCACTGTCGTTGTAGACTTCGAAGCTGTTGAGCTGACGAATGCGAACTCCGAGGCTGCGTAGAGCGGGTCCAGCGTGACTCTCCATCACCGCCGTGTCCAGATCCGAAGCGATCCACCCTGTCAAAGTGTATGGCCCCGCTTGGTTGATGTGGCTAGGGTCCTCAGCCATGATGATGAAACCACGTTGGCTTTGAACTCTGACGCGACCACTTTGACCACTTGGCACTTTGCACCACTTGGCACTTTGGCTTTGCACCACTTGGCACTTGGCACTTGGCACTTCGCACTTGGCACTTTGGCTTTGCACCACTTGGCACTTGAACTTGGCACTTGGCACTTGGCACTTTGCACCACTTGGCACAACTGAATCCAACGTTAGAGGTGAACAAGGACTTCACGTTGGCAGAAACGATATGAAACAAACTCTAAACTTGAACCAACAATATGGTCTACGGAGGAGGAAGAGGAGGAGGAGTCTTCTCAAGGGCCTCTGAGGAGGCCTCCTGGGGCCCGTGCCGTGGGTTCGGCCTGATGTCATCAGAGGGGGCCGCGTGCCCACCGACTCCGCTGGATCTCCCAGCAGCCCACGATTGGCGACAGTTTTTCGGTTCGCAGCCCCCGCGCTTGCACGCAAGGTCAAAATGCTAAGGAGTCCGTCATCAGGTTGTCCCCAAGCAGTGCTTGCACGTATGGCAGGCATGCAATGGGGGCCATCAGACATCTTTCCCCAGGCAGTGCTTGCACGCATGGCAAAAGGCTTGCAGGGTGCCCATAATCCCAAAATAATGGCTGCCCCTCCCCAAGCAGTGCTTGCACGTAGTGCAGAAAGGCCATGGGGGGAAGAATATGCCCATCAAGTATTATTCCCCGAGCAGTGCATGCGCGCATATCCCCCCTCCAAACAGTGCTTGCCCCCCGCTTCTCGACCGCCCGCCCCGCTCCCAACAACTGCGGCCCGCCTCCCCGCTCGGCTGTAACCAACTTTCGTTGGCCCAAGGTTCAGGCAGCATCATTCATCCATCGCACAACTGGTTTCAGGAAACATTTCTTCCTTGCCCCCGCCGCCCGTCTTCTGGCACTTGCCCAGCTTCTGGGCCGAGCTTTTAGACCCCATGGTCGTCGTGCCGAACAGCCCGCAAGCGCCAGCCGGCGCTACTTGGGACGAGAGCCCGCAGGGCGCCGACGGCACCTACAAGATGCACGTGTTGCTGCCCGAGTTCAAGAGCTGGATCGTCCTGGATATCAAGAAACATGAATTCACCAGCTTCGGAGAGTTGGCGAACAAACGCGTTCGAGTCGAGACCATCGAGGGGGAGCTCTCTGAGCGACTTTCCAAATTCAAGGATGCCCCGTCCATCGATATCTACAGATGCAGCGCGGAGACGAAGCGCGGGAAAAAGCTGGAGCCGGACGACACGGTGTACTACTTGACATGGCTCATCGCCTGGACGACCGACGCTGGCTTCGAGCCCGTTGATCTGGGCGACGGGCATCGCGCGGACAACCGCATCATTTGGGAGACGTACGCCCCGCCAACGGACACAACTAACATGGTCAAATTGATGGTCTACGTCGAACCGTGCGACGTGTGGGAGGAGATCTGGCTCCCAAACAAAGCGGCGTGCACCAACGCAAAGTACTTCACCAATGTCGAGGACCTGAAGAGCGTCGTCCTGGCCTTCATCAGGGCCGAGACCGAGTATGGCGAGGAGCTCGCGCTACCAGAGCACCAGCGGTACCTCCTGGAGATCAGGCTGGCGGAGGGCAGCAACCCGAAGGGCCCCGAGCTGGCAGACACCCGCCAGGTAATGGAGAACAAGTGGTATTACGTCACGGCCAAAGCCATGCAGTTAACCTTGGACGATATGGAGGCGGCGACTGGGTTACAGGCCGCGGCGGACGATGACATGCAATGATGTGTTTCTGAAAGGCTAAGGTCTTCAATACATGCGAGCTCACGCGCGCTGCGCGCCGGTGCAAGGTTTTGCGCTGCCTTTTGGTGCATGCGCCCTGTTACAGTACACCCTGCGCCGCTTGCCACGCAGCAGAGAGCAAGCATTCTTCACAAGAGACAGTGGTGATGAAGCCTCCAGAGGGTTTCAAAACAACCTGAAAACTGCGACGGCTCCTGAGGACGACGTGCATTACACAACATACTGTATCACACACATAACATGTATAATAACACGTGCACGAACATCAAAGACGCAACATCCCGATCTTGGAAAGAACCTGTGTTCTGATAGCTCTGATGACCGTTCTTAGGTTAAGATCGCGAGGTTTTGTGGATGCAATGTTTGGGGTAAGCTGTTCAAGGTAAACTGCCCAGGGTAAACTCTGTGCGGTGAGCTGTTTGGGCTCCAATCCTCTTTCATCTCCCCGCTGTCTGGGGTAAACTGTCCGGGGTTAATAATAAACTGTTTGGGGTGCACAATTCGGGGTAAACTGTTTGGGGTCCTCGCCGTCGTCTCCTCCTCCTCCTCCATCCCGTCGTCGTCCGCCTCCGTCCGGGGAGCCCGTTGCATCCGCCCTCCCATCCGTTCCCTAGCCATTTTAGGCTGTTGTGGTGAGTGACGCACTTTGCTGCGCCGCAGGCAACGCAACTTTCTTCGACCTTGGTCCATCAGAGAGGTCTGAAGACCTCGCCTCCGACTCACCAGGTACTCCAAGCCATGGTGCGCGCCAAGGCCAAGGCCAAGGCGGAGGCCGAACCCCCGCCGACTTCGGAGGTGGCCAGCGCCGAAAGCAATGGCATTAACAAAGAGTTCCTGGCCGAGATAGCCGCGCTGTATGAAAAGATTTGCAGCCACGAAGTGTTTCGCGACCTGCGGGACGCGGGGGCCCTGGACGCCAGCTCGGCGGCCGAGGAGGGTGCTGGCGATGGGGATTTGGAGACGCCTGCCAAGCGCGCCCGCATGGCATCCAGGAGCGGCGGTACTAAGAAGACGAGCCAGCGCAGCAACATCCATGGAATGCAGGCGGCCTTTGATCTCGCTGAGTACCAGACTGCAATGAAACTTCACGGGACCTACCGCTGCGGCGGCAACGAGTTATGGTTGGATTTCTGGTTCACCGCGCAGCCAGGGGTGCCCTACAACAAGACTAGCATTCTCCAGCTCGCCGAGAAGAGCTTCTTTGAGCCCAAACAGTGGACGGGCACGAACGTGGTAATGGTCCCAGACCTGGCGTACAATCCGATGGAGCACCAGGGCGCCTTGCGCAGGCTCTCGCCCGAGGAGGTGAACTTCGCGCGCATAATCGGCATCGCCAATGCCATAGACAGGGAGGCCTCCAAAGATGTGCTCGAGGCGTTCAAGGTGGACCTCCAGTCCGCGGCGTTCCAGTTTGAGCTTCACGAGGGCGGCATTGACAACCCGTCCCACACGGCGATCCGCAGGTCAATCAATCTTCGAGAGCAGATGCGGCAGACGGCGAAGGCGGTTGGCCGCGACACCCTCCAGCGCATTTTCGAAGTGCTGCGGATTCGGAGGCTCATGGAGCAGAGCCGCGGAGCGGGCAAGGTTTCCAACGAGGCGCTGGCGCAATACTACGAGAACGAGATTAACTTGAGCACGGAGTCAGAGGCGGTGACCTCCACAGTCATCAACCAGACATCGGTCGTCTACAACAACATCCTCAAGGACGGGAAAAACCTTGCCATCCTGCGCTCTCTGTCCGAGCAGTACGGCCATAACAACCCGCTCAACAGCATGACTAAGCTGAACACAGTGCTGACGAAGTGCGATAAGCAGCCCACACTGATCACTTGGGTCTTGGAGAAGATCCGTGACGTTGTCACTAGCGGCATGCTCGACGTTGGCGAGGTCTCCAATCGCGCTCTGAAAGAATCAGCTGGCGGGCACAAGGGCTTGGTGGACCTCTTCGTGATCAAGAAGCAGCTGTTGGTCTACCTGCTGGCGACGGACATCGACAGGCGCCTGCGCGGCTCCGGCAGTTCAAAGCGCAGAGACGAGATCGTCGACCTGCTGGGCAGCCACTCAAAGTACAGGTCCAAGCTGAGCCCCATCGGCAATGAGCCCGACCTGACGTTCCTCGCCGAATACAAGGACAGTGAGAAGATGACCATCCGCGCCTACGAGAACCTCATCTACGGTACGGAGTTCGACGCCCAACTGCGCTACTGCGCGCGCCTCAAGAAGACGCCGGATGAGATCGTCGAGACCGATGCCATCAAGGCCGAGCTTGACAGGATCGACGCCCAGGTGGCCTTGGAGCTGGCCGTTGACGACGTGGCACAAGCTCAGCAGCACGGTGTGGCGGGCAGCAGCGGCGCGACGCCGCCGACGGGGAGCGGCGCGACGCCGCCGACGGGGACTACGGGTGCCGTCGCCGATCTGGGAGCCCAGGTCTCGGATGACAAGGTGCCCATAGGGGCAATATCTTCTCATTCTTCTCCTTATCATCCTCCTTCCTCCTCCTTCCTTCCTCCTCCCTCCTTCCTCATTCCTCCTCCCTCCTTCCTCCTTCCTCCTTCCTCCTTCCTCCTTCCTCCTTCCTCCCGCTTCTCCCGAGGTGCAGGTGTGGAGGGTCGTCGCGCGCCGCAGGATCGGCGAGAGCGCCAAGCTGATTTGCGACAGCGGCAGCAGCGAGGTCCCGCGGTGCGCCCAACAACAACAACAACGTCTTCCCCCTCCTACAAATCGTTGGAGGAGGATGGGACGGAGGGGGGATGGGGGAGGGAGAATGCGGAGGTGATGATGATGGGGGTGAGTCAAATTACCCCTGCAGGCCTCCTACACCTCCTTCACCTCCTCCTGCCCCATCCTCCCCCCTCCCCCCATCCCCCTTCTACTGCTCCTCCTCCTCCCCCTCCTCCTCGTGGTCCTCCTGATGGGGGAGAGGGGGGGATGAGGAGGGGGGATGGGGAGGGCCACGACGTGGTCCTCCCCATCATCCCCCCTCTCCTTCAGGTGGTCCTCCTTTTTGGGCCTTCTCCCGAGGCGGCGCTCGTGGCGACGCTGCAGGCGAGCGAGATCGCCAAACTGCCTGGGGACGCGCACGGGCACGTCCTGATACACTGCGACCTGGACCTGCTCACGGAATCCCAGACGGCGCCGCGCACTCGGCAGCCGCCGGCAAGGAAGCCCCAACTATCGCGCCTGATCAATTCCGTCATCGCCTTGCGCAAGGCCGCGAACCCATATGACAACGGCTGCAAACTCATCAGAGGTGATGTCTTCCTCTTCCGCGACGGGGGCAAGCGTACCATCGCCGATTTCGTCAGCAAGCATCTCGTCGCTGGCAGAGGCAGGTGGAACTCTGTGGCGCGGCAGGAAAATCTCGTCAAGCTCTGGACTCACGTCATGATTTCCGAGGACTCCCTGAAGGGGCGCCGCTCGAGGGTTCGCGGCGTAGGGGCCCTCAAGCAGCTGACGGGCCTGCACGCGTGCATGTTTGCCGATACCGTCATCCCCGAGAAGGCGCGGTCCGTCTACAGCGGCACGAACATGGGTGACGTGTTGGGCCCTGTGGGTTTCCAGAAGTGGGCTGAGTCCTGGAAGTGCCCCCTCGATGTCAAGAAGGCGATGTATGGCGATAACGTTCGCCCAGTGGGAGGGCGGAACCCTGGTGATAACGGCGACAGCGACGGTGATGAGGGCGGGGGCCCGACTACGGCCGCGGCGGCCGCCGCAGAAGACGAGGACGACGACAAGAACCGCCCCAACTTCCAGCTCGACACCGCGAACGGCAAGAAGAAAGCAGAGCCTGGCTTCTGGTGGGCCCTCCCAGTGGCCTACTACAAAGAGGTCAAGCATTCGTATTATGGTCGCCGCATCATCGACCTGAGCCCAGGCCCGGGCAATTTCTTGATTGCGACGTGGGAGGAGACGCCGCCGACGCCCTACATCGGCGTCTGCTTCGGGCCGTCCCACCAGGCGGAGCTGCAGGAGCACTTGGTGGACGAGTACCTGGCGAAGATGTGCACGGAGGGCCACCCGGTCTACAACAAGGACTACGCCAAGTTCAAGAACGAGTCGACGACGACGAGCGCCGCGCCTCCTCCGCCCCCTGATCCACAGCCCAAGCAGCGCGCCACCGCTGGTGCTAAGCGCGCGGCTGCTAAGAGGGCGGCTGCCTCGGCGGCGGCGGGCGCCGCGGCCGACGCTGAGGCGGATGCCGAGGCGGGCGGCGACGACGAGGGCGGCGGCGCCGCCGCCGCGGCGGTGATCAGCGCCACGGGTGGTGGTAGCCTGGAGTCGCTGCTTGCCGGCATACACTAGGCCTGGAGCTTTCTTTTTCTTCTCCTGATGGATCAGGGAAGCCGCGCCGCTGCCAGATTTTCGTTTGCTCTCACGGTCCATGGTTGGCTTTTAGGCTTTGAGTGCGCCGCGCTGATGGGGGTTCTATGCTGCTGCGCACTGGAGCGACAGCCAGAAGTGAGTGAGATGCATGTGCATTTGAACTGCACAATAGCCGCCTTTGCCAGACGCTTCTCCAATAACGACAGGTGAGTGAAGAGCGGCGACGACGACCACACAGGAGAGCGCGCCCTAACATGGAGCGGCGCAGAGTTTGCTGCTTTGTTGCCGCCCCGTCAAGCTGCGGGGGGGGGCAGGGTGCTTGGCCTTGTCTCAATAAGGGGGTGCGCCCTACTATCGTGGCGCAGGGGGCAGGCGAGAACTCGGCTCTGGCATCGTTCATTTCTCTGGCGGCGTGGCGGCGCGGTGGGGTTTCACGCAGCGAGGCTCGCTGCTACCAGCAAGCAAGTTCCTCGTCTCAGGCATGCGGGAAGCATCTATGAGACATCGCTGGTGCTGGCGAGTTCAAATGGCCCCCCCCCTCCACCTCCCCAGGGATAATAAGGATGGCGAGGAGGGAGGGCCCGGAGGAGGAGGAGGAGAAGGATGAAGCGTTTGGAGTAGAGGGGGCTTCTGATCATCAAGCGCTCCCCACTCTAGGAGGACGGGTGGGCGATGGTGACGGGGAGGTATATGGGGAGGAGGAGGAGGAGGAGGAGGAGGAGGAGGAAGGGCTGCCTCAAGGAAGGGAGAGAGCATCCGATGTCCCTGGCCACTGGGTGTCGTACTCGCAGTCGTCGCTGATGATGATGATGATGAGGTCCGCTGTCCTGCGGGTCTGGAGGGAAACCGTTTTCCCCTCATCATCCTTCCCCTCATCCTCCATCTCCTCCTCCTCCTTCACCCTCCTGCCGCTGCTGCGCGCGGCGCTCAATAATGCACATGCTCTCGTGCAGAGGTGAAGCAACGCGCTCTCCTGCATCTCCTCCTCCTCGCCTATTTCCCTGGACCACGGGCGGCCACCGCCGCCGCCTGACCTGTTATCCCAGACGGCCCGCCCACCACCAATGGTAATTCGCTCTTACTGGCTCAATCACGTAGACGGCTATACATACCAATTGCCTTGCCCATCTAGATTGGCGCACCTCCAACGGACTGCTTGCGTGACACCTCTACGACGATGCTATGCGAGTCCCCCCGAGAGCGCGGCCCGTCGTCGCGCAGGCGCCAGAGGTCGTCATCAATAGGCAGAGCCGGTCAGTCCGCGGTGGTGAAGGCCATGCGCATCACTGGAACCATCGCCCGATCTGCTCCGAAAGCTAAGGCAAAGGCTAAGGCGAGCCCGATGAAGCGGCCAGCAGCAAGCTCATCAGTTGCTCCCACTCCAAGTGTCGAGATCGGAGGGCTCCGCTTGGGGGCCGACTTTGGGGGCATGGATACACCGCTGCTGGCGCTCAAGAAGGCGGGCTACAGGGTCAGGCACGTCTTCGATTGCGAGAAGAACTTGAGCTGCAATAAGCTGTCTGTCAACGTTACCAGCCCCGACTGCGAGGTCCGCTACAGGGACATCACCTCGAGGGTAACATATAACGTTCCCAAAGTCGACCTCTACTGCGCTGGAATACCTTGCCGCACCTGGGCCCAGGGAGGGAACCAGGAGGGCTACGACAGCAAGGAAGGCAGTCTGTGGTTCAACGCGATCGACTACATCAAACAGAAAACGCCCAAAGCCGCCGTGCTGGAGTGCGCCCCGACCCTGATGACCAAGAAGAAGTTCGAGGCGGACCGCTTACGCTTCATCAAGCAGATTGAGGACGGTGGCTACGAGGTGCACGCCACCCTCCTCCGGACGGACGAGCACGGACTGCCTCAGACGCGGGTTCGCTTTTACCTGGTGGCAATCAGGATCTGCGCGAAGAGGCGCCAATTCACGTGGCCCTTGCCGCTCACTCGCACCGTCCCCCTGAACAAAATCATCATGGGCCCCAAAGTCACCACGCAGAAGGGCATGCTGCCGGACAACCAGAGGGAGAAGGATCACGTCCTGGCGGCACTCCGCGACGCGGCCAAGTGCGACGTGAAGCTGACGGACTCCAGGATCATCGTCGACATCGGGGGGACGTCCCAGTTCGCTCACTACACGGTCGACGAGTTCCCCACCATTACGGCGACGCGGGCAGTGTCTTTTGCTTTCTGGGTCGCCGATCTTGGTCGGCGCGTGACGCTGGATGAAATGGCTCTGCTCCAAGGGTTTGATCCTGCTACGTTCAACGCCAGGCGTGACGCGAAGGTGACTGATGCCCGCCTGGCACACATGATTGGGAACGCAATGAGTCATAACGTGCTGGAGAGGCTCTTGCCCCGCGTGCTGGACTCCATCGGCATCCTGCCTGACGTCGTCAAGCCCGACCGCTGGGAGCTGCTCGTCAACAAGTCGAACGGCGGCCACTAGTAGTAGCTCCGTGCAGGCGCGAGGCTGTCGCATTTGAAGCTAGCTGGGCTCGGGTCATGCCGCAATTGTCTCATGAGTTGTTGGACATCCCGCCGCGCCCGCAGTAAGCATGAGTTCGGGTTCCAGCCCTATAGAGCGCCTCTCAGGTCCTCGGGCGTGTTGGTAGGACTGGCCCTGGGGCCACTCGCTACCAACACTCCCGTTCGTTCGGGAGTGTTGGGGGCCACACTGGAGAACGCTACGCAAGCCCAGAACCTGTCCGAGAAGAGACTGGCCCGACAGGGGAAGTCCTTGCGTAGCGCCTTGCAGAGTGGCCCCCAACACTCCCGTTCGTTCGGGAGTGTTGGTAGAGGGTGGCCCTGGGGCCAGTCCTGCCAACACGCCCGCGGCGGCTACTGCCGACAGAGCCCAATCCTTATGAGGGTTTGGGTCGCGCGTGAGCTGGGGGAATCTCCTCGGCAGCAAGATGAGGCGCCCATGCCATATTCGGAGCGTGCAGGGATGTTATTGCCACGCTCTTGGAGCCCGCGCTGAAAATCGGAACGTTCGGGAATGTCGGAGGCCAGATTGAGCTCGAGAAAAAACATACCAAATCGGAACGTCTGGGGATGCTGGAAGCCATATTGCGTTCACACAACCCCCAAATCGGAACGTTCGGGAATGTTGGAGGCCAGATTGAGCTCGAGTAAAAACATACCAAATCGGAACGTTCGGGGATGCTGGAAGCCAGATTGCGTTCACACAACCCCCAAACCGGAACGTTCGGGAATGTTGGAGGCCAGATTGAGCTCGAGGAAAAATATGAAAATGATGATATCCAGACCAGTCAATAGCTTGAGCTTGAATTGGAGAACATCGTACCTCCTGATCGTCCTCCTTCACCATACTACCCTACCTCCGTCTCCTTCTCCTCCTCCACCCTCCGTCCTCCCCCTCCTCGTCACCTTTCTCCCTCTTGCCTCGCTCGCGTCCGGGTGCATCTTCTTCCCCCTCCTTCTTCTTCCCCCACGCCTTTACTCTTCCTGGCCCTCCTTCCCGCCCTCCCCCCCCCCACGGGTGGATGTCCTGCTGGCCGTCGTCGTTGGAGACGCGGGCTGGGCCGTCGTCGTTGGAGACGCAGGCCTGCTGGGGCTGGGCAAGAAAATAAAATAACACATCATAACACTGGCTAACACTGTCATTGTCATCATCGCCATCGTCATCTACCCCTCGTCGGCTGGATTCGGCTCGTAATTCTCAACGGCGCTGGCCTGGGCCACGAGAGGTCCTCTGGGCCATCTTCCCATTCTTGATCATCACGGCCCTCATCGCACTCATCACCACACTCACCACCATCACCTCCAAGATCACTTGGCACGGGCCTTGTTGATTCCTCCGAATCATTATTAGCCATTTTGGGCTCAAGCGGTTTCACGTTTACGACGCCGTGACTCCACCACGTACATACAACAATAATATGAGCTCTTCTTCCGCTGAGGCGCTCGCCCAACAAGGGTACGTATGTTTCAACGAGTGCGTCGGTTTCACAAACGGCAAGCCGTGTTTCCGGGAGCATTGCATCACGTTCGACGAGCACTCGGCCAAGGCAATCGAAGCCAATATCATCCGACAAGGCCGACTTCCCAACGCTCGCGACGGGAGGATGACAGACGTCCAGGCATGGTCATCTTCGGCAGAGTTGCCTAAGTTTGCGAGGCATGCCCTGAGCAAGCTGGCTCGCGCCACATGCGTGACATCACTTCCACCGATGGCAACGCACAATCCTGAGCACACTGGCGCCGGCCAACGCATGTACTACTTGTCAAGGGATCCCGCCATCATTCCGGAGGCGCTACTGGCACATGTGCCCGCCGTTGCTGGTGCCGCTAGGTCGGCGTCCCACGTGCTCGCGGAGGTGGGGGATACGCTCGACGCCCTTCAAACACATGGCATGGGCGTGACGGGAGGAGATGGTGCAACTTTGCCCTCAGACGTGAAAGTCGCGCTTTCACAACCTGCTGCCGACGATGGAGAGCCACCCCCTTCTTGGCACAGCCTGGGGACCTTCAAGGAGTTCAGGGCGTGCCGCCAGTTGGAGCGGGCGTCCGCCGCCAACAAGGCCTCCTCCCCCCCCTCCTCCACCTCCTCCTCCATCTCTTCTTTCTCCACGCCCTCATCTTATTTCGACTCCCCTACTCCCCCGCCTCGCTCGCGTCGTCTCCATCGCCGCCTCCTCCTCCTCCTCGCCTCTTCCTCGTCCCTCGTTCCTGCGGACTCCGCCCAGTCGTGGTCGTCTTCCTGTAATGTTATTGTCCCCCTGCCCCTCCTCCTTCTCCTCCGCCTCCCACTCCGCCTCCAGGAATCCGGCGTCGGCGGCATCGTTCCCCGGCGGAGTCGCTCCCGCAGTGGTGGCCGCGGGGATGCGATCGAGATCCTGGACGACTCCCAGGACCCCGCCCCCGTCTTCGAGACCCCGCGCGCCGTCATGCTGCCAACGATTGCGCGTGGTGCCAGCTGGCGTGATGACAGCCTCCCTGACCAGCCAGAGGACAGCTGCCCTGGCGGGTTGGAACCGCCGACGGCGCCGCCGGCGGAGTGCACCCCTGGGAACAGCGGCTTCGGCCTGGGGGAGTCGACGCTCGCAGCAGGGATGCTGGCAGATGCAACTCAGGGATTTGAGTCGACGCATCAGGCCTCCCAATCCTACTGATGTGCATTGTAGCTTTTAGCGCGCCTGGTTAGTAACAGCTAGGCGCCGCCCTCAGAGTGTGATCGAGTTGTTATGCGTAGCCTCCCACGCTCGCTGCTGCTTCGATGTAGCTTTTAGTGCGCCTGGCTAGTAGCTAGGCGCCGCCCTCAGCAATTGTGATGGAGTTCTGCGTAGCCTCCCGCGCTCACTGCTGTTTTGATGTAGCTTTTAGTGCGCCTGGCTAGTAGCTAGGCACCGCCCTCAGGTGTGATCGAGTTGTTGTGCGTCTGGCTAGTAAGAGCTGGGCGCCAGCCACTATAATATGGCTCTCGCCAGCTGAGCTTCGAGCTCAACTACTTGTTGTGGAATTCAACTGACATGGCTGCGACTGCACATGCAGAAAAAAAAACATCCATCCACCATTGATGATGGATAATGGTTATGATCAGAAGGACGAGGATGACTGATGATGATATGAGGATGGTGAAGAGATGGAGGAGGCTGAACGGAGGAGGGCAATGCTGCAGAGGAGGGGGATGGGGGCTGGCATAGGCAAGACAAAGTTCGCCAAAGTATCATCTCAGCCCTGAAGGCTGGTGGGATTCAACATGCGAAACTTTCATGTATGCAGCCAATTTCTGGCTCAACCAACCCGATCATCATCTGCCAGGGCACAGCGGTGCCCACACTCACGAAACTCAAGAACCATTACTTCGCTGCCCATAGCACCACAGCGGCGCCCATGGTTGCTGGAGTCGCCAAACTTGGCGGAACGGTGGCCGCCTCTCCGACATCGTCTCCTTAGGCATTGCTTCAGCAGCCCGTCCCCGGGCCGAAGTCGAAGCCCTCCTAGTAGCAGGGTGGTCGTCGACAGATCTGCTGGGAGGGTTGAGGGAACCGCCACCACCAGTCCTGGAGGCCAACGGGTGGACACTGCTGCTGGGGCCGACACGGCGCCCGAACGAGCTGCTGGAGCAGGAGCGGACGGCGCGACGACGGCCGTGGCCTGCTGCGGCGACGGGCAAGAAGACAGGCAGCAACACCAACGCACTGTGGCGGGCGCTGGCGAGCCTGCTCCTCCTGTTGGCGGGTACCCCCCTGGTGGAGGCTTGCTGGCGGCGGCGGACGACGACGACGCTGGCTGGCTGCAGGCGGCGGCGGACGCTGGGTGCTCCTCTGGTGGCCTGCAGAACGGCGCGTTCAAGAAGAGTGGAGTGCAAGCCAACATAGACGCTTTCAACTCCGGAATCGACCTCAACATAGACGACGCTTTCGACTTGTCCGCGCCCATCCGGAAGTCCGTGGGGAGCAGCGAGACCGCGGAGCTGGCGGCGGACGACGACGACTCGGGAAGCCAGCAGCGGGCGGCGGGCGCTGCCGCTGGGGTGGCGGCGGGCGCTCGCGATCCTCATCATCTTCCGGGCTGGTCTGGGACTTGCGCCGCATCTGCACCTGCTGCAGCGCACGGCTGTAGCGCTGCCGCGCTGGGCGCTGCCGCCGTCGCCAGAAGAGCACCGCGCTGGGCGCCGCCGCCGTCGCCAGACGAGCGCCAGCGCATCCTCTGGGCGACGGCGCGTGAGGACGCGGAGGACGTCGCGCAGCAGGCGTCCACGAAGTTCCCTGAGTTTATCGAAGTGCTGAGCCCACTGCTGGACATATCGCAGCGCGCCCTGGTTCAGCGCGTCCTGAACTACGTGCCGCGCGGTGAATGGGGATCCGCGTACGTGGGGTCCACTAGCGATCCCGCGTGGAGGTGGGAAGGAGGCATGTGCTGGAGGTGCGAGCGGGACGTGCGCGCTCCTAGATTGCTTCCCACTCACATGGTGGGCCACAAGGTCAGGTGGAAGAAAATGGTAGTGGTGGCTGCCTTCTCGGACCGCGAGACTGCGGCCTCAGAGGATGCCCTGCTGAAGATGCTGCAAGGCCATGAGGGCCTCGCGAACATCGCCACCGACGCCCGCGGCCTTGCCATCCGGCCTATGCCCGCATACAGCTTCATCTACGTGTGCACCGATGGCCTGGCAACGGCATGACAAAGTGCACGGCTGGCCTGAGTAGCGGCGACAACGTTTGCATGCGCTCCGCCGAGACATGCTTGTGCTTCTCCACGCGGAGCTACGGAGCCCATCTATCAATAATGCAGCTTATTGGTGGGGTTGCTCTTGATGATGTTGAGCTGAATGTCGTTCAAAGACACTCGCAAAATGACGTCACTTACTTGAATTTGTATGTGCAGCATTTTGGGCGGACACGGTTTGCGGTCCTGCTCCTCCAACGGGTTGTGAAAACCATGTGGCTGTGGCAGAACTGAACGGCACACGCCCTTCAGCAGTGTCTTCGGTTGCCGTAGCAGACTTTGCGTGATAACACTTGTCGCGGAGCATTCACTGATGCTTCTGTCTTGCCCTCGCGACCTTTTCTGTTGCTGTTGCGTCGGGTATTCTGTTGCACATGCATTTGCTGTGCTATGCGCTATGGCGCACGTTTATTCGGAGCGTACTTTGACATTGCATCGGCTCCCGTACTAGGGCTTCTGGCGTTGTAATACTGATGCTTCTGTCTTGCCCTCGCGACCTTTTCTGTTGCTGTTGCGTCGGGTATTCTGTTGCACATGCATTTGCTGTGCTATGCGCTATGGCGCACGTTTATTCGGAGCGTACTTTGACATTGCATCGGCTCCCGTACTAGGGCTTCTGGCGTTGTAATATCTCCCCTCTCCTGCCCCTCCCTCCTCCCTCCTCCTGCCCCTCCCTCCTCCTCCCTCCTCCCTCCACCCTGCTGCTCCTGCCCGCTGCCTCCTCCCTCCTCCCTCCTCCCTCCCTCCCTCCTCCCTCCTCCTCCCCGCCCCTCCCTCCTCCCCCCTCCCTCCTCCTCCCCGCTCCTGCCCGCTGCTGCCTCCCTGCCCCCTGCCTCCTCCCTCCTGGCCGCGCTCCGCGTGCCTGGCTTGGCAACGGCGGCATCGTCGTGGACCAGGACGCGCCAGCTGGGGGGGCGCGCGTGGGAGGAGGGGATGCCCGAGCCCGAGCTCGCCCTCCCTATTATATTCTCCCCCTCTCCTCCTGATGCCCATCGCACTCATCTCTTGTCCTCCTACTGTGTTCTCCTTCTCCTCCTCCTTCCGCATCTTCGTAAGATGGCTCCAATGAATCCTCGCCCCCGTTGTCCTCCGCCTCCTCCTCCTCCTCCTCCTCCTCGTACTCCCCCTCTTCTTCCTCCTCCTCGTCGCCGTCGTCCTCCATCTCCTCTTCCTCGTCCTCTTCCCCCCTCCTCCTCCTCATTCTCCTGCTCCTTCTCCTCCTCCTCCTCCTGCTCCTCCTCCCCTCCCCTCCTCCTCCACCTCCTCCTCGTCCTCCTCCTCCTCCTCCTCCTCCTCCTCCCCCTTCGTAGGTTCGAGCGCCCTTGCCAGCCCGGGCTTCGAATGCTGAAAGACGACCCAAGAGGCCACCAATGTCGCCCCGAGGCCACCAATATCGCCCCAAAGCGGCCCCCTTCATAACCAGGCGGCCCGCCCAGACACTGGGGGGCGTAGAGGCTTAGTAGACCTGGTGATCTTTGCTGCGCGTGTAGATTCTATCCCGCCCCGCCCGCCCCCATTCTTCCATGGCGCCCTCTCCTCCCCACCTCGGGCTCGGGCTCGGGCTCGGGTCGGGCGTGGGCGGCGTGAGTGGCGTACGCATTTGTTTATTACATGCGTAAAGTGAATGCGTTTCCTATACTTGTTTTCAAATATGTTATTTTGCTAGCATCGTATACTACGCATAGTGTGTGCAGAGTCGGTCGTCGTCCTTTTTTTCAGTGACACCTTTCATTTGTGCAATGTCTCGCCGCCAGTTTTTTTGTGCCACCTACTTTGTGTCAGGGGCGTCGGCCGCCAGATTTTGGCACCCCCCTGCATAGTGTTTTATGATTTTTCGTCGCCACCGTGGGAATTCCCGTGAATAGCTATTCTAGAGTGTCGACCTGGTGATCAGCAAAGTTGACCTCTCGCCCTAGGCGGCACCCGGCGGAATGCCAGCAAATGCGGGCAATGGAAGAACGGGGAATGGCCGTCGTAGCTAAATCCACTCAGGGGAAGTTGACCTCTCGCCCTAGGCGGCGTCCGGCGGAAGGCCATTGGAAGCGGGCGGACGCGATTACGCGTGTCCCTACTAACGTTGGGGAGGGGGCGTGCCCCCAGGGAGGTCAACGCCATGGCCGACGTTGGACATGATCGGAGCGCGGCGGTCCGTGGTTAGCCATTTTGGCTCATGACGGGCATCGCCTCAAAGAAGGTCGAGGTGCCAGCTGTCGATGCAATGCCGCGAGACCGCCAGTCTTTCTTGAAGACCCTGTTGACGCGCAATGGCGGCACCATTGTTGACAAAGAGTCGGTATTCCATTATGCTACGTGCGTGGACTCGCAGTGTGCGCGCTGTAAGTTCGCGGTCCACGCTGACATCTGGAAGACCGAGCTGCCGCTAGGAGACGCGGGGCCACTCGCCGCTACCACGTGGTTGCAGTGGCGGGATTACGGCGCTGGGTGCGTTGCCTGCAACGCTGCTGGCCTGATCGGCCACGTGGCGACCTTTAGCGTGAACACGACGGCCGCCCTCCAGCTGTGTCACCTGAAGAGGCACCAAAGTTCGGATGCGCACAATCAAGCCGCATCAGCGTATAATGAAAACAGTGCGGAGCTCCTGGCTGGCGCAGGGGCGCCATCTGCTGAGGCCTTCGAGACTTTGCTGCGGGAGTTGCCGAAAGGCGTCTCACCTACTGCGGGCATGCACGGAGTTGGGCAGAAACACAAGATTTCAAAAATGATATGGAGTTTGAGGGAAGCTATATCAGACATCGATAGGGACTTCCTGGCTCGCAGCATGTGCACGACGCTCTTCCGGGACGAGCGCCATGGGAGATTGGCGCTTCGGTTTTCAGCACTCGACGCGGACCTGAATGTCCGCCACGGGCGGCTTGGGCAGCGCAAGCACTTCGGCACGGGGGCCTTGGCGATCACCAACGCGACCCGCAACGTGATGATCCGCGCCATGACGGCGCGGGCAGAGCCACCGCCGTCAGTGGATGCAGCTCCCCCGACAAGGTTTTCTGAGGCCATGTGGTGGTACTCAAAGTTTTGTTTCTTGGGGGTTGCTTTCGGGGGTCCGGGGATTCGGGCGAGGTCGTGGGCGTCGCGGTGGTGATGCTGATGATGATGACGATGATGACGAGGATGCGGATGAGGGGGTGGGAGGAGGGAAAAAGCAACAACACGTTGGGGGGTCTGCTTCGCTGACGGCGCGCGGCCTCCAAAAGGCCGGCTACAACAACCTGGTTGCCACTGTCCGGATGGTTGCTGTGGACTGCGCGTCGGACGAGATCAATTCTGTGAGGGATATGCGCAACCCTTCTGATGGATCGGCGCCGCTGGCGCCAAATCTGGAACTCATCGGGCGAGACAAAGCACACGGTTCCAGGCGTGGTATTGTGAGGCCCTGGAAGGCGGATGAGGAACTCAGCGAGCTACTTGAGTTTTTCGTGTCCGGCCCGAGAAGCATTGTTCAAAAAATTGACAGGGCGCTTGATCTCCGTCGTATGTTTACAAAGTATTGCTGCGAATTGGAAACAGGATTCTTGGCAAACAGCAAACTGCTAGTGTCCCTGCGGTCTGCAAAACATCGGTTCGAGAGCTTGGCAAGTCCTCTTGGCACGTTTGCTGTGTGGTTCCATGCGTTTGTGATGACTGCTCGGGAGGTAATAGTCATGCGGTCGGGCGTGGAGGTGCAGTGTTGCGCTGAGTTCCTTTTCAAGATTGACACTCGCACATGCGTGATGCTAGCTCTGATGGCCGACGCGAGCGACGACGCGCTGTCCTTCACCAGGGGCGTTGATAGCTGGGAGAACTTCGACCCGTCAGCTCTCAATGCTGATGTGTACTGCTTCTTGATTCGGATCGTGGAATTGTACATGGAGGGCAGAGTGTGCACGATCTTGTCGTACGCGAAGTACATGCTGGATTGCCTGAGGCAGTTTCCGATAGTTGTCCCGTCGGGGACCGATAGTTCCGATTGCAAGACGATCGGGGACCGCAACGGCGTCCCTCAGGCTATCATCCAGAGCTGCCTGCATAGCCTGTCTCGCTGGGTCAAGCTGTGCGTGCACGTGATGCGCGCGGAGTTTCCCGACTTTGAGCTTATTCAGCGGTTCTCCGTGTTCAACCTGGACGCCGATGCGGCATCCAGGTCCGGAGTGGGCGATAACTCTCGCACGGGGGCGAGGGCGACGGTCTGAAGTATGAGGGGGGCGTGAGATGGTGAAATGATGACGAGTAAGAGGGATAAGGATGAGGATAAGGAGGAAGATGCGGAGGAGGAGAAGGATAAGGAGGATGAGGATAATGAGGATGATGATGATGATGATGATGATGGTGATGATGATGAGGGGTAGTAGGCGGAGGAATGGGATGAGGAAGGCGAGGACACCGACGAGCGACGAGCGACGGAGCAGTCAACAGCAAATCAACCCCCATGTAGCCTCCGCCGCACTTGCCTCCTCCTCCTCCTCCTCCTCCTCCTCCTCCTCTTCGCTCTCCTCCCCTCCCCTCTCGCCGCCGCTCTCCGCCCGCCCTCCCCTCCCCCCCTCCACCCCCCCCCCCCCTCAGAGGGGGGGCGGGCATTAAGCAGCGCCGCATCTCCCATCCTGTTGCCTCTTGCTCCAGGCGCGGCGGCCGCGAGCGCGAGGCGGCGCGACGCCGCGACATCGCTGTGCTCGCGAACGCCATGGGCGTGGGCGAGGCTGACCTGAGGAACGAGCTGGACGCCCTCACACCAGTGGCCCGGCAACACAGGACGCAGACTGGCGCGAACACTTTGGATTCTTGGATCGCGGCCATACGCCGCGCGGAGTCACGCAAGTCCATGTCGTCGGCGCACCCGACGCACACCATCAGGGAAGGGATCTACCGCTTGGCCATGTTCAGGGCCTGCACGTCCAAGGTCGAGCAGGACTTCTCCAAGATTGACGAGGCGCTTGGGTCGAAGCGCCTGAACGGCGTGGGCCCCACGGAGGACGACGTCATCAAAGTCGTCCTGGACACGCCCGAGGACCCCGAGGAGTTGTCTGACGTCATCGTGAGAGCCCGCGTCATCTGGCGGGAGTGCTTGGGCGTGAGCCGTCCTGGGGACGGGCGGGGTCGCAGATTTGATTTTGGCGTTCTTGCGAAACGCAAGCTGGGCGGCTCCGTGGGCCAGACCCATTGCAAATTCGCCAGGAAGGATTTCGTGCATGCGCGACGTCAAGCTGCAATCGAGGTGGCGGAGTCCGTCGAGGTGGGCGATGCCCTCGACAGGATCGATGCTGCTGGATCTGCCGCCCTGCCTGGGTGGACAACTAAGCGCGACAAGGAGCTTGCGTTCCAGATGGCGAAGCGGGACCACCGCTTGAGGGAGGCAGTTCATGCCGGTCATGTTTTCAACCCAGATGCAGACTTGGTCGAGGAGGCAGCCGCGCAGACAGCTGAAGAGAAAAAACGATCTGTGGCGGCGGCCAGGAAAGCAGCACGCCAGCGAGAGCAACTTAGACCTGGCGACCTTGGTGACCTCCAAGGCCAAGCTGTGTTTTTTCTTCACCAGTCTGAGGCCTGCGACAGGCAGGCTGCTGCACTGCGCATGCGCGTTTTGCCAGCGATGATTGCAGGCGACGCGGTCGCTCGCGTCGTCGTGGCGGCCGACGTGTCCCAGATCCCTGAGTTCGTTGAGGTGTGCGTCCGGATCCTAGGGGGCAGTCTGGTCACGCCCGAAGTGTTCCAAGGCCTACGGAAAGGCCCGTGTCTGACGTTTTTCGCAGCCGCGTCTCTGGTGAATAGAGAGATCTGGATATCGGCCAGGTTTAGGGCCGCGAAGCCTGACATTGCACGTTTGTTGGATAAGGCCGCCCAGAGCGACCAGAGCAAATGGGCCATCATCGCATCAGTTGCTGAGTTCGAGGCAGCGCGGCACGCTGCCAAAATGAAGTCTGGAGTTCTAGGCCTAGCTACTGCTGTGGAAGTGTCTGCAATTAAGACTGCTATGCCCGCGCACGCAAAGCACGTATTTGAGTTGCCCGCGTTTCTTGCTTACAACTCCAAGCTCGACAGGGGTCGGTCGAGGAACGGTATTCAGTAAAACAATAAACATCATCATCATCAACATAATCCTCAACCTCCTCATCATCATCATCGTCGCCGCAGGGAGGTCGCCGGTAGAGAATGAGGCAAACGACGATCACGATGATGATGGGGAGGAGGGAAATGATAATCAAGATGATGATGGCGATGATGAGGAGGACGAGGAGGAGGAGGAGGAGCAGGGGGAGGAGGAGGGCGGTGAACAGCTGGATGAGCAGGAGAAACGGCAGGAGGAGGAGGCCCCCCCCCGCCCCGAGCAGGGCCGCCCTCTCCCTCGCCCCCTCCTCCTCCTTCTCTTCCTCCTCCTCATCCTCGTCCTCCCTCCTCCTCCTGCTACTCCCCCTCCTCCTCCTCCTTCTCCGCCTCGCTCTCCCTCCTGAGCCTCCTCTTCTTCTCCTTGCTACTCCCCTTCATCATCATTCTCCATCTCGCCTTCTCCCTCTCCCCCCTTTCCCTCCCTCCCCCCGCGCACGCGGCGGCGGGCGGCGGCGCCTCGTCGACGACGAGGCGCCGCCGCGTGTTGTCGTCGCCCAGCCGGCGTCCGGCGGCGGGAGTGGGGAGGGGGGGGCAACTGCTGGCGGGAGCGACGACGACGACGACGACGACGACCGCGCCCCGCCAGGACGACGACGACAACAAGTACTACAACACCCATGGGGGGCGGGGGCAGCGCATTTTGTTTGTGTTTTCCTTGGGGGCCCTCCTCGTCGCCGCGGCTGGACGCGGCTCGGCGGACGCGTCGTCGTCGTCGCCGCCGCCGCCGTCGTCGACGCCGTCGTCGCCGTCGCCGTCGTCGGGTCGTCGCCGTCTTCGTTGGCTTCGTCGCCGTCGTCGTTCGTCGTCGTCGTCGTCGCCGCCGTCGTCGTCGTCGCCGTCGCCGTCGCCGTCGCAATCGCCGTTGCCGCCGCCGCCGTCACCGCCGCCGTCGTCGCCGTTTCGATCGAAATTCGAGGTTCGAGGTTTTCGATCGAAGTTACAGTTTATCGACTTGAGACCCCATGGACCTTCGAGGCCCCATATGGCCCCATCGAGGATCGAGGTTCGAGGCCCCATATGGCCCCATCGAGGGCCCTGCGCGTCGCCACGGCTGGGCGCCGCTCGGAAAACTCGAAGACGATGATGAGGACGAGGGTGGGGATGAGAATGGGGTCGATGATAAGGAGGAGCAGCAGCGTCAGCAGCATCAGCAACCGCAGGATGAGGAGGAGGAGGATGAGGAGGATGAGGAGGAGGAGGATTAAAGCCAGTCTCAACGCATTCGGGTGCTTCATAGAGATTCGGGTGCTTCATAGCGATCCTCCTCCTGCTCCTGCTCCTGCTCCTCATCCTCCTCCTCTTCCTCGTCCTCTTTCTCCTCCTCCTCCTCCTTCTCCTCTTCCTCCTCCTCCTCCACCTCCTCCTCTCCTCCTCCTCCTCCTCCTCCTACCAGGCGGGGTGGAGGGGGGGGGGGGGGGGGGCGGAAGTGAGAGGAATGAGGAGGGGGGGGGGCGAGGGAAGCGGGAGGAGTTAGGATCGCGGGGGGAGGAGGGGGAGGCGGAGGAGGAGGAGGAGGGAAGTAGATAGACAGGGACGGCGAGGAGGGAGGGAATTGGGAGGATGGAGGAGGGCGGGAGGGACGGGAGGGAGGAAGGGAGGGAGGGAGCGAGGGAGGGGGGGAAGCGAGGGAGGAGGAGCAGGAGGAGGGAGTAGAATGGGCAGGAGCAGGAGGAGGAGGAGGCGGAGGAGGAGGCAAGGGACAGGGAAACAGGGTTGGAGGAGGAGGATGAGGAGGAGGAGGAGAGGATGATGATGATAATGAGGAGGAGTCATGCTACTGCGGGGGGGGCTAAGGAGGAGGAGGATGAGGGGGAGGAGGAGGAGGGGGAGGAAGGAGGATAAGACGAGCAGGCGGAGGCATATACGTCTTCATACACCTACATACATACGCATACACATACACATATGTGGGCGTCATATACATGTGCATATGTGCATGTGTATGTGTATGTGTGTATGCGTATATGTGTATGTGTATGCGCATATGCGTGTGTGTATGTGTCTATGTGTATGTATATGTGTATGCACATATGCGTATGTGTATGTGTGTATGTGTATGTGTATGTGTAGCTACACATACACATACACACATATTCATCCGAGTGATGAACACGTTTCATTTCTACTGATTGTGGTGTCGCCGTCGTCGCCGTTGGCGTCGGCGTCGAAAAAGGAGTGCGTCGTTGGGACCCGTCGGCGTCGTCGTCGTCGTAGGAACCCGCAAGAACCTTGCTAAGGACCGCCCAGTCAGGCCTTTCAAGAATCCTCACAGATCTTGAGAACCCCCGAACAACCCTCAGGAATCCTTCAGAATTCAGACAGGAATTCCTCAAGAATCCCCTCAGGATTCCAACCAGGAATCCCTCAGGAATCCTCGCGAATCCCGCAGGACTCACTCGCGAATTCTGAAAGATCGATCCTTCATGAATCCCTCCGGGAATCGCTGAATAATCCCTAGGGAATACCTCTGGGGACTGAGGAATCGCCAAGCAAATCGTTACGAATCCTAGAGAAGTCCCTTTGGACTCCTCCATGCTTCGTTTTAAGAGGTCCACGGGAATCAGTGGGAAACCACGAGGGATTCCCTCGAAATCTTGAAAAAATGCTCAGGGACCCCATCCGGAAACCCAAGGAATCATTTGGAAATCCTGGGGAATCCCAAGGAAATTCCCTCGGCATCCCGTAGGAATATTCAAAAATCCGGTGGGAATCCTTAAAACATCCCGCATGAATCCGCCAGGGATCCCTCAGGAATTCTTCTACCAACTCTTAGAGATCCCTAGACAATCCTGAAAAATCCGTTCTAAGAACATTTCATGAAGAATTTCCCGGAATCATAAGGAATTCCGGAAGAACCGAGCACCCCCCCACAGGGGGGCCGAAGGCACCCCTGGGGGTTGCTGGGGTTGCTGGTTGCCGGGGAGGTGGGGGGCGGGGTCCAGGTCGCGTGTCCACCAAAAACAAACAGAAACAACAACAGCAACAACAACAACAGCAGCAGCAACAGCACCATCAACAGCAACAACAACAATAATTTCAAGACTGTTTGCTCCTATCTGCTTGAATGTCCGCTAGCGCGTATTTCGAAAGCCCTCGATACCCGCCCCCTTCGTATTCGATCGAGCCCCTTTTTGGGGGGTATGCCTTTCTTCCCTGCAGGCCGGGCCCCGGCAAGCGGCGGGGCGGCCGCGGACCGTCGGCCTGGCCAGCGGCAGCGCTGATCGGCGGCAACCCGATCCCAAGAGGGACGGACAGGGGACCGACCACGACAACAACGACGACGACGACGACGTCGACACCGACGACGACGAGCGAAAGCGAGAGCGAGAGAGAACGACAGCAGGGCCACGAAAGACACGAAATAGGCCACGAAAGGAATGCGCATGGGGCCACGAAGAGCGCGAACGAGCAGAGGCCACGAAGGGCAGATAATACGGGGCCACAAAAAGCAAGGACGGGGCCGCTGAGGGTAGCAACTGGGCCACGTAGGACAACGAGGGGGTAACAAAGGGCGACGGCGTAGCCACGAAGGGCATGCACATGGGGCCACGACGGGCGCGAACGAGCGGGGGCCACGAAGGGCATGAGTATATTGGGCCGCGGAGGGCAAGGACGGGGCCACTGAGGGCAGTAACGGGGCCACGAAGGGCAGCCAGGTGGCCACGAAAGGCTGCGAGGGGGCAACAACAACAGACTGTTCGCCCTTATCTGCTCGAGTTTCCAACAACGCGTATTTCCCAAGCCCTCGATACCCGCCCTCTTCGTCTTCGATCGAACCCCTTTTGGGGGTATACCTTTCTTCCCTGCAGGCCGGGCCCCGGCAAGCGGCGGGGCGGCCGCGGACCGTCGGCCTGGCCAGCGGCAGCGCTTATCGGCGGGACGGCCACGGACCGTCGACCCGACCCCAAGAGGGACGGACAGGGGACCGACCACGACGACGACGACGCCGTCGTCGACGACGACGGCGACGGCGACGACGACGGCGAGCCAAAGCGAGAGCGAACGACAGCAGGGCCACGAAAGACACGAAGTATACCACGAAGGGCGGCAGCGGGGCCACGAAGGGAATGCGTATGGGGCCACGAAGTGCGCGAACGAGCAGAGGCCACGAAGGGCAGATAATACGGGGCCACAAAAAGCAAGGACGGGGCCGCTGAGGGTAGCAACTGGGCCACGTAGGACAGAGAGGGGGTAACAAAGGGCGACGGCGGGGCCACGAAGGGCATGCACATGGGGCCACGACGGGCGCGAATGAGCGGGGGCCACGAAGAGGATACTTATATTGGGCCGCGGAGGGCAAGGACGGGGCCACTGAGGGCAGCAACGGGGCCACGAAGTGCAGCGATGGGGGCCACGAAGGGCGACAGCGGGGCCACGAAGGGCATGCATATGGGGCCACGACGGGCGCGAACGAACGGGGGCCACGAAGGGCATACATATATGGGACCACGAAGGGGAGCGAGGTGGCCACGAAGGGCTGCAACGGGGCCACGAAGGGGGGCAACGAAGAGCTGCAACGGGGCCAAGAAGGGCAGATAGGGGGCCACGAAGGGCTGCAACGGGGCCAGGAAACAAAACGAGAGGGCCACGAAGGGCTGCAACGGGGCCACGAAGGGCAGCGAGGGGGCCACGAAGGGCTGCAACGGGGCCACGAAACAAAGCGAGGGGGCCACGAAGGGCTGCAACGGGGCCACGAAACAAAGCGAGATCCCGATTCCTAGGTAATCTGTGAGGGTGGCTTAAGCGTGAGCGCGACTCCTGGGTGCCTGGGTGTCGGGAGCGCGGCGCTTGAGTAAACTGCAAGAGATTCCAACGCAAGGGCGCTGGGAGAACGATTTCTGAATACATCGTAAGGAAGTCCCAAGCGAGAGCGCGATTCCTGAATAAAATGCAAGGAAGTCTCGGGCGGGAGCGGGGGTCCTGGCTAACTTGTGGGGAGGTCTCAGGCGGGAACCGCTGTTGTTGTAACCCGGGGGCCAGGGGCACAGTTTGAGCATCAAGACTTCCCCTGTCAAAAAACAAGGTGCGAGCGTCGAGGGGCACACTTTGATTGAGAAAAACAATATACATCGGTGGGGGGATCAACAATAATTATTCTCCAGAAGTGAAAATTCAACAACAACAACAACAACAACAACAACAACAACAACAACAACAACAATCATTTTACCCGAACGCTCAGTGTTCTCACCAGTGCCAGGGTTTTCATGCGACGCGAGACAATACCCCCACTTCGTGGGGGGGCAGTTCAAGCTCTACCAAATATCCAAACGACTCTTCGCGACCACCCAAACCCAGCTTCCCGCCCTATGACGTTGGGACACTTCACTTCGTGGCGTGCGGACGACCGTGGCTACTACACTGGCGTGGGGTACACACCCACAGAACTTGGTCACTTATTCGGGGCGCGCGTGTGCCCAGCATCCTGCAATTGTGACATACAATACATGACACAGACAGACAGAGAGAGAGACAGAGAGCAGACAGAGAGAGAGACAGAGAGAGCGGAGTTGGTCACATTTTTGGGGCAAGTTCCTGAGATCGTCGTGTTTTTTGTTGGTCTTGCGCGCGCGAATGTCCACTTTACTTTTTTTTGCAAGGGAGTATTGAAATTTGATTATGTTAGAACAAGAAAAAGTAGCTCGCGCGAGCTCATGTAACATAAATGTTGAAAAACCATTGGTTTTGTGGGAGTCGGACAGCGCGCGCGGGATGAAATTTGGACATTTTTTTTTGAAAAACCATTGGGTTTTTGATGTTTTTATGTTGAAATCGTTACGAAACCTAAGGTTCTGGAAGGATTTCGTCTTGCGCGCGCGAATGTCCACTTTACCTTATTTTTTGCAAGGGATTATTGAAATTTGATTATGTTAGAACAAGAAAAAGTAGCTCGCGCGAGCTCATGTAACATAAATGTTGAAAAACCATTGGTTTTGTGGGATTCGGACAGCGCGCGCGGAAGGACATTTTGACAATTTTTTCTTAAAAAACCATTGGGTTTTTGATGTTTTTATGTTAAAATCGTTACGAAACCTAAGGTTTTGGAAGGATTTCGTCTTGCGCGCACGAATGTCCACTTTACCTTATTTTTTGCAAGGGATTCTTGCAATTTGATCAAGTAAGAACAAGAATTTTCATTTTATAGTGTTTTTTGCAAGGGAAAACGAGCGTCAACAAAACAACCGGATCCGGTAACAATCCACTTTTCTGAAGCTTTCGCTAGAAAATGAAGGAAATGAGGCTGCGGCCTAGGTTTTGGAGGGGGGTCGCGCACCAGGGGTCCCAACAATAATTATTCTT
The DNA here is from genome assembly GCA_963575745.1 of Prorocentrum cordatum. Taxonomy (NCBI): domain Eukaryota; class Dinophyceae; order Prorocentrales; family Prorocentraceae; genus Prorocentrum; species Prorocentrum cordatum. Next base: position 20,710 of record CAUYUJ010021595.1, on the reverse strand, counting down.
AAGAAGAAATAATGTTCAACAACAACAACAACAACAACAACAACATCAACAACCACAGGCAGTACCGCAGAAACTCGTTTAAGCCACGCGCCCAGGGACAGTGAATGACCGCTGGGCACCCTCACTCTGATCTGTATATATATATATATATATATATGTAAAACATATACGCATCACAAAAAAGCGACAAACAAACTGCTCCAGGAACAACAAACGCTCCCGGCCCTCCCCCCGGGACCACGCCTTCAGGGAAGGGCCGGCCGATATGCGTACTCCGGATTCCATAATAAAGTAGGGGGGGGTACATTTGGCGGGGGGGGTCTGATTTGAGCTGTCTTGAAGGGTTTGGGGGGGTCTGGGCAAAGTGCCGCCCTTTCATGGATGGTCTGGGGGGGTCTGAAACTTGTGGTCTGGGAAGATTATGACCCCCTCCCTTTTATTACGAAATCTGGAGTACTCGTCGGGGACAAACTGTTCAGGGAAAAAAACAAGAGCTCCCGACCCTATCCCGGAGTTCACAACTCCGGGGAGAGACCTGGCCGCCGAAGCGCGGCCGCCGAAGGGGGCTCCTCCCCACACCTTTTGGGCGCCGCGGCCCCGCGTGACGAGCAAGTCGGGATGGCTCTCACATACGGCAGGCCCGTATCGCGACGGCCCTGGCCCGCGTTTCTGACACAGCGCGGAGCGTTTCCTCTTGAACGATGGGGCGGCCTCTTGGTCGCCAGAGAGTTCCACATTGGCCGATTCTGGGCCACTGGCGACGTTTAACCCTTGCAACGCCCGCGGCGGGATCGCCGCCGCGTCGACGCGGCAGTATCAGGCGGGTCTGTCTGCCGTCACGCGCTCGAGGTGCTTGGCGGCAACGTGCGAGCTAGCGCTCGGCATCCCTTCGTCGGGGGCCCCGTGGTGAAGCAGGCATCCTGCACTCAATCGACACCGAGGGGCAGCCTGAGGGCCCGCCAGTGGGCCTGCTCCTGAGTAGGGGACTTCCACCGACCAGCGAGAATGGGAAAAACAAGCAAGAAGGGATGCGTTCTGATCAGAATTCCGATGCACAGCCAGCGGTGGCAGCGAGGGCCTCCCAGGAGGCGCAAAAAGGCCGAAACGAGGCAGTGGCTGCGGTATGGGTACTACGAGGCAGGCATTCATCCAGATTCACCGCCTGGGAACCGACGTCCTGGTGCCCCACCGGGCGGTGGATACTGGACAAAGTCTGGCCCCCCCGGGGCCAAAATCTGTCCATACCCACCGCCTGTGGAGGTCCGCGAAGATCGATCCCCCATGCGCTGGTTGTGGACAACTCCCCGCCTCTTTGGACGCCCGAAATGGGTACCGAAAGAATGGGTACAATGCCCAACAGCAAATGTTGTCCCAAGCCAACAGCGGCCGCTGTTGGGCAGGCGGCCTCCTGTCTCGAATGGACACGGGCCGCGGCGGCGCGGACAGCGAGCCCTGTTCAAGATGAACAGGAACTGCTGTTGGGCGTTGCACCCGTTCTTTCCGTGCCCACTCCCCGACCAGCCACAACGGGGGGAGCTGTGGTCCTTACCCCCCTCGGGGAACCCATCGCATCGACGACCTCTCGAGACCCAGACCCCCGACGTCGTGATTTTTTCACGACGTCGACCCCCAGAGGTCTGGACCCATTCTTTCAGTACCCATTCTTTCACGTCGTGATTTTTTCACGGGCATCGTACCCATTCTTTCAGTACCCATTTCGTGCGTGCAGAGCCTCGGAGGTAGCTCTTCCTCCTCCGACTTCCACCGGCCAGCGAGAGGCCCCCCCCCGGCGGAGCGGCAGGGGCTTCTAGAGGCCTCCCAGATGGGGGCGGAGCAGACGGGGTCGGAGCATCGCGCCGCATCGCCGATACATCGGCGATGCATCGGCGATGCACCGGCGAGGCATCGTCGACGTCGGGGATGCATCGGAGACGTCGACGTGAAGCAAATCGGGCTCCGCATCGAGCCGCGTCGCCGATGCATCGGCGCTGCGGCGCGATGCTCCGACCCCACCTGCTCCGACCCCATCTGGGAGGTCTAGAAGCTTCCACCGTCCAGCGTTAGGTCGGGCATGTCCTCTTACAGGCGGGAAAGCAGCCAAACAATCTATTCAAACATCGTCAAAAAGTGCAACAACTCGTCCCCAGACTGTCGTTCGACTATTTCTGAATATTCCTCTTGGGTAGGGGAGCGAAGAATCACATAAACATGACAACTCGGACGTCTGGGCGGAGTTCTCGGATTCGCGCTAAACCCCCCTGGCGGCGCCTCCGGCGCCGCCAGGGGGTTCGCGCGGACTTTCGAGTTGTCTGCTCATGTCATTCTTCGCTCCCCGACTGAAGAGGGACGTGCCTGACTTACGAGCAGCGCGAGCCCCCCCCCCCCACCCCTGGCGGAGCGGCAGCAGGGGCTTCGGCCGCAGGTTAGGAGGAGGCAACTACTGGGAGGTCTCCGTCGAAAAGATCAAGGAAGATTACGCCCCACACTGGGGGGCTGCTGCGCCGGAGTGAGCATCTCGGATGAAGCGGGATCATCAGCCCGATTCGGCGGGATTGAACGGGATCAAGCGGGAATAAGCGGAATCAAGCTGGATTTCGGACCAGGGCAAACTCAGAACTGGACCTCCCAGGAGTTGCATCCACACGCAAAGGGGCTTCGGGCGCCTCGCCCCCGCGGCGCCGCCGGCCGGGTCGCGAAAGCCGCGGGGGCACCTGGGCGCCGGTGTTGTTCTCTCCCCCCCACATCCTAAGTGGGGTTTTTGTTTTCTCTGGGCGCCCCACGCAGTCCTCCCACACCCTCTCCTCTTCACACTCACTCCTCCTATCATCATGATCATCATCATCATCATCCTCACCATCATCATCATCATCATCATCATCATCATCATCACCATCATCATCATAATCGTCACCATCATCATCACTGACAACATCATCATGATCACAAAACGCCATAATCTTAGAAATCATTATCACTACAACTATAGTATCAATACTATCAAGCCTCATCGTCGTCCACTCACTCATTCACACTCACTCGATCACCATCATTCAGTCATAACTTACCCACCCACTGCGAGAGAGAGGGATAGAGAGAGAGAGAGAGAGACCGTGATGACGGTCTCAATTGATGACGGTCGATCTGGCCTCCCATCACTTACACAACCACACACTCACAGCACCATCGCACCCTCACTCGATAATTCTCACTCACGCATAACTAACTCACTCTCTCACTAACTCATTCACTTCTCCTGAGTGGCTCTCTCACGCACCCAATCATTACACACCATCATCACTACCTGTCTCATCCTCATCCTCATCACTCACATCATCGTAATCACAATCATAATCCCCAACCTCATTCTCATCCTATCCTTATCATCAGCAACAGCATCATCACTTGCCTTTTGTGTCGTCTCGAGCGGGAGCCTCGTCTGTTAGTGACTTGCGAGGAAGTCTCAGGCGGGAGCCCCCTCTGTATGGGACCCGCACTTTATGTTAGTAATCCGAACGGGTCATCGAAACCCCTATAACTGTCGACACTGTTGGGCTCCTGAGGCTTGAACATGGAGAAAATATCGGGCGGGAGCCTCGTCTGTGAGTGAATTGCGAGGAAGTCTCAGGCAGGAGCCCCCTCTTTATGGGGCCTGCAGCTCATGTTTGTAAACCGAACGGGTCGTCGGAAAACCTGCTCCCCCCCGTCTCCCCTTCCTCAAAAAAGAAAGAAGGGGTATTTGGACCACCCCCATTGGGCTCGAAAGCTGAACTTCTCGCCCGCTGGCCGCGACGACCACCTGGTTCCAGAGCCCTGAAACTTTGACCCACTACGCGATATGATCGGGGAGACGTAAGACTCGGGTACGGGGGACTCGAGTTGGCCTGACGGGGGCCATCATAAAAATAACGAGACCCAATTCGAAATTTGACGCGGGCTCCCGCCGCAAAAATCCCACGAAAACGGGACCGTCAAAATTCAGAACGCGCTCGTCAAAAAAAAGTCGGCAAACCCGAGTTCCGGCTCACTCGAGTCTTACGTTTCCCCGATATGAGTTTATCGAACTTCTGAACCCTCGCGATCCCTGTGCCCGCACAGGCAAAGGTGCACATTCTGACTTCGGCCCCCCCCCGACCCCACGCAACAAAATGTCCAACAAAACCTATGTGAGGTGCACGCCGTCGCTTCCGAACCCTTACGACCCCTTTTTGTACAAACAAAAAACACCATTTTGCGAACCTCAGCTCGCAACGACCCAACACTCACCGCCCCGAGCGAAACATACATTCGTCGCGCACGCGTTGATCTTCGCATTCGTCCAACCCCCGCGATCCTCCGCGAAAAAAAATGCATGCGGTGGACGTCGGATGATCTTCACAACGTGCTCCCGAGTTTACAAGATGTTCCCAGGCGCCCCCAGACTCTCTTGAAGGGGCCCTGGGACACACAAATAAATACACACAAATAAAAGGATTCCCCATATTTTCCCATATTTTATGAGTTTCTGTCTTCCCCCCACTTCCCATATTTTCCTATATTTTCTGGGGGATCGACAATTAATTGTGTCTGTGTGTTTCTTTCCCTCCTGATCTCTGGGCACTCCCCAACTCCGCCGTCGCCACCAGCCGCGAAAACCTCGACATCCGCATCTTCACCGTCGCCACCGCCGCAGGAGGCGGCAAAGAGCAGATGAATCAGTTCGCGCCGACACGTTCTCATTGTTCAACAGATGGACAGCATGGGAAGGGGATTGAAGCAGGACCCGAACGCGCCGAAAGGTCGTCTCGAAGTGGCCCAGCTGCGCTCCGAATGTGAAGAAGATGCTATGCGTCGTCGACGCGATAAATCGCTATGATGGGTGGGGTTCAGGACGGGGAGGACCGATCTGGATCAAATAGTGTGTTGAGGCAACCACCCGATCCTCAACACCCGACTGCTATAACCCTATAGACATGTAACCATTTCGCCGCCCTCCGGCTGGTTCCCGACAGGGTCAACACCGACCACGGGCCGCGATCCCGCGTCAAGAGTGGGACGCGGTGACCCCACACTGAAAACACGATGGCGTGCACATGTTCTGATATTCGCGCCGACCTAACACCTGCGATCCCCTGTGACAAATACAATTTGGTGGACATCGACTGATCTTCACAGCGGTGCAACACTCACAATACCTAGCCCAAAAAAAGCCAACGCACATCTGCGGATCTTCGCAACATTCCAACCCACACGATCCCTTGCAAATCAAGCCATGTGATGGAAACTGACTGACCTTCCCAGCGACACAACACTCATCATCCTATGCACAGAATTGCAATTCGGCGCGCACGCGCTGGTCCTCACACCCATCAAACCCGCACGAATACAATAACAAATATCATGTGATGGACGTCGCCTGGTCTTCAAAGCGCGCTCCCAAGTCACCCAAACGTTCGCAGGTGCTCCCAGACGCTCCAGTCGCTCTCAAGACGTTCCCACGCCCGCCGTCGCCACCAGCAGCAGCAGCAACATCCACATCCGCATATTTACCGCTTGATTGTTGAGCATGTCGACGCTATGGGAAGGGATGGACGCAAGACCCAGGCACGCCACAAAATCACTCAAAACGGCCCAGAGGATGCTAGACCGCATTGGCGCGATAAGAGGATATGTCGACCTGATGGGAAGGGATTGCGGCGGGGGGGATGACCCAGGAAAGCTGTAAGTGGCTCCAACACCTCCATACCCCAACAATATAATCGTAACTGGTACTATACAAGAACTTCTTGATCCCGACACGGCCGGTTCACGGCCGATTCCAAAAGGGCCGCGGGCCCCAACCCTTTCTGCAATCCCCTGCACAAGTATTGGACGCGGTGCACATCGGCCGATCGCCATATCGTTTGTCTTCGCACAAATCTGTACTCACAGCGATAGGGCGTGCATATTTTCGGATGTTCACACTTACCCAACGTATGCGGTCCCCTGGACAATAACTATCATTTGGGGGACATCTGCTGCTGCCAATGCCATTCAACTCCCATTCAGTGCACATCTGCTGATGCCAAAGCTCACGGCCCCTTGCAACACATACCCTTCGGCGCGTGTCTGTTGAGCCGCAGCACTACCAAATCCCACGATCCCTTGAAACAAAACATGACTTGGTGGTGGTCCCCAATACGGCTCCCAAGGCACCCCAACGAGGGCCCGACTACAACCTCCGCGAGGGCGCCGTGCGAGGGTGGCACGGGCGGCGGCAGCTGCGGTGGTAGAGCGGTCGTCGGGAGTGCTGGCCAGCGCAGGCCCCGGCACTGCAAGGTGGTCCCAGCGCCGGGGCAAGTGACCCCGAGACCCGGGGTACGGCGGCGTGCCTTTGCCGGCGAGGCTGCCAAATCTTACCCCTCCGCCGACCTCCGCCGATGGCGATCTGCCATCCGGGCGGCTTCAGGAGACGGGCCCCCCGGAGGACACCCGTTGGGTCTTCGGCAGCACGGTGCAGACTCCGTCGGGGCACGGTGCCCACACGACGGAACGCGGTGTGCTTAAGAGTGCTCGGGGGGGAAGTGGGCACTGTTGCGTGGCAAGCGAATGGGCGCAAGTCCGATCACTTGCCGGGGGGGCGTCTTCGGACTGGTCTGCCAAGGCCAGCGGCGTCGACACCGAAGGCTGAACGGCCAAAGCCTCCCGGGCGGAGAATTCACCCGCGGAGCTTCGTTACAACTGTTCGAGCCTTTTTGAAGGGGCCCTGGGACACACAAATAAATACACACAAATAGAAAGATTCCCCATATTTTTCAATATTTTCTGGGTTTTTGCCTGCCCCACCACTTCCCATATTTTCCCGTATTTTCTGGGGAGTCGACGATTAATTGTGTCTGTGTGTTTTTTCCCCTCCTGACTTTTGTCCTCCAACGTTGACGAGGCCGGCGCCGCCCGCGCGGATCGGAGCTCTGTTGCAGGTGGCGCTCTCCTGCCTGCCTCTGTGGGGCGCCCCCTCTCGTCTCCACGCTGGCCCCCGTTCTCTCCTCGCGAGGTGGCTGCCAAGCGTCGCGCTTTGAACGCGAGCTTCACCAGTACCTTGGTTCTCGAGGAAGAAGAGGAGGAGGAGGAGGAGGAGGAGGAGGAGGAGGAGGAGGAGGAGGGGGAGGGGGAGGAGGAGGAGGAGGAGGAGGAGGAGGAGGAGGAGGAGGAGGAGGAGGAGGATGACAAACGTCACGAGGGAGAGGGAGGGAGGAGGGCGGAACTCTCTCTGCTCCTGTCCCCACGGGACGCCCCCAGTCGCGTTCCAGGTCCCCGCGTTCTCTGCGTGGAGCCGACATTCGTGCCCTCAAAGCTGGCGAAACTGATAGGGGGCAAGATCAGCAAGACGTGTAGGTTGTTATGTCTAGAAGCTATGCCGATGCACTGTTCCGTCGTTCAGTCAAGGGACGCAAGGCCCTTCCCGCGTTAGATGAGTTACCAAAAAAGAACCCCTAACCCTTTGGGAGGGGACCAAAGTTAGGAGGGCCAGCAACATTAGAGATGGGGGGTCTGTGCTGCAATGTAACGAACCAAATCGTCTATGTCTTTATCCCTATAGTGCAAAGATGGGGACATCCGTGAGGCCACGTCTGCGTCGTGCTATCAGGGTTAGGGGTTCTTTTGTTCTCGATGATCAGAAGACGGTGGTTCATATGATAACATGGGAGGCATCCTCTGCCAGAGCGTAGTGCTTCCCAGGCCACAGCCTTACAGCCTCAGCGGAATGAGGGAGAGTTTCAACTCTGTGCAGCCCCCTATTTGCAAAACGTGGGTGGTTCCACTGTCACCGATGCGCCCCCCCAGAGGCCACCTGCGAGCCATGTGTGCGGCATCATCCCGCATGATTGTCGCTGGCGCAGTGCCGAGATGCAATGCTGGTAAAGGGTTCAGGGGCCGTGCTTGCTGCATCACTGACTCTCCGCCAGATGCGAATGATGCCCTGCTCCAATGGTTTGCCCGCAGAACCAAAGAGTGCCAGGCCATTATTCCAGAGCCCGCCAGCTTAGCTCACTGTCCATGATCTGCCGGGGCAATTTATGCATTTTCTAGGTCTGTCCAGGTTCTCTGCTCTGAACACTCTAGACATCCGACCAGCGCTAGTCGTTCTGACCCTGTTGCTTTGATGGTTGCGGCCCTCAGTCAGTATTTGCCGGCAGCGCCATCATGAGTACTTGGCAATGCACCTGCCTACTACAGGCTACCCGGCACTTGCT
>CAUYUJ010021594.1:12500-136645 GCA_963575745.1 Prorocentrum cordatum | reverse complement strand
CCGCATGCCCAGGATAATAAAGTACACCCCCCCCCCTTAAGTCGTTTGAGTTGTTTATCGTCGGCCTAGACGGGCGAGGCGGAGGGCGCGGAGGCCGAACTTCATTATCACGGGGAAAGTTCGCCATCGAGGTTACTTCCTTCTGGTGTTGAGATAACAACATCAAGCGATGCGAACGCGTTTTTTTTCAGGATGTCTTAAGCGAAACCAATGTCCTTATGTCTCTTTGTAGTTATGTATGTATGTCTTTATTTATTTCCCTGTCTCTCTCTCTCTGTCTCTCTATCTCTTTCTCCTCCTCCTCCTCCCTCTGGCGCCCTGAACTTGTTTATCGCTGGGGTTGTTTATCCTGGGGAAACGAGGCACGTGAGCTACCCTACACGAGCAGATGAAACAGGTAATTTACATTATGCGCTTACACATTGAATCTAGTACGTTTTAAACTTTGGGTGTTTGCTATCCCCTTCTTCTCTCTTCCTCTTGCTCTTTCTCCTCCTCCTCCTCCTCTTCCTCTTCTACCTCCTCTTCTCTTTCTATCTTTCTATTTGTCTTTCTATCTTTCTTCTCCTCCCCCTGCCCCCCTGAACTTGTTTATCGCTGTGGTTGATTATCCTGGGAAAACGAGGCGCATGAGGAATCTCTATAGAAACTCCGAGATTTGTCGAGGATGCCTCAAGCGAAACAAGCAATGCTTTCAAGGATGTCTCAAGCGAAATAAGCAATGCGTTGGAGATGTCTCAAGCGAAACAGACAAATATTTCGAGGATGTCTCAAGCGAAGCAAGCAAGTCGTTGAGGATGTCTCAACCGAGACAAATCATTGTTGAGGATGTCTCATAGAGGGCCAAAGACCTAGGATCCTCAAGATATATTTGGCTGTTTCCTCTTGATATCTCTTTATGCTGGCTCTGGCGGGCAACATTTATCATCTCCCCGAAAACCCCGAACTTTACTATCCCTGGGGGTTTATTCTCCTGGGTTCTCGGTTAGGGGGAGTAGCGGAGGCGGGGGGGCGAAGAGTTAAGGAAAGGGTTTCAGCGGAGCAGTGCGAATCGAAGTAGGGTTTGATGTTTGGAACGTTGGGGACACTGGAAGGACATGCCTGAGGACGAATGGGAGCATGAAAAGCCACGAAGGGGATGAGAACGGCAGGGGCACGTTGCAGCACGGGGGGCAGAATTGACACACGTCGCATTTACATGAGGGCTGACTGGGAATGCAAAGCTGGCTGGCCAAGAGCGGAGTGCACGAGGACAAGAAAATGTAGGCTTGATTGTGGGGCCCCCTAACCTCCAGCATTCTCGTTCGTGCCTTCTTTGCCTTCCTCCTCCGTTTCCCTCCCTCCTCTCCTACTTGTCCTATCTCCCCTCCTCTTCCGATCGTCTTTCCGCGTGGGTTCTACTCGCATGTGCTAGCAAATTCCTGAAGTCCTCTGCACGATCGCATCGCAACGCTGTCTGTCGAGCATCAAGCACGCGCGGGCGACCCAAACGAGGCGCTCTGAAAAGCTCACCAAAGCTCACCAAAAGCTCCCTGGTTTCTCCCCGGTTTCTCCCCGGTTTCTCCTCGGCCAGATTTTGAGGATGCATCGAGCGGGAGCCTCGTTTCTGAAAAGCTCACCAAAAGATCCCCGGTTCCCCCCCGGTTCCTCCCTGGTTTCTCCCCGCTCATATTTGCGAGCGTCCGACGCAGCAAATTGCAGATCAACCGCGGGGAAATTAAGTATTCTCGGGCCCCCGTGTTTGTTTCCTAGGTTCGGGGCTGACGCTCAGAGGCTGAGGGGGCATTCGTGGTTTTACAGTCTATCAAGATGACAGCAAAATGCACTCGCTGCTGGTCGCGCCGAATCTCGGTGCTGAAAAGACTCGGCTTGCAAGCGTCTGATCGCAAGCAAACGGGTACCAGCTGCCAACATCTACTGATCAGGCCTATTAGTTGATCGAGCTGAGTTGTATTGTTCATGTTGCGTTGATGTAATACCCATCTTGGCTGCTGATATCATCTATAGGAAGGTCCCCGCCAATCCCCTCAGCCTCCCCCTCAGCCTTCCTCATTCCTTCTCAACTCGATCATTCTCAAGCTGACTTAAACTCGACAGCCATCCTGCTCCTGAAACGTCCTAGAACACATGCTCAGATGCTGTGTTACACTGCCACACCCACTTAACGTGGCAAGTCAGACAAAAAAACCTCTGCAGGATGGCGCCTAGTGCGCTGGTCTCGAGTCGCATGGAAGTGATCAATCCTCCTGAGACGTGCTGATCTCGTCCGTGTGCATCTCGCGGAGGCGCTTCGTCTGGGAGCTCACTTTATCGATGGCAGTCTGGATGCCTTCGAAGATGCTTGTCGTGCTGGCGACGTTCGAGGCAGATTCTTCAGAGAGCTCCCTGCCCATCGTCAGCATCTGGTAGATCTCGGAGTCCTCCTTGGCCTTCGACTCCAGGACGCCGGTCGCGCGCTTCAAGCGCCCGCCGAAGCGCTCCACGTTGGCCCAGGAGTACTCCGCCGTGCTCTCGATGGATTCGCTCAGGCTCTTGCCCTGCGTGAGCGTCGAGCAGTACGACTTCGCGAGCTCCCCTGACCTCTTCGCGATGGCTTTCACCGAAGCGTCCTGCTTGCCCTTCGGGGTCTTCTTGTTAGCGGCAGCCCTGCCCTTGGCCTTGGTAAGCGCGGTCTTGCTGGTCTCAACGTCTTTGACCTTCCCTTTGCCCTTGCCCTTGCCCTTGCCGTCAGCCCCTTGCTTCGGAGACGAAAGCGAAGCTCGAGGCTCTGGAGGCGAAGGCGCTGCAGGGGCAGGCACTCCACCAGTCGCTGGAGGCGCTGCAGCCGAAGGCGCTGGAGGCGATGATGCCACCTGGGCCTCGGTGCCCGAGCCTGATGGCGGAGGTGCAGGGCTTGCCGAAGACGCTGCGCCCGAGGTCAGGTTGCTCTCCCTCTGATGCAACGTCCACTTGTCACGGGTGATCGCCCTCTCAATGTCATCCACGATCTTGAATTCAAGGCGTTTCGACTTTTTCGAAATCCGAACGTACTTGTTGCCCTTGCGAATGCTGTGCATGCAGGTGTTGACTGCGCCGCGGATTGCCGCGGCGCTAGGTATCATTCCCCCCCCGCCCATCTCATGCGAGACCACCCCGTCGAAGTTGTACCACCGCCCCTCGGTCTCCTGCTCCCTGATCTTGCTCTCCTCCTTGGTGCGCCACTCCTCGGGCATCGCCGCCAGAGTTCGACAGACAAAAACAAACTCCCCTCACACCATCCTCATCCGCCGTTCCCTCTTCTGCTCTCTCCGTTCCCCCCTCCGTCACTCACATACTACTTCGTCGTATTCCGTGTGTCTCTCTCTCTCTCTCTCTCTTTCTCTCGCTCTCTCGCTCTCTCTCTCTCTCTCTCTCTCTCTCGCTCGTCTCGCCCTGCCCTTCCTCCCGCGCACTCGCGCCCTCGCGTTGTTTCAATAGCAACCGCGCTTGCTCGTTATCTGTTGTGTCACGCCCTCTCTCTCTCTCTCTCTTTCCCCCTCTCTCTCGCTCACTCTCTATCGCTTGCCTTTTCTGCTTCTGGCTCTCTCTCTCTCTCTATCTCTCTCTCTCTCTCTCTCTCTCTCTTTTTGTTCTCTCTCTCTCTCTCTCTCTCTCCCTCTCTCTCTCTCTCTCTCTCTCCCGCTATGTTGCCCCCCTCTCTCTCTCTCTCTCTCTTTCTACCTCCCGTGGGTTCGGTATCCCCCGTCCCAGTCCTCCAGAGCTCCTCCAGATTTGCCCTGCTGTCACTCTGTCCACCGCAGTCAGAGCAGGGGGCGCAGGGGAGGGGGGTGGTAGCAGATGTGCCGAAGAGAAAGTAGGGAAGGGGACTTGGAGAGAGCGTCGGGTGATACGAGCCGCCTTATTCACAAGGGTCGTTGCCTAGCCGATGCAAGGGGAGAGCCGAGAAAAAAGGAACGTGGGCCCGTGGCCGATGCAGAGGGGGGGCCGTGCATTGGCCGATTGGCCAGCGGGGCAGAAGAGCCCCGACCCCCCCCCCTCCCCCATTGGGCCCATTGGGGCCCTCGTACTTCGTGAACTCTGCTTTCGCCCAGTCCGACATCCACTGCTTCTTGGCGGGCGCGGGGGGCGCGTGGTACTTGTGCCCCTGCTCCGTGGCCTCGATCCACCGCCAGAAGCGACGCCCGATGGCGTCCCGGCTCCTCACGTTGAAGCCTTCAGCGGCGCACGTCTCCAGAAACGAATCTTTGGTCTCTTCGAGGCGCTTGCGAACCTCCTCGGCGTCCTCGCTGGCGTGCGCCCGCGAGGGGCTGAGGAAAGGATGGAGGAGGGGGGAGAGGGCTGGTTGGGGAGGTTGGATCAGACAAGCGACCAAATGTAGGAGTCAATTGCCCATCTCGGGCAATGCAAGGCGGGCGTCGGGGGCGACGTGAGGCAGAGCGATTGTGAGTAAGGGGTACGACGGGTGAGAGGAAACATGCTGGTGAATTCTGGATGCGCAGTTTGAGAGCACTGTGAAGCGCAACCAGTCGTCAATATTGAAGTAGGCACGTATGCTGGGAGAGCGCGGCCAGGGAAAGCTAGCAGGGGGCGGCGCGCAGTCCTCATCTCTGTCGTCGTCGTCGCTGTCGGCGCCCTTGCCGAGCTGCGCGTCCTTGAACGCAAGCAACAGCTGAGCCTCCCAGGGGTCCGTTTTGTCCAGGAAGCTGCCCTGAACGAGGACGGGCACGACGCGGAGGAGAGGGGGGAGAGGAGGATACGGCGGAGGACGAGGATCACGAGACTGGGAAGGAGAAGGAACACGAGGGAAGGGAGCAGAGGAGGAAGGAAGAAGAGGAGTGAACATGTGGAGGGCGGAGGGGCAGGAGGAGGGAGGGCTGGAGGTGAAGGAGGATTGGGAAGTAGGATGGCGAGCAGGAGGAGAAGGGCGAGGAGGAGAAGGAGGACGGGGAGGACGCGGGAGGATAAGGAGGGGGCGGACGATTGCGCACAATCGGTCCGTGGGGATCTGTTCGACTGTGCTCTCCCTCATCTGCGTGACCTGGGCCAAGCGCTCCGAATTGGCCTCGAACCTCTCCGTCATGACAGGCGCTTCGGCGGACAGAGCCTGGGCATCAAACGCTGGCAGGGGAGGGCGACGGAAAGGGAGGGCGACGATGCCGACGACGATGACGGCGTGGCTAATTGCACGACACTGGCGATACGTCTGTTTTGTGGCCAATCTCTACCACGAAACGTGTGAGGGGTGTGCCGGATTGGGTGTGCGTGACGCATGCGGGCGGTGGAACTGGGGCCTTCGGTGAGCTCCCCATGGGGCCTCCGTCCCTCCTTCTCATCCTTTCTTCACCCCTGCCTCCGTCGATCCCATTCCATCCCTCCGTCGTGTTTTCTCCTCCTCCTCCTCCTCCTCCCTTCCTCTTCCTTGCTGGGCTCAATCGCTCCTCACGTTAGCCTGCTCCACTCAGTCGGAATCTGATGGCACTGGCGGCGGCTGAATGCGCCGCTTTGGCGAAGCGCCCCTACTGGCGGCGCGCTTCTTCTCATTCTCGGGAGCCTGCCCACGTCCTGAGGCAGCGCGCGCAGCGTCATCTATGTCGGAGCCCGCGTCCTGGCGCTTGCCATTGGGCTCCTTGGGCGTGACACTCTTGAGCTTCTTCTTCTTGGCAGGCATGTCGCGCCTCTCCTTCTTCTCGCTCTCCTTCTCGATGGCGGACTTCGTAGCATCTGCAGCCTTGCTGGCGGCTGCCCCCTCCGAAGAACCAGCAGCGACTCCCCCCTCAGCGTCCGTCAGCTTCTTCGGCGCGTGCTTGTTGAGGTCTGGGAAGCACTTCGCCTTGTGATCCCTGATCTGGTCCTTGTCTGTGCTGCCGTCGCACAGCGCCTTTGCCAAGGGGTTCATCCACTTCATGGCCCGCTTCTCTAAGATCTCCTGCGTGTCCTCGTCGCTCTTCTGGAAGTTCTTGATGTCGATTTGAACGATCTGCGGCTCGCCTGCTCTCTTGATGCAGCAGAGCCTCTGTGGCTCGTACCCCTTGCGGTCGTTGTTCCTGAAAATGCATTGCACTGACTTGCCATCCTTGTCCGTGCCAGAGAAAGCGCCAGCCTTCTTCTGGGCGGAAATGTTATCGTTCTTGACCTTCTTCACCATGTCCTTCGCCGAGTTGTACATGTCCACTGTGACATCGCTCACCTCGACCTTAGTTCCGTCAGCGAACTCGGCCCACATAGAATCGTGACCTTCCGCATCAGGCGGTGGAAACATGCGGATGGCATCCTCTGCGTGGGTGGACTTCTTGGCGCCCCTCGGCAAGCGGTAGGCCATCGTGGAGACGTTGCCGTACCCGTACTTCCAGTCTTGCTTCGGCTCTTGCTTCGGCTCCTGCTTCGGCTCGCCTTCGAACTTCCCTTTCTCGACGGCGGCTGGCTTCTTGGCAACATAACTATGTTTCTTCTGCAGGGGGACTGCGTCGGAGTCCATCTCCTCATCCGAATCGTCGCATGGCTCTTCTTCGCAGTCTTCGTCGCCATCTCCTCCCTCGCCTTCTTCTTCTTCTCCTTCGCCATCGTGCTCGTCATCCGAGCCCTTGTCATCTTTCGATGGCAGCCCGAGCTGGTCGAACCACTTTGGCGGTGACTCCTTCCACCTGTAGTTCTTCGCGTGCTTGAAGAGCAAGGCGAGCCGCTTGGTAACATCCTCGATCCATTCCCATTTCTCTGAAGAGGAATCGAACAGCAGCTTATTCTCGTTCACTAGTTTGCGCAAGGCCCCCCTTATCTCAGTCACGGTGAACGCCATGCTCCTTCTTGCTGTTGCTGCAGCCACCAGGACACCCTTGTGCTCAATCATAGAATCCTTCACCACGCCTCCTCCCAACGGGTAATCGCAGAAAGTCAGCTCTGTGGCCACGGGCTTCAGCTCATTGGCAAGCTCGTCACACGGCGTGGATTTCGGAGGCATGCCTTCGGGGCCGCTGTGGCCTCAGAATAAATCTCTCTGAAGCCAAACGGCTACGGATGATGCGGGGCAGACGTTGGAACTCGTGTTCGCAGTTTCCTTTCTTGAGATCCCTTGCTCCCTCTCCCCGTTACCCGCCCCCCCTCCATCCAGTGCCACCTTCGCTCTCACCGCCATTTGCTCTCTTTCGGTTTCTGCGAAGCCATGCGATGGCATAGCGCAACGGTGAAGCGACGGTGGGGAGGGAGACGGACTTGGGTAACCGCATACCCAGGATAATAAAGTACCCCCCCCCCTAAGTCGTTCGAGTTGTTTATCGTCGGCCTAGACGGGTTTCAAATAGAGGCGGAGGGCGCGGAGGCCGAAGTTCATTATCACGGGGGAAGTTCGCCATCGAGGTTACATCCTTCTTATGTTGAGATGATAACATCAAGCGAAGCGAACGCGTTTTTCAGGATGTCTTAAGCGAATCCAATGTCATTATGTCTCTGTGTAGCTATTTCTGTCTTTCTTTCTCTGTCTCTCTCTCTCTCTGTCTCTCTATCTCTTTCTCCTCCTCCTCCTCCCTCTGGCGCCCTGAACTTGTTTATCGCTGGGGTTGATTATCCTGGGAAAACGAGGCGCTTGAGCTACCCTACACGAGCAGATGAAACATTTTTCATTTTCATTAAGCGCTTACACATTGAATCTAATACGTTTTAAACTTTTATTGTTGCTATCTCCTTCTCCTCCCTTCCTCTTGCTCTTTCTCCTCCTCCTCCTCCTCCTCCTCCTCCTCCTCCTCCTCCCCCTCTTCCTCTTCCTCCTCTACCTCCTCTCTTCTTTCTATCTTTCTATTTATCTTTCTATATTTCTTCCCCTCCCCCTGCCCCCCTGAACTTGTTTATCGCTGTGGTTGATCATCCTGGGAAAACGAAGCACCTGAGGAATCTCTATAGAAGCTCCGAGGTTTGTCGAGGATGCCTCAAGCGAAACAAGCAATGTTTTCAAGGATGTCTCAAGCGAAATAAGCAATAATTTGAGATGTCTCAAGCGAAACAGACAAATATTTTGAGAATGTCTCAAGCGAAACAAGCAATTCGTTGAGGATGTCTCAACCGAGACAAATCGTTGTTGAGGATGTCTCATAGAGGACCAAAGACCAAGGATCCTCAAGATATGTTTGGCTTTTTCCTCTTGATATCTCTTTATGCTGGCTCTGGCGGGCAACTTTTATTATCTCCCCGAACCCCCCGAACTTTACTATCCCTGGGGGGTTATTCTCATGGTTTCTCTGTTAGAGGGTCGGCGTGAGCGATGCAGAGAAGCAGGGTGCGGCGAAGCAGCATGCTGCCTGCTCCATCTTCTCCTGCGTCTTCGGCTGCGTCAGCTGCTCCTGCCCCTGCTGCTCGGGCGGCAACGCCGGGTGGTCCTTGCCGGAGAACGGGGCGGGGCGCGGGGGGCAGGAGTGGGGAGGCGTGACGTTCGAATCGATGCCTTTTCGGTTGCGATTCGATTCAACCTAAACTCGGTTTCGGTTTGGCTTTCTTTCGATTTCGATTACGGCTTCGATTTGATCACATTCGATTTCGGTTTCGGTTTTCCGACGTGGGCAAATTCAATTTTGATTTCGATTCAGACTTCGGGCCAGCCTTGCGTTTTCGCAAGCGAAATGCAACCCAAACAGAACCTCGCCGAATCGGACTCGACACGAAGCCAACGATTCGACACGGGAATGTTCCGATCTCGATCCTGCTCAGCTGGGAACTCGTCAGCCTCAGCCTGAGCTCCCTTATTGATGTCACCTGGCACTGTCTCTGGCTCGTCATCGGTCGGCTGCGACGCCTCAGGAGACTGACGGAGGAAAAGCAGCGAGGAGGAGGGAGACGGAGGAAGAAGGGACGTGGCGCCTCGATTGACGAGCCCCACGGAGGACCCCCCACGATGGCGTCTGCAAGCCAGGTCGATTGCCAGCTGTAGCAAGTGTTGATTTCGCATGGGCCCAGGCGCGACTCTTCATCCTAGAATGCGGGAAGCAGTTTCGGCACTCAGGAAGAGGTCGAGATGGGGGGTGGGGGGCGACGAAGATAAGCATCAGCTTGCGGTTGGCAATCGGCCGAAGAGAAGCACGAGCTCCAAAGGTGACGAAGGGTGGGAAAGAGGAATGAGCAGGAAGAGGAGGGCGAGAAGGAGGGGGATGAGGAGGAGACGGAGTAGGACACGTACGAGCAGGGGGTGGGCCGAATAGGAGGGATAGGACGAGGTGAAAGGAGGAAACGGAGGAGAAGGATCACGCCAACGACACTAATAAACACGCCCGTGAGGCAGTTGAAGATAAATCTGTTCCTGAGACGTGCCGAGGGGCAACTGCGCGTCATTCCACATGGTCTCGTTACATGCCTGGGCTGGTACGATAGGGATATTGTTTTGAGGCCCCCCCCCCCCGAGGTGGAAGCGGGGCGAGACCCATAACACATGACAGCCACATGTGGCATATCGTTTTGGACCAACGTGCCTCCTCTACCTGCGTATCCTCGGCGCGCGGCGGCGGCGGCGTCATGGACTCGACATCGATTGGCCCCGCAGCCTGCGAGGCCACATCACACACACACACACATCACACACTCGCAGTCGGAAATGCAGTGCCGACGGGGCATTGCATTTCCTTCTGCGACGAGGGCCCAGGGTCAAAAAAAGGGAAGGAAGGGCGGGAAAAAGGACGGGGCATTGGATTGAGGTCAAGGAAGCGGGACAGGGAAGAAAGGGGACATGAAGGAAGGGACAGGGTTTGGGTAAGGTTGGGAAGAAGGGGGGGGATGGGAGGCGCAGGAGGACGGAGCAGGGAGCCTCGCAGCTCCTCTCTGCAGCCATCCCGCTGCCCACCGAACGCGAGCGAGGGCGGGCCGTGCTCGGGCACAAACGCTCGACGCACGGGCGATGACAGATTAAGTCAACGACGACGTCAACGAAACAAAAAATCTCCATGGCCATGACACCGACGACGACGAAAGACAACAAAGACGGCGATGGCGGCGATGACCACGGTGGCGGCGGCGGCGGTGGACGACAACGACGGCGCTGGCGACAGTAATGACGGCCACGTCTGCGGCGACGGCGACGGAAGCAAGGGCGAGTGCGTCGGGCGGCAACGGCAGCCCGTCTCGACCTCGCATGCACGCCCGTCTGCCCTGTTCCTGTTCTCCTCCTCCTGTCCTCCTGTTCCTGTCCTCCTCCTCCTGTCCTCCTCCCGTCCTCCTCCTGTCTTATATTTTTTTGGGTGGGCTGGCGTAGTGAGCGAGCGGGCAGCAAGTACCAAAGGAGAGCACCAAGGGAGAAGGCGGGCGGGAGAAACGCACCGAACGAAGTGTGCGAGAGAAAGATACGGCAGCAATGCGTTGATATTTTTAGACGCCAAGACAATGATAACATCATAAAACAACAACTACATAGCAAAACAACAACTATACAGCTAAAACAACAACAATCCTAAAGTTGTTGAAAAACCACAACTAGAGGACCTCTGGGAAGTCCTGAGCCCCTCCGGCCCGTCCGCGGGAACAGGGCCAGCGCCGGGCGCGCCCTCGACCTCAGGCGAAAATGCCAGCGCCCCTCTGACGACGACGGGGAACGGCATCTCGGGCAGCCGACCGCGGGGGGGACGGAGACGGCCCGCAGCCACAAGCTCAACGCCTCGCCAGCCTTCGACCGCCTCCGTCACACGTACTCCATCGGGACCCGCTCGCCCTCAGCGTACCTGTCGAGTCCGCGCCGCCCCCGCAAGATCACCGCCGCCGAGATCCCGACCCCGCGCGCGAAGCCTGCCGACCACCAGGCCGTAGCGGCCGCGCCGCGCTCGAGGTCCGTCTCGCTCTTGCCGCGCTTCGCCAAACTGACAGTCTTCTCCGGCTGCAGCTCACGACTAAACGTCACCGCGTTCCCAGCGCCAGCTTGCCCAGCCCACTCGGTGCCCATGCTGTAGCCCTCGAGCACCTCCGAGCACGAACCGTGGCCAGCAGTGGATACCATTCAGGAAGTCTGGTCGGCCGAGCTCGGACAAATCAACATCCTTTCGAGCGCCCAGACCGGATCATCATCATACTGCTCCAGCACGCGCCTCCCAAGAGCAGCGCCATCGCGCCGCGTGAACGCAGGACTCCCCATCAGCACTGCTGAGCGACGCCAGCCCCTAAGCAGAGCACGTCGCGGCCGCCAAGGCCACCAGGCCGCAGCCTGCCACGGAAGCTCCGCGATGGCGACGAGCCCGTCCTCAGCCCCCCGCAGCGGCTGCGGGCAGGCCTCCTCTGGCGCCGGGGGCGCTGGGCCAATGCACTCGGGCGCAGCGTCCCCTATAGTCGTCCACGACGAAGGGCCCGCAACGGGGCCGGCGTCGAGCTCGTGTTCTGGCCCGCACTGCAGCCGGAGCTCACCCTCAGGAGCCGGCGCGCCGGGCGGGGAGGCGCCGCGGTCCAGAAGGCCGCCACAGAAGGTCACAATGGCCCCGAGAGCGCTGGTCGGGCACATATCTGCATACCCGCTGAAAGCTCGAGCCCCAGCAGCGGCGGGGGCAGCTGCTGAGGGGGCTGCAACATACAAAAAGAAAATATAAGCAAACTCGTGCATCGCACATATATCCTGCGGTGTTTGACGGATTTTGGCTTCTGTTCCTTTCCAGCTTTCCGACGGCCCAAGACGGCCCGAGATGCCCCAAACATCGCCCAAGGGGCCTCCAAGATGGCCCCACGACAACCCAAGAGGCCCCCAAGAAGGCCCCAAGACTGTCCCAAGACGGCCCAAGAGGCCCCCAATACTCCCAAGATAGCCTCCAGGACGGACAAGATGGCCTCCAAAATGCTTCCAAGACGCCCAACATGGCCGCCCAGACGGCTAAGGTGGCCCGAAGATGCACCCAAGACGGCCCAAAATGGCCTCAGGATGGCCTAAGACGGCCCTGTAGGCCTGCAAGAGGCCTCCAAGACGGCCCAAGAGCCCTCCAAAACGTCCTCCAGGAAGGCCCGAAAGGGCAAACATTATGCTTATTTTCCTCTCGGCGGCAAGCACACTCTGTCGCGAGACGGGCCCTGAGATTCGCCACTGAAGCATGAGGGAGCGTGACCGACTGAGGGGCCCGCCCGCAGTCCAAAAATTCGAATTGCAGATCATCGACAACCGCCCCTTAAATGCGGGCGGCGTGGGCGGTGGCGGGATGCAAGCACCGCTGACGACAAGTCGAGGCTATCGGAGCATTGCCGTGGCCCCCGCAACCATGCTTCTTTTCCTCTCGGCGGCAAGCACATTCTGTTGCGAGACGGGCCCTGAGATTCGCCACTGGAACATGAAGGAGCGTGACCGACTGAGGGGCCCGCTCGCAGTCCACGAATTCGAATTGCAGATCATCGACTACCACCCCAATGCTTTAGGGCCCGAACTGTAGTTCTCAGCCACGGGGGGCGGGCTACCGGCAGGTAAACGCTTTATAACAAAGAGCGAGGGCGAGCGCTACAATCAATTTGCTTTGAACGTGCTGGAAGGGAAATTCCGAACATTGGTGGCAGCAAAGTTCTCGCTAACAGACTTGCCATCTTCCTTGGCCACGCAGCGGCTTCGCGCGCGCGCTCCTCCCTTCTAGCGTTATATGCTTCTTACCCAAGAAAGAACAGAAACCGTGCCGCCCCGTGCGCTGGACAGCACCAGGACGCCCCAAGGCTCCGAGGTCAAGGCCATCTCCTCCGAAGACCAATCTCGTGGCCTTCCGATGGGGCGTCCCAAAGGCACAATGACATACTACAGACATCCTCACGTCGATCCTATCAAGCAGGGCTGCCAAGACGGGATCATGCCACATGTAACTGCTATGCGGATGCTCGATGCAGAACGGGATTTTCATGCTAAAACACAAGCGTATTGTGCGTATGCAATCCAAAAGAGCATTCCCCAGACGCACCTTCGTAAGCTGGGGCTCAGGCAAATTTCTGAGGCCTCGAGGGAACTGCTTGCTACGCAGGGCACATTGACATTTTGTACAATGGAGAACGACGTGCAGGGCGGAGCCATCATGATAGCGATCGCCTGCCCTCGCCGCATACAACTGCGCAGCTCCGCCTCCACGACCGATCGGAGCAGGTCGCCCGGCGGCCCCGCCTTGACATCCCACTCTCGCGTCGAGTAGCCCGAGCGCCGTGCTGCTGCCGCCGCTCGCCCTGTTCCGCTAAACAGTTCGGCGACGAACGGCGTCATGGGCGAATCGGCGGCCCCGGCAGCTGGCGCCCACGCGCGAGGCACTCCTCGAGCAGGCGCTCGCAGACGAGGGCGCGGGCCTGCTGCACGTCGCTGAGCTCCCTCCAAGCGTCGTTCAGCCTGCCCGCCTTCTCGTGCCTGGCCACGCTCTTGGCCGCTCGCCAGCGGCCCCTCTTCATACATGCGTCTAAGGTCAGTTCTCGATGAGCCCTGTCGATCGAGATCCCGCTGTGGCGGCCCTGGTAGGGCACCATTCTGAAGCCCGGGGCCGCCGCTGCCTGCACGAACATCTGGTAGAACTGACTGTAGTCCCACGGGGACACGCGCTCCTCCTCGGGCCCCCTGGCGAGCCGATAGAACACGTAGCTCAGCCAGGGGGTGCGGCTCGAGTCCATCACCGCCGCGCCGTCCGCCACGCCTGTCTTGCTGCGCTGCAGGCCGCGGCTGCTCGGGAAGAGCAGGAGGCCCCAGCGGGTGAGCCCACCCTTGGCTGGTGGCAGCAGGCTGCGGCGTCGCAGTGACAGCAGCTCCGAGGGCCGCAAGTACGCCTCCACCATCACCAGCACCGCGATGCCTGCAAGGCCACGCCCGTGCCGGGCAAGCTGCAAGGCCAGCGCCGCCCACATGGGCCAGGGCAGGGGCTTCCGACTCATCGGCGGACTCAGCTGCCGCCAGCCGCGAAGGCACCGAAAAGCCCTGGGGAGCTTCCGATCGCCATGGCGGCTGAAGCTCGGGAAGGTGAACATCACGGCCGCCAGCGTGCTCTCGCCGCGCCAGGCGCGCCGGCCCGCGCTGAACTCCGCGTTCATCCACCTCGCGATGCAGTCGTCGACCTCGGCATCCGCGACGAGCGGCGCGCCCTGCTGGTCGGCGAACATCAGCTCGTTCACGTGCATCTGGTACCGCCCTCGCGTAGCCGCTGTTACGCTGTGGGCCTCCAAGTAGGTCTGGCCTGGTGGCAGCTCCTCGCGCGCCATGCGTCGCACCCGGGCGGAGGCTCGCCTGGCATCTGCTCTGGGGCGGCCTCGCCCTGGCAGCTCCTCCTCGCAGCTGCTCTCGCTGTCGTCCTCGGCGCCAGCGGCGGTCGCGCCCGCGGCCCTGGCGCTGCCGAATAGCCGCGCCGCCTCCTGGCCCCAGGGCGTCTCGACCGCCTGCTCCAGCTTCGCCGGCGGCGGCGCCGCCCCTGCCGCGGCCCGGCGATCCAGCTCGCTGGGCACCGAGCGGCGCAGCGTCCGAGCCCGACGAGGGCTGCGGCTTGCCTGCTCGGTGCGCCTGGGGGCTGCTGCGCCCCGCGGCGAGGCCAGGTCCCGCGTCGGCACCCGCGCCCGCGCCGACTGGCCCCGTGGCGGCATCCGCCGGGCCCGCGGCGACCCCCTCGAGCCAGGGGGGCTTCAGTTGGGACCGAGGGCTGGCGGGGCCTCCATGGGCCTCCGAGGACTCTTGGAGCTGGCTCTGGTCTTCACATCCCTTCCCACCTCGAGGGAAGAGGTGAGTCGCACACTTTTCTGGCTCGTACTCCTTCGCAAACAATCTGCCCCCTCGTCGCTGCTATTGAACTCCGAAGGGATCCACCTGTAACTGAACCTGAGCCAGCGGCTGAATGAACACGCCGCAGCTCGCCGAAACATCGTCAGCAGCTTGAAGTCCCGCGCCCGCGACCGCGAGAAGGCGAGGACCACTGCCATGTTGCCCCCCAGCAGAAGGGCTCGGCCGTCGTGGCCAGCGCGAATGCCAGCCACGCGCTCCACGGCTTTGATCAGCGCGCGGCCCTCGAGGTGGAGGACCCCCCCCTCGAGAGCCCACCGATCGGCCAAGACCGTCCGCCAACGATCAGCATGCAGCAGCTCCGCGGGCACCTCCTCGAAGGTCGGGTCCTGGCACCAGCGCGCCACCTCCGCCTCGGGGATCGCGCGCTCCAGCTCCGCGGGCGCCGCGATACCGCCGTCGGCCAGCAGCTCCAGGCCCGCTGCCTCCACCGCGTGCTGCCTTGCCGCGCCTGCTCCCAAGCGGTAGCGCGCCCGCTCGCAGGTGCGCCCAACGCTGCCTACCTCGCGCGGGCCCCACAGCGAATAGGCCACCCCGAAGCCGTCGAGGGAGGCGTCGGTCTGGTACAACCCAGGCATCCAGCGGGCGCCCCAGTCGGCGCGCAGGAAGATCATCAGACCCTGGAAAGCGCGCGTCCCCCCGACAACGCTGTCCCACAGCGGCGCCCTCTCGAAGTAGTGCCGCTGGATGTACCGATAAACGCAGTGAAAGCAGCTCAAACTCTCGCGCCGCACCAAGCCCAGAAAAGTGAGGTGCCCACCGCGATCTCCAGCTCCAAGCCACTCACAGCACGCCGCCGCAACAGGGCTTGGACGGCGCCTCGCACGCGCCAGAACCTGGAGGGAGCGGGGCGAGTGTGGCCATTCTGGCCATCCAGCTGCACGCCCAAGGCCCCCCCGCCAGCGTTCGTCAGGGACGTCTCGTGCACCTCCAGACCGACGCCGCCGAAAGAGGACGTGGCTGCGCCCAGTGCCGACTGCACCTGGCTCTCAGATCCGCCGAGCACCCCGATGTTGTCCACGTAGGTGTAGTGGCCCAGGGACTGGGGCCCCTCCAGGATCGGCGGGGGGGCACGATCTGTCATCTCCAGGGCGCCATCCACTCGCGCAGCAGCGCCACGCGGTGCGAGTTGGCCGGCTGGGCGCGAAGCACAGCGACCAGGCCCATCCCATCGGCAGCGCGCGCGCCAGCGGGTGCACCAGGGCGTCGCGCGCCAGGGGCTCCCCCTCCAGATGCGCCAAGCCCAGCTCGGCGGCCCGCAAGGAGGGGTAGCCGAAGCACTCCTGCAGGCCTGGCCCATCATCCAGCAGCAGCCGATGGAAGCAGTCCTTGACGTCGCTCACGCCGAGCCAAGTGCCCAGGCCGCCCAGAGCGCCCCCCGGCTCCTCGCCTCGATCAGCGCCGCTCGTCGTCCACCTCTCGATGCGGCTGAGGCCGTCACCGCTGACGAGGTCGACCCCGGGCGGGCTCCTGAACAGGCGGCCCGCCGGGCGGCAGTCCAGGATCAGCCGCTGTCGGCCACCTTTCTTCTTGACGAAGAAGATCCCCGCCTGGCATCTGCGCGCGCGACAGCCGCGCCAGGCCCACCTTCAGCAGCCGCCGAACCAGGCCGATGTAGGCAGCGCGCTTGCGATTCAGCACGGGGTCCATGCATGGTCGAATGGGGCCGCAGCGTGCGTTAATTCCGCCCACCTATTCTGGTGAGCGCAACGTGTGGCTCTCGAAACCCTTCGACATCATCCGCGCCGCCGTCGGCAGCAGCTCCGAGACGCGCGGCGCGCCAGCCAGGTCATCAGGAACTGAAAGCCGAGCGTGGAAGAAGGGGGTCAGCGTCGCATGGGCCAGCTGGGCGCACCCACCTCGGCCCCGCAGCAGCTGTGACAAGCGCTGCTGCGGATCGTCCGCGCAGGCGGGCGCGCCCCAGCTAGCCGCCAGAGTCTGCGCTCGCCGCTGCGTCTCGTGCTGCAGCTCGGCCACGCGGCAGCGCGTGGCCCAGCTGACCGGCCCCGCTGGAGGCCGACGATCAGCGCCGTGCAACCAATTCGAGCTAGCCAGACCGTCGTTCGCAAGCCGCCGCACTCGTGCCCGATCGCGTCGACCAAGGGGCGCGGCGACATCGACATCCAGCTCCCGCAGCTCAGGCTGAGGGTATACCTGCTCGCCGCGAGTGGCATCTGCTTCCAGGCCTGGGGGCGGCCTCACCCCCGGCCTGACGCCCATCGTCTCTGAGCGGCGGCGGGGGCCGAGTCGCCGGGCCTCTGCTTTCCGCGCCCGCGACCTCGCCCCGCGCCGCCCCCTCTGCCTCCGCCGTCCTCAGCGCCAGCACGAGGCGCCCCCCCCGCCTCCAGCGCGCCTGCCACGTCCTCGCAGCCACCAGCGCCGCGGCCGCCAGCTGCCAGCACCCGACCGCGCCCCAAGGCCGCCAGGCGATCCGCCTCGTCTCGAGCCGCGCGTATCGCGGAGCTGCGGAGCTCGGGCGACGCCACGTCGAAAGGATCGCTCACGCCTGTCAGGAAGCGGCCAGCCTCCCACGCGGCCGGCTGCCCTGGGGCCACGCGATGGGCCTCGGTGATGCAACGCGACCTGCGTTGTCCAGCGCCTGGGCCCTCCAGCTCGCCACCTCGCCTATCGCCGCCCGCTCACACAGGACAGGGCGACCATCGGGCCGCCGGCCGATCACCTTCGACCCCACCGCGAGATCCGACTCGTGGGCGGTCACCTCGTCGCCCAGAGCCAGTCCGCCGCCAGCATGCAACTCCGCCACCAGCAGCACCGACTCCGCGTCCTCCAGCGCCGGCGCCCCCAAGTCTGGTCGCGTGGCCGCCTCGTCGCCCGGCGCCTCGGGAACCCGCGGAGCGTCCGTCAGCCCGCGCTTGCCGCTCACTCGGCGTCGGGCAGCATCCAGCAGACCTCCGTCCAGGCCGCACTCGTCGCCGTGCCAGTCCACCATCATGGAAGGCTCCTCGCCGAGGTGTCTGCCCAGGGCGGCCGGCAGGCGACGACGGCGCCGCTCCCCGCGCGCCAAATCACGACCCTCGAGCACCATCTGGCGCAACGCCTCGCGCCCGATCTCGCCGCGGAACCGCACCGCGTCCCCGCGGAAGCCCTCGGGCCACCCATGCAGCAAGGAGGCGTGCCAACGCCAGTCGGCCTTCCGCTCGACATAACGGTCGCCATCGGGCGTCTCGATCACCCAGCACTCGTGACGTCGGTCGCGATGCACTGGCTACAGCAGGACCCGCTCATGGGTCCACTCAACGCCTGCGAACCTCACCAGCAAGCGGGCTACTGGACGCCGCTCCTTGTAGGTCGACATTCTCGCGGGCGCCCCCTGGCCGAGGAGCTTCCGCAGCGGGCACACTCCAGCGGCCCAGCCCGAAAGCCAGCAGCAGCAGCACCAGCCACAGCCAGGTGGGCGCCGCCGACGCCTCCTCGCAGGCCACGGCGCCCGCCGAGGGAGGCCCCGCCTGCAGCAGCTCCCACGCCGGGCAGGGCGGGGTCGATGGGCAGCCCGGGCAGGCTGGGCAGGGCGCGGGGCGGCAGTCGGGGCAGGGAGGGCAACCCTGAGGCCTCGCGAAAGCCACCCGCGCCGCCTCCGCCATCGCGCCGCGGGCCAGCTCCCGCAGCACGCCAGGGCCAGCCGCCGCCAGGGCCGCGCAGAGGCTCTCCACCACCATCCGCTCGGTGGGAGCCCTGCGCGCTGAAGCTTGAGACCAGACGGTGGCGGGATGCAAGCATCGCTGACGACAAATCGAGGCTATCGAAGCATTACCGTGGTCCCCACAATCATTGATGCTCCTCAGGGTTTTGAAGGACTTTGGCATTTTCTTCTTATCAGCTCTCCGACGGCAAAGACGGCCCAAGAGGCCCCAAACATCGTCCCAAGAGGCCTCCAAGATGACCCCATGACAGCCCAAGAGGCCCCACAAGGGGCCTCAGAAGGCCCAAAGACGGCCCAAGATGGCCCCGAAGACGCCGAAGATGGCCTCCAAGACGGCCAAGATGGCCTCCAAGATGCCTACAAGACGGCCAAGAAGGCCTCCATGACGGCCAAGATGGCCCCAACATGCACCCAAAACGGCCCCAGATGGCCAGACTACCCAAAATGCCCGCAATAGGGCTCCAGGACGGCCCGGGAGACCTCCAAGACGTCCTCCAGGAAGGCCCGAAAGGGTCAAAATGGCCTCCAGGCGGCCAAGATGACATTCAAGATGCCTCCAGGACGGCCAAGATGGCCTCCAAGACTGCGAAGATGGCCCTAAGATGCACTCAAGACTGCCCAAGATGGTCTCAAGATGGCATAAGACAGCCCAAACGGCCCGCAAGAGGCCTCCACGACGGCCCACGAGCCCTCCAAGACGTCCTCCAGGAAACCCGAAAGCTCGGAAACCACCTGGTCCGATAGCTCGCCCGACCCCGTGCTCCCCGAAAGCTTTCGAAACCCACTCGGGGAACGCGTGGCCCGATAGCTTGGCCAAGCTCAAACCCAACTTTCGGCCACGCAAGCGCTTCCAAAAAGGCAAGGGGCTGCGGTGATTCGCCGTAGGCGTCTTCGATCCGCCGCCCCCTGCTGGCTTGCCACAGGGGTGCCCGGCGTGCTGGATCCTTTCCAGTGTGGTTTTGGCCCTTTTTCCAAAATAACTCCCCCTGGGGCTTCGGCCTGTCCCGCTGACCACACGGAAGGGCACATAAAAGGTGGTTGCAAAAGGATGTTCGGCTTCAGACGGCTCCAAGATGGCCTCCAATATGGCCTCCAAGTTCGCCCAACCAAGATGGCCTCGAAGACGGCCCACGAGAGTCAACGATGCCTCTAAGTTCGTATAAGAAGCACCTAAGACGGCCCACGATGGCCACAGAGGCATCCAAGAGACCTCCAAGACGCCCTACGAGGCCTCGAAGAGGTCCTCCAGGGTCCTGAAGGACGGCCCGAAGAGGTCAACATCATTGATTTCCCCCACGTTTGTGAAGGATTTGGGCTTCTGCTCCATTTCGTCCTTCCGACGGTCCAAGACTGCCCAAGAGGCCATCAAGATCGCCCCAAGAGCGCCCTAGAATCCTCCAAGACGGCTCCAGGACGGCCCAGGCGGCCCCGAAGACTTCCCGTGGCTCCAAGATGGCCCAAGAGGCCCCGAAGAAGCCCCAGATGGCCTCCAAGACGGCCAAGATGGCCTCCAAGATGCCTTTAAGACGGCCAAGATGGCCTCAAGATGGCCTACCCCGAAGGCCCGCAAGAGGCCTCCAAGACGGCCCAAGAGCCCTCCAAGACGTCCTCCAGGAAGGCCCGACAGGGTCAAAATCGTTGATTTCCTTTAGGTGTCTGAAGGATTTTGGCTTTTGCTCCTTTTCAGCTCTCCGACGGCCCAAGACGGCCCAATAGGCCCCCCACATCGCCCCAAGAGCGCCCAAGAGGCCTCCAAGATGGCCCCATGACAACCCAAGGGGCCCCCAAGAGGGCCCCAAGAAGGCCCAAGAGGCCCCAAAGACGCCCAAGATAGCCTCCAAATCGGCCAAGATGGCCTCCAAGATGCCTCCAAGACGGCCAAGATGGCCTCCAAGATGCCTACAAGACGGCCAAGAAGGCCTCCATGACGGCCAAGATGGCCCCAATATGCACCCAAGAAGGCCCAAGATGGCCTCAAGATGGCCTAAGACTGCCCCAAAGGCCCGCAAGAGGCCTCCAAGACGGCCCAAGAGCCCTCCAAGACGTCCTCCAGGAAGGCCCGACAGGGTCAAAATCGTTGAATTCCCTAGGGTTTCTGAAGGATTTTTGCTTTTGCTCCTTTTCAGCTCTCCGACGGCCCAAGACGGCCCAAGACGGCCCAATGGGCCCCCAACTTCGTCCCACGAGCGCCCCCCAAGAGGCCTCCAAGATGGCCCCATGACAACCCAAGAGGCCCCCAAGAGGGCCCCAAGGAGGCCCAAGAGGCCCCAAAGACGCCCAAGATAGCCTCCAGGACGGCCAAGATGGCCTCCAAGACGGCCAAGATGGCCCCAAGATGCACCCAAGAAGGCCCAAGATGGCCTCAAGATGGCCTGAGACTGCCCCAAAGGCCCGCAAGAGGCCTCCAAGACGGCCCAAGAGCCCTCCAAGACGCCCTCCAGGAAGGCCCGACAGGGTCAAAATGGCCTCCGGACGGCCAAGATGACATTCAAGATGCCTCCAAGACGGCCAGGATGGCCTCCAAGACGGCGAGGATAGCCCCAAAATGCACCCAAGACTGCCCAAGATGGCCTCAAGATGGCCTAAGACGACCCCAAAGTCCCGCAAGAGGCCTCCAAGATGGCCCACGAGCCCTCCAAGACGTCCTCCAGGAAACCCGAAAGCTCGGAAACCACCTGGTCCGATAGCTCGCCCGACTCTGAGTTCCCCGAAGGCTTTCGAAACCCACTCGGGGAACGCGTGGCCCGATAGCTTGGCCAAGCTCAAGCCCAACTTTCGGCCACGCAAGCGCTTCCAAAAAGGCAAGGGGCTGCGGTGATTCGCCGTAGGCGTCTTCGATCCGCCGCCCCCTGTTGGCTTGCCACAGGGGTGCCTGGCGTGCTAGATCCTTTTGATGTTGGTTTTGGTTCATTTTCCAAGAAAGAACTCCCCATGGGGCTTCGGCCGATCCCGCCAAGGTCCCAAAAAGGCCCGGAAACCACCTCAACGACCGCAAACAATTCTCCAGGACTGCTCAAGATGGCCTCTAAGATGGTCACGTTGGCCCAAGATGGCCTCCAAGATGGCCCAAGATGGCCTCCAAGTCGCCAAAGATAATCCAAAATGGCTTCCAAGACGGCCCGAAAGAGTCCAAGATGCCTTCAAGTTCGTCCAAGAAGCCTCCAAGGCGGCTCCAATATGGCCTAAGACTGGCCAAGAGGCCCCCAAGAGGCCTCCAAGACGTCCTCCAGGAAAGCCCGAAAGGGCAAAAATCATTGATTGCCCTTAGGTTTTTGAAGCATTTTTGAATTTTCTTCGTACCAGCTCTCCGACGGCCCAAGACGGCCCAAGAGGCCCCCAACATCGTCCCAAGAGCGCCCAAGAGGCCTCCAAGATGGCCCCATGACAGCTCAAGTGACCCCCAAGAGGCCCCCAAGAGGGCGCCCAAAAGAGCCCAAGACGGCCCAAGATGGCCCCGAAGACGCCGAAGATGGCCTCCAAGACGGCCAAGATGGCCTCCAAAATGCCTACAAGATGGCCAAGAAGGCCTCCAAGACAGCGAAGATGGCCCCAAGATGCACCCAAGACGGCCCCAGATGGCCTCAAGACGGCCTTAGACGGCCCAAACGGCCCGCAGGAGGCCTCCAAGACGGCCCAAGAGCAAGGATCTGACCCAACCTTCGGCCAGCAGGCCCCAAGACGCCTCCAAAAGCTCACTAGAGCCCCCAAGGGGCCCCGAACACGCCCATTCCACACTCTCCTCCTCTTCCCCGTCCTCCCCCACGTGTTCCCCGAAGGCTTTCCAAACCGATTCGGGGAACACATGGTCCGATAGCTTGGCAGGGCTCTGGCCTCGATGTTCGGCCACATAGGCGCTTCCAAAAGGGCAGGGGGCGGCGGTGACTCGCCGTAGGCGTCTTCGATACTCAAAAGAAGCCTTCAGGCCTCCCCTGGCAAGGACAAGCTGGCATGCGCGCTGCGTCACGATTCTCGATGGTGCGCGCATGTGCCGCAGGCGTCCTCGACATCATGTCCACAGGCAGAGGCAAGGGAATGGTGGACTGCAATCACCAGCGTCAATAATTTGGAAGGCAAGAAAAGGATGGTCATGACTGAATCGGGTCAGAGGGACCGGGTCTTCATCCAGAACAATGTTTGACAATCGCAGGGCCCAGAAAGAGAATTGGAGAGCTGCAAACAACAAGCAAAAACCTCAAGACCCCTTTCACTCATGGCTGTGGGCTCCCGAGATGAAGAGAACTTGCGAATCCTTTCCGCCAAGAATGGCCGCGTCGGTCTGCTCATTCCGTGTCTACGGGGCTCAGACCACGACGATCCAAAGCTGGACGAACTTCCAAGCTCCGATCATGCTTCAGAACCTGCGGCGGCATTTCGTTCAACTAAGACACCACCCCGATGCAATATGAGGCTGGCAGAAACGTCATCACCTGACGCTCGAATGCTTGGCTCACCATGCAATCGAAAACGACCCCATCTCACAAAATGCTGTTGCAATTTAGATCTCGCCCAATTGACTGTGCGAGCGTTTTGGAAGCAACCGGTCCGGGAAATGACCAACTACCCACCTCAAACAACGCAGCAGAACAACATGTACGACCTGGCGGGCTCAATGGCAAGTTCAAGCTCGAAACGATGACTTCCACCCATACTCCACCTGCGCTCTACAAAAGCGCCTGGTGCTTCCGTCTGGTCGTCTCTCCTCGCCACAGGACGACGCGCGTACAGCGACTCCAACTGCTTCACGGTACGGACCTGGCTCCCCATCCCATTACATCACATGCAACCGAACATGCGATGAACAAGATTATCATATAAGAAACCTGGGAAACCTTCCCAGAAATTTCTTCAAACAAACCTGAACCAATATTTCGCGTTACTCTTGAAAGAAAATGTTTGCACCATTCGGGTTGAGCTGCGAATCGGATGGCACTGCTGCTCCCCCGCGCCCCCGATTTTAATATTGGTAGTTGTGACATCTCCAGGGGCCATTCGAAAACATGACGATACATCCCATTTCAGCGTGCACGTCCGCTCTCAATGTTAAGGTCGGGGGCGGGGGTTCGTATCATCAGTTGTCGTGCCGCCCAAGTGGTGCAACAATTGTTTCTTTCAACCGTAAACATCTGGGACGAACGAGCTCGAGATACTGGGCCAGCTTTCAATCAAATCGGTCAAGAAACGCTGGCCCAACTTTTCGGGGGGAGGTTTCTTGATCAGATGCTCGATTGTAGGCTTCTTGCCGAGAGAGAAGCTCAGGGGGGCGGTACCCAAGAAGCGGGGAAGCAATGCATTAGCATGGTGAACACCCTAGCACACAGATGCAGCCCTGCAAACTCCGACACATGACTTGTGCTAGCGATCAAGACGCTTCGCATGACATTGCAAAAACAATGCCTGAACTGCGAGGCGCTGAAGATTAGGCGACGGGCGTGTACAACAGAAGCGTTGCGAGCAACACCTAAAAAACACCTCAACCATACATGGGAACCACAACCGTTCTTGAATATCAGAACTAGCCCTCCGAATCCCTGCAACTGTAACGCACGAGCCAACTGGGAACGACCGCCGTGCATTCTAACATCAATCCATACATGGATAATAACTAAGATTCCGAACAAACACGTGGGATCAAATTCGTACTCTTAATGCTACAAAAATGCGATATTCAGAACATCTCGAACCTCGGCGCTCCGGAAACGAGTGAAACCATGCAATGCCATGCCGCACACATCTGGTGCATGCCAGAGTCAGGAATTACAACTTCACGCGCCGAAATGTTTTTCACATGGGAAGACTAAAGATACGCTCACCCAACGAGTTACACGTACTGAGCGGAATTGATTGCATCAGTCACTGACACAATGGGAATCAACTCTATAAATCAAGAGAGCATGCTGAAGTGTGCAGTGTAATATTGCGATTGTGCGAAACCACGACGGGCCTCTACACTGTCAATGCACGTCTGCTTTTCGACGCGCTGTGACCAAAGCTGGGACCACATGTGTTGGCACAAACTGTAGTGTCGGCTGTGTACAGTTCGAGCTACCGCCTTCCCGATACTGCTTATACAATTGTCCAGCTAATACCTACTATGCGTCGTAGCGCCCACCCTACCACTTAACGGATTCGCGGCAGGGCGTCGTCGCAAATAACTTGTCACTGGCGTGCCGAACTCTGGTCGCCGAATCGAACATGTCTACACGGACCCTTGCACAAGCTGGGTACGAACTACTTGCGTTTCCGCGGACATCGAGCATGCTGTTTGTCAAACATGTCGCCGATCATAATATCAAGAAGTGTTTCAAGAAATATGGGCCAGCTTCCCAGACATGTCTTAGAACATACATAATTAATTTCTGTTGTTACCGCTGGAGTTAGCGAATGTGCTCAATAAAATGGGCCAGCTTTCGGGCAAGTTGGTTGAGAAGCATGTTCCAGCTTTTCGGGAGGAGATTTCTTAATCGGATGCCCGACTGCAGGTGGATGTGCATTGCGGACAATGCCCACACCTCAAATACACACGTCTCTCGGATATCGGAATGCGAAGCGAAATTGTTCATGTGTACGTACCGCCACCAGCTCAACACAGGCTGGATCTCCAAGGAACCATCCACTCTCACACTCAGACCCCTGGACAACCCCATCAATGAAGAGTTCTGAGAGAAACAACTCATCCCCCTCCCCCTCCCCAACGTCCTCGTTCTACCTTCGCGTCGCCACGCGGGCACTGTTTCCCGACCCTATCCCGCAACTTGGCCCTGGAGCCTCCCAGTGGCTGTTTTGGCCCATGGCTTCCTCATCTGCCCAAGGGCCAGGCCCTGCTGCCCGTGCCTTGTAAGAGTGAAATTAGATGGTCGCGCTGGCCGCGCGGCGGAACTAACCAAGACGAGAAGACGGAACAGGAGACGGAACAGGGCAAAAGAGAAGGAGAGAGAGGAAAGACAAGGAACAAAAAGCAAGAGAATGGGGAGGAACACGTGTCGGAGTTTGGGCAAACTAAGGGTCTGAACACACAGCTGGGGCGATTGTGCCGACCGGGCCCGTGCGCACAACCCAACAAACTACGATGTGCGAAAAACTCGGCCGCGCGGACGCACGAATTCCCGCGAGAAACGAATACGGCGTGGGGCGTGCTCAACCGCACGGCAAAGACAAGACGGCGGCCGCGCCGAATATGTGGTCTGTTTTCCCCAAACGAAGCTTGCACTTGCGGGGCACGACTTGCGGTTCTAAAGCGTTGGATGGGTGTCCCGAAGGTTCGCCACGATCACACATGCTTTTGATATTCTATCCCCGTAACGTCCGTAACAAAAAAGAGGTCTGGCCTCCGCTGGGGGGCAACGGTAAACCGTGTTTACACTCACTCGTTCTCATATCTTTTCTAAGGAACTGGGCCTGGGTGGCGGTCTGGCGGCTCCGTGCTCGCTGTCGTCGCCCCGTCGCCACCTCATCGCCGCCCGTCGTCTGGGCCTGGATGGCAGTCTGGCGGCTCCGTGCTCGCCGTCGCCGCCCCGTCGCCGCTTCGTCGCAGCCTGTCCCCCCCGTCGCCGCCTCGTCGCCGCAACAAGGACTGCACCACATAGATGGCACCACATAGTGTGCACCACGTAATTTGCACCGTATCGATACTCCTTTCTAAAATAATATAAGGATCTACCCCGAGGTTAACGGTACACCTTTTCGTTTTGCGATGTACATGTGATTCCGCCTCATCGTCCATCCGAAATATGAACTCATATCATACCAGCCGCGCCAAAATTCGCACCCCCCTCATCTTCTGGAATAGACTATGCGCGCACACTCGCTTTTGCCTCGCATGACGAAGTCCTTGAAAAAACGAATTTCGCAACGATGGTTAAAAATGATACTGGAGAAAACCCCCAAATCATAATCTTTTTAGGGCTGTAGGGCTATAGGGCTATATGGGCTTTATGGGCTATTGGGCTATAGGGCTATAAGGCTATGGGGCTATAGAGCTATAGGGCTATGGGGTTATAGGGCTATAGGGCTATAGGGGTATGGGGTTATAGGGCTACAGGGCTACAGGGCAATAGGGCTATAGGGCTGTAGGGCTATTGGGCTATCGGAGGTGAGGGGGGGTGAGATCGAAGTGGAACGGAGAGCCCTCCTACTGGGAAATCGGTTTCGGTTTCGTGTTCGTGCGTGCCGTGCGTGCGAGGCGAAACTGCGTGGGCGGGCGAGAAGAAAGTCTCCTCCGGCTGAGGCGCGGCCGGACCAAATGATTCCTTTTCCGGGGGCTGGTGGCCCGCGGTGTCCCGCCGGTGTCCCGCCTCCGGCTGAGGCGCGGCCGGACCAAATGATTCCTGTCCGGGGGCCAGTGGCCCGCGGTGTCCCGCCGGTGTCCCGCCGGTGTCCCGTCGATGTCCCGATAATGATGATGTTGATGATGATGATGGTGATGATGGTGATAATGATGGTGTCCCGATGATGATGGTGTTGACGATGTTGATGGTGATGATGGTTGTGATGATGATGGTGTCCTGATGATGATGATCGTGATGATGTTGATGATTATGGAATGCTGAGATGATGATGAAGATGATGATGATGGTGTACCGATGATGATGATGACGATGATTTGGTTGATGATGATGCTGTTGATGATAATGGTGATGATGATGTCCCGATGATGAAGATGATGATGTTGATGATGATGATGACGATGGTGTCCCGATGATGATGACGATGATGATGAGGATGATGAAGTGATGTTGATTTTGATGATGGTGACCCGATGATGGTGATGATGATGATGTTGATGTTGATGATGACGGTGTCCCGATGATA
Organism: Prorocentrum cordatum; assembly: GCA_963575745.1. NCBI lineage: Eukaryota > Dinophyceae > Prorocentrales > Prorocentraceae > Prorocentrum > Prorocentrum cordatum. The sequence goes on along the minus strand of CAUYUJ010021594.1, from coordinate 109,487 downwards.
ATGATGATGATGGAGATGATGATGATGATGATCATGATGATGATGATGGTGGCGATGATGATGGCGTCCCGATGATGATGCTGCTGCTGATGATGATGGTGTCCCGATGATGATGATGGAGATGATGATGATGATGATGATTATGATGATGATGATGATGTTGATGCTGTTGTTCATGATGATGATGATGAGATGATGATGATGATGATAATGATGATGGTGGTGTTCTGGTGATGATGATGATGATAAAGATGATTGTGTCCCAATGATGATGATGATGCTGTCGATGATGATGGTGTCCCGATGATGATGATGACGTTGATGACGTTGATGACGATGATGCTCATGATGATGATGATGTTGACTGTGAGATCGATTGTGATATCGATCGTGAGATCGATAGTAAGACCGAATGTGAGATCGATTGTGGGGTCGATAAGGAGATCGATAGTGAGATCGATTGTGAGATCGATAGTCAGATCGTTTGTGAGATCGATCAACTGTAACAGATCGAGTGAGATCGATTGTGAGATCGATCGAGTGAGGTCGATCGAGCGAAACCGATAGTGCGATCGATAATAAGATCGATAGTGAGACCGATCGAGTGAGACGTTGGTTCCTCCCCTCCCCGAAACTCCTTCTCACCCGAAGGGTGGTCGTATAGGTAGGGCTCTATGGCTATAGGGCTATGTGGCTATAGGGCTATAAAGAGATAGAGCGCCCGGGCACCCAGGCACCCCCGGGCAGCTCCGGGCAGCTCTGGGCAACTCCGGCCACCCCTGAGAACCTCCGGGCACCCTTGGGCACCTCCGGGCACCCGGGCCCGCCGCCGAAATCGGCGGCACACCTCATCGAACCATATGATTCCGCTAGGACCCCTATAGAGGCAAGCTCTGATTGGGGAAATACCCAAAAAACATCTAAAACACATCGTCTCTTGCGCATGTTTGACAAAACCATCGGTGTTGTAACATGTTCGCGACATGCTACCAAGTGGGCTTTGCGCACGTGCTGTCGCCAGAATCCTTTGCAACAGAAATCAACGTGAAGTGCGCGCGAGTCGTCGCGCGCGCATTCTGAAATCCTTCAACATACCGTTGGTTTCGTAAGGCTTTCAAAAACAAGTGTCCGAAAACAAATGAAACAAACTCATGGTTTTGCATCTTCAGCATCCAAAAAAACCTTCGCGCTCGCAATGGCGAGTTCTGAAGTGAACCATTGCTTTCAACATTACCATTACATTCTGCCGAAGGGCCTTTCGCGCCGCGCTGCGACATGCGAAATTGTCGCCACTTTCGTGGGCTCCTGCGAGGTGAGATCCAGCGGGGTCGGTGGCCACGCAGACCCATTCAAGACCTCGCTGCTTCCTGGGTGGCTGCGAACTGCGCAACTGTCACCACTTTCGTGGGCCCCTGGGAGGTCCAGCGGAATCGGGGGCCACGCGGACCCACTCAAGACCTCGATGCTCTCTGTGTGGATGCGACCTGCGCAGTTTTCGCCAGCCACTTTCGTGGGCTTTTGGGAGGGACGGCGGAGATAAGGGCAGCATATCGGGCGAAGTTCTTTTAACTGCAGCGTGCGTGCGAATGTTCGCCTTTCCTGGAGAGAAGTTTGGGTACGTCTCGGGTGATTTTTTCGGTAACTAGACGAGCGCGTTCCACTACTCGCAAAGTGACTACTCGCAAAATGACCTGGATCCCCCGCGGAAGATCAATGAGAAACAACATCAAGGCAGACACGTGTTTTTCTAACGTTTGCGAGTAGGCACCGTGCGAGTAAGGGAACGCGCTCGGTGCCGTGTGAAAAAATACCACGCGGCCCACTCGCGCGTGTCGGCCGCGCGCGAATGTCAAAATCCTTCCATAACCTTCATCCCCGACGCGAAGAAATCGTCATCGTTATCGGCGGGCGTGACCAACATCGGCGCCGTCATTGGCGTTGCCGTCGTCAGCGCCACCATCGTCACCAAAATCGTTACTCTCGTCATCGTGTCTGTTGTTGCCGGCGTCGCCATGATACCGCGCCCGCCCAAGTCGCAGACTCGCAGTGAAGTGCCCGCTGGAAGTGTCCAGCGGTCAGCGCCACCGCGGCCGCGTCGGTGGCACCGAACTAGCTGGCCGCTGCGCGCGCGTGCTGAGGTTGGCGCAGCCGCAGAGATCCACCAGCCAACGCCAAGCATGCATCGCAATCGCCACCGCATGGGTTTTTGCAAACCAACTTGCGGGTGGGTGGGTTGGGTGGGATGTTTGCAAGAGCATGGGATGTGTCAACTCGTTTGTTCCCTACCTAGGCTCTGCCTAGAAAGGTTCTTACTCTCGCTATTAAAGGGGCCGGGCAGTGCACACCGCCCCGGGCGGTTCCCCCAGTATCCGGCCCGCGGTTCCCCCAGTTACGTCCCCCTAGCTTAGCGTTGCTTATTTCATCTTAGCTTAGCTTATTTCATCTTAGCTTAGCTTAGCTTAGCTTCATCTTAGCTCAGATTTACCTTAGCTTAGCTTACCTTCATCTTAGCTTCGCTGAGCTTTAGCATAGCAGAGCACAGCATAGCATAGCATAGCGTAGCATAGCGCAGCATAACATATCATAGCATAGCCCAGCATTGCATAGCATAGCGCAGCATAGCATAGCATAGCATAGCGTAGCGCAGCACAGCACAGCACAGCATAGCACAGCGCAGCATAGCATAGCGCAGCATTGTATGGCATAGCATAGCATAGCAACTAATGCTGCTTTCCTAGGGGCTCCAACTTCTAGGTAGGGTCGCACTAGGGTAATCAAAATCAATTGCACCACGTAGATTGCACCCCATCGATTGCACCACATAGATCGCACAACAAATTGTTACATAGGTTACGCCGTATCGATTGCACCGCATAGGTTGTATCGCATACGTAGATTGCGCAACGCCCATGTTACAACATATACCGCACCGCATAGACTGCATTCCACATATGGCACAACGCAGGTCGCACGAGATCTATTGCACAGCATCGATTGCACAACGCAGATCGCACCATATATATATATATATATATATATTGTACTAAAAAGACTGCACATAATATGTCGATATAAAACGTTTTGAACACACATGTGTGGGGTCCACGCGAGCTAACATGTTCGTACTACCGCAGTGAACATACCAATGCCAATGATCGTGATAATCCAATGTGGTTGCATTCGCAGCCGCACCAATACAGTAGCGCTATTAATCGTAAGATCATCAGTAGTGTACCATTCGTACTAGTTGTCCGCCACCGTGCCGCTGAGCACGAAGTGGGCGCGTCCTCAGGTCCTTTGCCCAATCCCCTAAGCATTCCTGAGGAGTCTTTGAGGGGCCTGCAGCCCAAATCACCAAATCTCTTTGCCCCCTGGAGCTTCTCGCAGCTCCTCGCGTGACCTTTCAGGGGAAAGAAGGCCCCAAGACAGGCGAAGGGGACTCCAAGAGGCCCTGATGACGGTCAAAGCGGGCCCCGAGTCGCCGAACGATTGGCACAAGATGCCCAAGATGTCCCGAAGACGGCCCCTCCAAGAGCACTCACAAGAGGGCCACCAGAGGCCAAAACCATTGACTTCCCATAAGTAGGTGTTTGCTTTATTTTGGCGTTCTCGCCGTTTCGGCTCTCCGACGCTCGCTCGCAGACGGCCCAAGAGGCCCCCCAAACCAACCCAAAACGGCCCGAGAGGCCTCCCAGAGGGCTCCAATGCGGCCTGAGAGCCCTGAGAGCGCCCCAGGACGGCCCAAGAGGCGCCCAAAAGCCCTGGAAAGCCCCAAAACGGCCCCAAAAGGAGCCCAAGAGAGAGAACACGAATCGACAATCCGAGCCTTCCGCCCCAAGAGGCCCAGCAGCAGGCCTCAAATGGCGTCCAGGATTCCCCAAACCGGACCCCAAGAGGCATCAAAACTGCCTCCAAGAGGCCCCCGAGGGCCCCCCCCCCACGAGATCACAACGAACATCCAATTGGTGGCATCAACACAACCCACGCACGGTGGCGGGATGGGCCAAAGGCCGCTAGATCCGCCGCCCCCTATGGTCTTGCCACAGGGGTGCACGGCGTGCTGGATGAGCTGTTTGGTTTTGGTTTTGGTTCTTTTTCCAAAAGAACTCCCCAGTGGGCTCCGGCCCGTCCCGCCGGGGTCCCGGGAGGAAGCCGAAAGGACCTCAATCCGGAAAAAAATCCTCCAAAAAACGGCCGTTTCGCTCGGGACATCCTCAAAAAATCGCGAAGATGGCCCAAGATGGCCTCCAAGTCCGCCCGAGATGGTCCAAGACGGCCTCCAAAACGGCCCAAGAGAGTCCAAGACGGCCCAAGACGGCCCAAGAGGCCCCCCAGAGGCCTCCCAGACGGCCCAAGAGGCCTCCAAGAGGTCCTCCAGGAGAGTCCGAAGAGGCCAAAATCATTGATTTTTCCTTCGTTTTTGAAGGATTCTGGCATTTGCGCCTTTTCGGCTCTCCGACGGCTCGAGACGGCCCAAGAAGCCCCCAAGATCGCCCAAGAGGCCCCCAAGAGAGCCCCATGATGGCCCAAGTGGCCTCCAAGATGGCCCCTAGAGGGCCCCAAGAGGGCCCAAGAGGCCTCCAACACGCCCAAGATGGCCTCCCAGACGCCCAAGATGGCCTCCAAGACGGCCCTGGAGCATTCCAAGCGGGCCCCAAGTCGGCCCATAGAGGCCCCCCAAACGGCTTCCGACGGCTTCAGACGTGCCAGGAACCCACCAAGATGGCCGAAGTTGGCTCGAAGCTGGCCCGAGACGGCCCAAAAAGCCCCAAAGATCGCCCAAAGCTTGCCCAAGAGGCCTCCAAGACGGCCAAGATGACCTTCAAGATGCCCACGTGTTCCCCGAAGGCTTTCCAAACCGATTCGGGGAACACGTGGTCCGATAGCTTGGCAGGTCTGGCCTCAACGTTCGGCCACATAGGCGCTTCCAAAAAGGCAGGGGGCGGCGGTGATTCGCCGTAGGCGTCTTCGATCCGCCGCCCCCTTTTGCTTCAGCAAAGGGGTGCCTGGCGTGCCAAACCCTATCGGTTTTAGTTTTGGTTCGTTTTCCACGGACTCACTTCCCCAATTTTCTGCCCCAGACGGCTCCAAGATGGCCAAGATGGCCCAAGATGGCCTCCAAGATGGCCTCCAAGTCCGCCCAAGATGGTCCAAGGCGGCCTCCAAGACGGCCCAAGAGAGTCCAAGAGGGCCCTAGACGGGCCAAGAGGCCTTCTAGAGGCCTCCCAGACGGCCCAAGAGGCCTCCAAGAGGTCCTCCAGGAGGGCCCGAAGAGGCCAAAATCCTTGATTTTCCTTCGGTTTGGGAAGAATTTGGGAATTTGCTTATTCTCGGCATTCCGACGGCTCCAGACGGCCCAAGAGGCCCCCAAGATCGCCCAAGAGGCCCCCAAGAGGGCACCATGACGGCCCAAATGGCCTCCAAGACGGCCCCAAGAGGGCCCCAAGACGGCCCAAGAGGCCTCCAACACGCCCAAGATGGCCTCCAAGACGCCCAAGATGGCCTCCAAGACGGCCCCGAAGCGCCCCAAGAGGGTCCCCCGTCGGCCCAGAAAGGCCCCCAAGACGGCTCCCGACGGCGTCAGACGTGCCAGGAACCCACCAAGATGGCCGAAGTTGGCTCGAAGCTGGCCCAAGACGGCCCAAGAGGCCCCCAAGAGGGCCTCCAGGAAGGCCAGAAGAGGCCAAAAACATTGATTTTCCTTAGGTTTGTTGACGGATTTTGACATTTCCTTCTTTTCGGCCTTCCGACGGCCCGAGACGGCCCAAGAGCCCCCAAAGATCGCCGAAAGATCGCCCAAGAGGCCTCCAAGACGGCCAAGATGACCTTCAAGACGCCCACGTGTTCCCCGAAGGCTTTCCAAACCGATTCGGGGAACACATGGTCCGATGGCTTGGCAGGTCTGGCCTCAACGTTCGGCCACACAAGACGGCCAGGATGACCTCCAAGACGGCCCCAGATGGCCTCCAAGTCCGCCCAAGATGGTCCAAGACGGCCTCCAAGGCGGCCTCAGAGAGTTCAAGACGGCCCAAGACGGCCCAAGAGGCCCCCCAGAGGCCTCCCAGACGGCCCAAGAGGCCTCCAAGAGGTCCTCCAGGAGGGCCCGAAGAGGCCAAAATCAGTTATTATCCTTTGGTGTTTGAAGGATTTTGGAATTTGCTTATTCTCGGCATTCCGACGGCTCAAGACGGCCCAAGAGGCCCCCAAGATCGCCCAAGAGGCCCCCAAGAGGGCACCATGACGGCCCAAATGGCCTCCAAGACGGCCCCAAGAGGGCCCCAAGACAGCCCAAGAGGCCTCCAACACGCCCAAGATGGCCTCCAAGACGCCCAAGATGGCCTCCAAGACGGCCCCGAAGCGCCCCAAGAAGGGCCCCCGTTGGCCCAGAACGGCCCCCAAGACGGCTCCCGACAGCGTCAGACGTGCCAGGAACCCACCAAGATGGCCGAAGTTGGCTCGAAGCTGGCCCAAAAGGGCCCAAGAGGCCCCCAAGAGGGCCTCCAGGAAGGCCGGAAGAGGCCAAAAACATTGGTTTTCCATTCGTTTTTGATGGATTTTGACATTTCCTTATTTTCGGCCTTCCGACGGCCCGAGACGGCCCAAGAGCCCCCACAGATCGCCGAAAGATCGCCCAAGAGGCCTCCAAGACGGCCAAGATGACCTTCAAGACGCCCACGTGTTCCTCGAAGGCTTTCCAAACCGATTCGGGGAACACATGGTCCGATGGCTTGGCAGGTCTGGCCTCAACGTTCGGCCACATAAGCGCTTCCACAAAGGCAGGTGGCGGCGGTGATTCGCCGTAGGCGTCGCAGGGGTGCCTGGCGTGCTGAACCCTCTCGGTTTTGGTTTTGGTTCTTTTTCCAAAAGAACTCCCCCTGGGGCTCCGGCACGTCCCGCTGGCCACCCGGAAACTGCATCAGTCAATGCCTGAAACGGCCGTTTCGCTCGGGACATCCTCAACAAATCGCGAAGATGGCCTAAGATGGCCTCCAAGTCCGCCCAAGATGGTCCAAGACGGCCTCCAAGACGGCCCAAGAGAGTCCAGGACGGCCCAAGACGGCCCCCCAGAGGCCTCCCAGACGGCCCAAGAGGCCTCCAAGAGGTCCTCCAGGAAGGCCCGAAGAGGCCGAAAGCCTTTATTTTTCCTAAGTTTTTGAACGATTTTGGAATTTGCCTCTTCTCGGCATTCCGACGGCTCAAGGCGGTCCAAGAGGACCCCAAGATCGCCCAAGAGGCCCCCAAGAGGGCACCATGACGGCCCAAACAGCCTCCAAGACGGCCCCAAGAGGGCCCCAAGACGGCCCAAGAGGCCTCCAACACGCCCAAGATGGCCTCCAAGACGCCCAAGATGGCCTCCAAGACGGCCCCGAGGTGACCCAAGAAGGGCCCCCGTTGGCCCGAGGTGACCCAAGAAGAGACCAAACACATTGATTTTCCTTAGGTTTTTGACGGATTTTGACATTTCCTTCTTTTCGGCCTTCCGACCGACGGCCCGAGACGGCCCAAGAGCCCCCACAGATCGCCGAAAGATCGCCTAAGAGGCCTCCAAGATGGCCCCAGAACGGCCCAAGAGGGCCCCAAGACGGCCCCAAGAGGCCCCCAAGACGGCACAGGAGGCCTTTAAGACGCCCAAGATGGTCTCCAAGACGGCCCTGGAGCATTCCCAGAGGGCCCCAAGTCGGCCCATAGAGGCCCCCCAAACGGCTTCCGACGGCGTCAGACGGACCAGGAGCCCACCAAGACGGCCGATCATGGCCCTAAGATGGCCCAAGACAGCCCAAGAGGCCTCCAAGAGGGTCTCCAGGAAGGTCCGAAAAGGCCAAAATCATTGATTTCCCATTGGTTTTTGATTATGGCATTTGTTTTTGTTTCTGCCTTCCGACGGCCCGAGACGGCCCAAGTGCCCCCAAAGATCGCCCAAGAGGCCCAAGACACGGCCCCAAGAGGCCCCCAAGACGGCCCAAGAGGTCTCCAAGAGGGCCTCCAGGAAGGCCCGAAAAGGCCAAAATCATTAATTTCCCATGGGTTTTTGAAGGATTGTGGCATTTGTTTTTGTTTCTGCCTTCCGACGGCCCGAGACGGCCCAAGTGCCCCCAAAGATCGCCCAAGAGGCCCAACACACGGCCCCAAGAGGCCCCCAAGACGGCCCAAGAGGTCTCCAAGACGCTCAAGATGGCCTCCAAGACGGTCCAACAGCCCTCCAAGACGTCCTCCAAGAAGGCCCGAAAGGGTCAAAATGGCCTCCAGACGGCCAAGATGACCTTCAAGATGCCCACGTGTTCCCCGAAGGCTTGCCAAACCGATTCGGGGAACACGTGGTCCGATAGCTTGGCAGGTCTGGCCTCAACGTTCGGCCGCATAGGCGCTTCCACAAAGGCAGGGGGCGGCGGTGATTCGCCGTAGGCGTCTTCGATCCGCCGCCCCCTGTCGATTCATCGCAGGGGTGCGTGGCGTGCTGAACCCTCTAGGTTTTCCCCCATATCCTAAGATGGGGTTCTTGTTATTACTTGGACGCCTCCTACTCCTCCTCCTCCTCCTCTTCCTCCTCCCCTCCTCATACTCAGTACTTACTCATACTCAGACTTACTCATACTCAGACGTACACATACACAGACTTTCTCATACACAGACCTACTCATACCCAGACTTACTCATACACAGACTTACTCATACACAGACTTACTCATACTCAGGCATACTCATACTCAGACCTACTCATACTCAGACTTACTCAACACACATCAGATTTGGAGGATGTCTCAGGCGGGGCGCTGGTTTCAGCACCCCTAAGGGGAGCCGCCAGGGGTGGTTGCACGGGCTCGTTCGCGGCCATTTTGTGGGGATGTCTCAGGCGGTTTGCTTGTTTCTGTGCCCAACATCCTTCGCTTTCGGAGCAGATTTGGAGGATGTCTCGAGCGAGGCGCTCATTTTCACCCCCCAGGTGGGCCAGATTTTGAGGATGTCTCGATCGGTTTGCTTGTTTTGGTGGCCAGGCTCGTGGGCGCAGATTCTTCTCAGGATGCCACAGGAGGCTCCAACAGGCTCCAGGAGGCCCCAGGAGACCACATGAGGTCCCAGGAGGCATCAGGAGGCCACAGAAAGACTCAAGAGGCCACAGGACGTCCCAAGAGGGCCCAGGAGGCCCCAGGAAGCTCTAGAAGGCCTCAGGAAGCCACAGGAGGCCCCAGGAGGCCACAGGAGGCGCCAGGAGGCCTCGGAAGGCAACAGGAGGCCCCGAGAGGCCCCAGGAGCAGGAGGCCTCAGAAGGCAACAGGAGTGGCTCCAATCCCATGTGTTTTACGTATGCTCCTATCGATTGGGCCTCACCTGGAGCACGATTCTTTGATGTTCTACGTATGTTTCTATATATTGTCCTTCTCCTGTGTAAGCAATCCTACTTGTTTTACTTTTGTTCCTATATATTGGGCCTCTCCTGGGGCACGAGTCCTTGGTGTTTTACGTGTGCTCCTGTAGACCCATATACAATATTACCTTTTAAAAAAGATGCACATATGGGGAGCTCCACGCAGTGAGTAATTGTTTTGGTTCTTTTTATAACAAAACTCCCTAATGGGCTCAGGCCCGTCGCGCCGGCCACCCGGCCCAAGATGGCCTCCAAGTTCGCCCAAGAACACAACTTGCGTAGGGCCGGCGAATGTCTCCTGTGATGAATGGCGGGAGTGCTGGCTTGTACCAGTCACAGCAAGACGGGCGAGCCCCCGGGCCCCTCGGGATCGCCGCGCCCTGCTCTGCCGACCAGCCGAGAGACGCCTTCAGACGCCGGGCCTCCGCCCAAGATAGTCCAAGACGGCCTCCAAGACGGCACAAGAGAGTCCAAGACGGCCCAAGAGGCCCCCCAGAGGCCTCCAAGACGGCCCAAGAGGCCTCCAAGAGGTCCTCCAGGAGGGCCTGAAGAGACCGAAATCATTGATTTTTCTTAGGTTTTCGAAGGATTTTGGAAATTGCTTCTTCTCGGCATTCCGAGTCGGAATGCCGAGTCGGAATTTCCGACGGCTCAAGACGGTCCAAGAGGCCCCCAAGAGGGCCCCATGACGGCCAAAGTGGCCTCCAAGACGGCCTCAAGAGACTAGTAATCGTAGTAGTACTGGTAGTAGTATGAACAGCATTGGTAACTACAGAAATCGTACTCGACATGGTTGCAGTAAATGGGTAATAGCTGTAACAGTTTTTTGGGAGGGAGAACGTGGGAGCGGACCGCATACTTCAACACCTGACGCCAATCTCTTCACTATGGGCTGTGGCGGGCAAACAATTCGCGCAACAAAACGCAGCTGTTCAACCAACTATTCGCGCGCAAAGAAATAATCGCAGAGACGATTTTCCCAGAAGGGAACGATTGCGCGACGAGAGCCGGCAACACTCCAGCGCAGACCAGTAAGTAAGAGCCTGCAATAGCCCCAGACTGGGGGGGGGCAGAGGGAGGAGGGAGGAAGGGCACAGAGGGGGAAGGAGGAGGAAGAGGAGACAAGACACAACCCAAACGGCGAATGATACGAAACCCCTTTTGAGACGTAGCGGCCAGGCAGCGGCACGGCAATTGCGTTACAACCCGTACTAAGTGGCCCAAGCGGCCAAGCTAATAAATCCAACGCGACATTAAACTGCTGGCTAGCACGATACATCATGCACATGGTGTTGATAAGCGCGGATCCCCTGCCCCGCAAGAAAACTCGGCTGCACCACAGGGCGGCGAACACCACCGAAGCTGGGTGGGCACATGCATTTATGCAGCGAGGGGGAGGCGAACGAAGAGGAAATGAAACGAACAAGTTCGAGGAACGCACTGACGGCAGGGGCTGAGCTGGCTCCTGCGGCCCAGCGAATGAAGGGAGAAGGGAAGGGACGCGGCGGAGGCGAGGCGGCGGAGGACGAGGAGCAAGAGAGGTGAGGAGGGAAACTGGGATTCTCGCGACGACCGTCGCGTTGAACCACTCGCCCTCCAGGCGGCCGTTGTTCTCCTAAGCGCTGGCGAAAAATAAATCGACGGGCTGGCATGCCCCAGAACTGGACGGGCGGAAATGTGAAACTGACCGACGGTCAGTTTTCCGCCGCTGCCACAGGACTTGTTGCCATCTGTTCAACCGCCGTGCACTCCAAATATATATATATATATATATATACTATTAAGCCAGGGATGACAGTCTCAAGATACCACCAAATTTACTGTACAGGTGTGCACACATGCGGCGCTAACCACAACAAGAAAAGTCACGACGAGACGCGGCCTATAACTCGTCCGTCGGCCCGTCGAGCAGGAGCCGTGGCAATATGATGGCTGCGGCCTGCCCGCTGGGCGTCGCGACGCAATTCGCGATCAATCAAGGCAAGTTGCTGAACAGCACGATCACTGAGGCGAGCGCAGTGAGCGAGCACAAACGTTCGACACTTAGGCCGACGTGTGTCGGATAAGTGAGACACGAGGCGAAGGCGCGAGACAAAATCCGTGCCACAGCATGGGCACCTGGATCCAGACACATAGAAGCGCAATTCATTCCGCTTCCCGCGCTTTGCGCGCTGGTGGGATTGGAGTGCGCGAGACGAGCTGAAGGCTTCGCCGCACTCGCAAACATATGCCTCTACTCCTGGCGTGGGACGCAGGGCAGGGGACGCATCGCACACGGAGTCTGTAAAGAAAATGCGATCGACGAGTGCCTTCCAGGCATCTTCTTCGAGCATCAGGTTGGCCCATGCCTGAGGATCATCAGCAATGCCAGGCAAAGTAGGAGGAAGGTGGGGCCGGAGAAAGCCGGCATCCGTCTCAAGGGCGTGGATCCACCGAAGTTGTTTGTCCTTGGGGCGGGCGTGCAACATGGCAAGCAGCGCCTGCGGCCTCGCACGGACGAGGCGGGCACAGTATTTGAGACGAAGCCTAGCAATGATGCGCTCAATCGAAGGCTGATGTAACGCCTCCCGCACCTCGCGGTCCGAGTGGGGGGTGGCACGAAAGCGGGGTTCCCCGAAGATCCGTCTGAGGACTGTCATGTAGACTGCGTTCAAACATTTCAAATGGCGAGGAGATGGCACCAGAACATGAATGTTAAAAAGCAGCCGAGTGAGCAGCAAACATTGCATGAAATACAGCTTGTGACAAGTCTGGATGAGATGGGAATCGAACACTTTACACGAGAGTGGCCCGTATGCGGTGAGCGTCTTGGCCGCTTTAGCTCTCGCATCAGACATGTCAGCACGATGCAAGGAGGAGCCAGTGTCAAGGTGCTTATAAGAGCTGACGACGCTAATAGACAGGTCGCGGCCCGGGACAGAGATACGGAGGGTCCCATCACCCTGCCCGCGGGCTTCGCGACATGCAGTGGCTTTGGGGCCCCTGTACATCAAGAGTGCTTCCGTTTTGCCGGGGGAGGCATTGAGCTGGAGATGCAACTGGCCAAAGACCTCAAAAAGAACAGACAACAGCTGATCGATTTTCTGGTCGAGCTGCTTCGGGCTCGAAGCTACAATGGCTAGCGCCTCATCGTCGATAAAGGCGGCATCTAAAACAGACGTGCTCGGGGAATCGCCTGGCCCAGGGGATGCCCAGAAAGGGCCCTGGGGGCAGGGTAACCGAAGTGAGCCGCCCCCTGCGCGGAGCTTGTCCGCAATCAGCGTTAAAGCAACCACATACACCCCATCAAAAATATGCGCTCCAAGCTTGCAGCCCTGGCGGTCGCCTGTACGGCTTGTGACGCAAGTGGGGAGATCAGACACGGCTACCCAAGAGCCGTCATGCAAGGTGCGGATCATGTCCGCTACTACTTCATCGACACCCCATTGCTGTAATAGGGGGCCGTGCTGATCAAGGTATGCTATCATCCAATCTGCGGAGGATGCAGACACTCCTAGCGACGGCAAGTACTGACGGTGCTCAGCAGCAGGACGGGATCCCCAGCCATACATGAGCTGACGGATTACTCTATCAAAAGCCTTCGTGAGGTCTACGTACAGTACAAATATAGAAAGACAGGCCAGCTCTGCATAATCAATGAGGCTATGAAGAAGATGGGAGGCCATGCCAGTGCCTCTCTTCGGGATGGCCCCATACTGGGCCTCGGGCTGATGGGCAACATCGGCTGGGTCAATAGACCGTTGGAGCATACTCGTCAATCCTTTACTGGCGTGGTCCGCTAACAAAATGTTGCGGCAATCGTCAGTGATTTTGGGGCCCCCCTTCCGCTTAAAAATCTCCTGGGATCGGCCGCCTCTCCAGGCAGCGGGCCATTGACGAGTGTTCTGAACCCGCTGGTTGATGGCGGAAAATTTGCATGCCAGGGCAGAAGCACCAGCCTGCAACAGCTCAGCAGGTATGCCGTCAAACCCCACCCCCCTGTTACGACCGAGGGGGGAGCAAGCGCGCCGCGTCGCTTCAGGCCCAACGTCCAAAGCGGAGGTGTGAGCTAATTGCGGCGCGGGTGGCTCGCGCAGTTGCTCTTTGGCAACAACGTCGCCACGAAATATGGTCTGGACATGATGCTGCCAGACTTCTTTGACTTCATCGGTGGTCGAAGTGAGCTCGCCGTCAGGCTTGATCAAGCACTGACTGGGCTTCTGAGACTGGGGGCCGAGGGCGCGCAGCACTGCGAAAGCTTGCCGGGGATCGTGTTTATCAATGGCGCTCGAGGCGCTAGCCGCCAGAGAATCAAGAAACTTCTGACGATCCTCAGCACTGATCGGGCGCGTGGCCGCCTGAATAGCAAAGATCTGAGCAGTGCAACGAGCCTCTGCTTTGAACAGCCGGCCGACCTCCGCACGGAGAGCAGGGGCTATGTCAAAGGAGCGTTTGCCAGAGGGGGATGTAGAGGAGAGGGAGGAGCCCTGCTCGCGCCAAGCAGCGAAAACAAATGATAGATGCACGAGCTTGCGCTGGCAAGTGAACGCGAAACGTGCACGGCGCAAAGGACCAATATACTGAATGAGCTGCCACACCTGCGGAGAGATCCACGGTCGTCGGGGCTGGCGCTCTGGAGGCCCAAAACTAACTGAAGCAGCCCATTTGGTCCAATCAGTGAGCAATGCGAGATGGCCATCGCAATGCGCAGATTCCGGAATATCCGGAAATAACCACATGAGCTGCTGAAAGCGTTCCCGAAGATCAGGGTCCTGCAAGTTCGCCTTATCGAGACGAAAATGTGGGACGCAGGAGGCGGGGGCGGAGTCAGGGCACGCTTGCGTGCGCAGCAGGGCCGCATTATGATCATCCTTCGCGGACAGAGTCAAATCCAGGGAGTAGTCGACATAGCATGTCTCCCGGCGGGCAAAAATCGACTCTGGCTCAAGGATGTAATCGATGCGTGAGGTGGTGGCGCGCGCGGATGTCCACGCGTGGCCACTCTCGCCCCAGGTATTGCATATTCTCATGTGAAATGTTCAGCGTGCGTCCTGAGGGCACAGCCATTGCTGTTCTCGTGCTCGGGCACGCTCGGGCCGACAGCGACAGAGCTGACTGAGCCAACGCGCCCATTGGCATCAATCAGAAGAAGCCACGGGATCTTATGAGAGCCTTGCATTTTAGATTGCACTTGCGACACCTGGCTCCACCAGGCGTCACGCTCGGGAGAAGGCGTGAGGAGGCGAGGGGCATGTGCTACAATAGAACCAAGCTCAAGACAAGAAATGCGGACGATGGCATATAGAATGCGCGGCGACACAGCATGCCACAGAAGCACGTGCGCGCGCCGGTGCACCCAACACTGCGCACCTAGAGAGCCGTCGGGCTCCGCGGCGGCAGCAAGCATTGAGAAACATTTTCCTTCGGTCTGCTCTGAGGTGGAAGAGCGGCCTTCCTGAATCCCTATCACATCTAATTCGCGATCCTTGAACTGCTGCTCAAGTAATGTGATTTTCGTGCGCATGCACACGCCGCTGACTTGGGCGTATGACCGCTCAGCCTGATGAGGATGGAGGGTCATAACATTGGCAGTGGCGCAAGCAAACGTCACCGGCGTGACGTCCGTCACATGTCGCTGATGTCGTCGTCCCCCGGCTGAAAAACTTTCGCCTGCTTGCTCTGGGGGGTGAAGTAGTCGTGGATGAAGCGCTTGGGAGGCTGCTTCCCACGATGGCGCACATTCAGGGGAGTCGGCGGCTGCTTGCCGTGCATCCGGTGGGAGGTCGTCTGCACTGCATTGGCCAAGGTGGCCCTGAACTTCGAGATGGTGGTTTCTGACTGGGACTGCGCCTCGGCGATGGCCTCGGGAGAGACAGAACCGAGCTTCGCTAAGTCCTGCGCTGCGGCCTGGAGCTGGGCCGTGAGACCGTCCAGCGTGTCCTGACTCGGAGGCGGAGGCTGCGCGACCTGCTTCTCGAGCTCGGCCATTTCCTGGGTGATCTTGGCAACCTCCTCGCGAGCCGTCGCAATTGTCTGCTGCGCCAGCTTGAGGCCATCCTCGGCCGTGGCCTGGCGAGCGCGTGCGCGCTCGAGGGCCGCGCGGGCCCCATCGAGGCGCTTGCCCAATGAGCGGAGGTCGCCAATCTGCTTGCGGCGTGCGTCGAGCTGCTGCTGGATCTGGCCGCGCGCCAGCTCGAGCGACGGGTCCTTCGGCATCGCCTGCAGAGTGGCCTCGAGCTGCTTGCTGGACTCGATCAACTCGTTCTTGGTCGCCGACGCCTCCTCCTGGAGGTGTTCGGTGGGCGGCGCCGCCGACGGAGGTGAGGGCGAGGGGGCCGCGGGTGCCGCGCCAGCCCCTTGCGCCAGCTTCTCCGCAACGAGTTCGAGTTGCTGCTGAACCGGATTGCCGCCAGGGCGGGCACTCGTAGAGGTCGTCGTGGGGCCGCTGTGCGACGTCGGAGGCGTGTGGGTGCCCCTTTCACTGCGTCCGCCCAAGACCGCCGCATCCCGCACGTGGAGCAAGCGTGCTTGCTGAAGTTGCTGGACTGGCACCCTGAGCACGTCCACAGCTTCTTCTCGGTGTTCTTCTGGCGGGACCCGACATAATGCCATTGTCCCGCAGGGTCGCGTTTCCACTCGGATGTAGAAGGCGAGCCACTGCCAACATGGCCGCCGCCGGCCCCGTTGGCGGGATGGCCGGCAGGCCACACCGCGCCCTGGCCACGCGTATTGCGTCCCCATCCTGACATCGGAAGGCGGGTTAGTCTTGGAACCGCCGAAGACAAAAGCTTGCGATGCAAAACTGGATGTAGACTTACGTTTTAGCTCGAGCCCTTGAGCCAAATGGCTTGCGCCAAAATGGATACGGACGGGACACGCGTCCGGGACAGATGCGACTGGATCGTCGCGCAGCGGAACCCATGTCATGGATTCGGCGCGGTGCCACATCGCAAATCCCGCGGCAGTGCATGGCCAGATACGCCAGTTCACCGTCAATGGAAGGAGCGGGAAGGGGGGGAGGAGGGAGGGAAGGGGAGGAGGGGGCAAGAGGAAGGGAAACTGCCGTGCACACCTATCGGCCACGCGGCGGGACAGAGGCCACCGAACCGTCGCACACCGTAACTCGTGTCACGGACTCGGTGCGCTGCCACATCGGGGGGCCCCGCGGAGTTGCGCGGCCGGATAGGCCGGCGCACCCTCAAGAGGAGGGAGCGGAAGGAGCAAGGAGGGAAGGAGGAAGGGGAGGGGAAGGAGGAAGGCGGCGGATGGAATCGAACGACACAGTACAGCCTGCACCTCAGAACCACAGCCCGCTGCGCCCTACTCAGTCGGCCGCCCGCGGGCCTTTCGCACGTAGCCATCGAAGGCGCCACTGACGTCCTGCAGCGCGAGGGTGCCGTGGCAGCGCCCTGTGCGCACGCGGTGCAAGGCGTGGTCGGACGCGGCCCAGTCGACCACGGCGCACTCGCCCTGGCGGCGCCTGTCCAATCCCATTAATGCGTCAAGCTCGAAGCCTGGGCCGGGTCGAGGAATGACAAGAAATATGCTTTGTAACGCGCAGACGACAGGATAACAAGCGAAGTGCATGACGCTGCCCGCCCCGGCATTGCATAACCAGCAGGGGCCAGTTTGGCCGAGGCGCGATCGCGCGCACCGCCCGGCGCATGAGAGACGAGAGACCGCGGCCCAAACCCGCGGCTGGCAGCGTCGCCCGACTAGCTTCAAGTTGCGGAGCGTCGGTGTCAGCCGGTGGCCTGGTAGACGTGCCAACCGCCAGTGCCAGAGCTTTTTCTGGAGGTGAATCTGGGCGTCCACGCGGGCTGGGCCATGCAACTACCCCATTGCATGTTTCTGGCAGCAATGCCGCTGGGGGGGCATCCGGATTGGCGCGTCGATGGACATTGACGCGTTCCGCGGCCCTGTCTGAAGTGAGGATCAAGCAGCTGTCTCGCCATGAGCGCAGCCAGCCAAGTCGTTGAACCGATTATGTAGCACTCGCGCACGAGAGCTGCTGCATGCTCCGGACCCTCTGGAAAATGCGCAAACGCCCGCTCGATTCCCCCTCAACCACTCGGGCATTCGAAGCCGCGACGGCGGGCCTGTGAGCTGATCGTTGAAACCGAAGGGCATGAGTTCATGAGCGCGCTGTGCCGTGATCCAGTCCTTGGGGCCTCGGGCCATCTTATTGAAAGTTTGGGCTTCCTCTTGCTGAAGTTGCGGCGGGGGGCCCCCCAATTGGCCCACGAACAAAAAGTGCAGAGGAATTGCGCGCCCGGCGGGCCTGCGAGGCCAAGGGCATGCCGACGCCCAGGACACGCCCAGAGAGCCGCCCGCTCGATGCACTTTCGCAGCGGCGCCGTCCAGGAAGCGAAGCCCCGGCCGAGGCCCGCGCACGAGCCCAGGCACTTGGCTGACTCCTGGATCAGCACTCCCGCCCAACCAAGGGCCTCGGCCCCAATCCAAGCTCGCAGTGTCCGCGTGAGCTCCTGTGACAACGGATCCGTCAGCGCCAGCGCCGTCTTCGGGGCGTTGAGACCGAGCCCAAACGCCGCTTCGAACTCGGAAGAGAATTGCCGGAGCATCCGCAACTTGCCTCGCGAGTTGGCGGTCGCGAGGGCGAGGTCGCCCGCGACAAACCGGATCGCGCTGCCCGGAAGGGCCCGCTGAAGCCGACGCAGGTACAAGTCCGAGCACGCAGCGAACAGCAGTGGAGAAAAAGGGCGCCCCTGACCGATGCCCCAGGCCAGCTGAAAACCATCGCGCCGAACGCCGCGCACTTGCATCCGGCGCTCGTTGTTCCGGCAGAGCGCGAGGATGAAATTCGCGCCACTGTGGCAAACAAGGAGACTAGAAGAAGCGAGCGATGAACTTCTGCTCGACTGAGGGGAAGGCCGCGGCAAAGTCAAAGAAGAAGGCCACGCCGCCCTCCCCGTCCGCCGCGGCGTAGAGCACGGCCTTGGCCGCGTCAGCGACGCCCCCTAGTATCGAACGCCCCCGGGCGAACCCTCTCTGGCAATCCGCGGGCGATGAGAGCGCCCAAGACAGGTCCCAGCCAGAATCTGGCGGCAATTGCCAACAATCTATTGTCCGCGCTGCTCGAGTTCAGCGGCCGCGCGCCCGCCGGACCGCAGACGTCGGCGCCGCCCTCCGTCTGCCCTGCGGGTTTCTCGGGTAAGAAATTCAGGATGCTGTCGTTGAAATCCGGGTACTCCTCGCCCATCTGCGCCCCCGCCGAGATGGTAAATCTTGGGGCGCACCGAACAGAACGTCGCGAAGAGCACCTGCCATTGAAGACGTTTGCGCGAGGCACTCCCCACTTTAGGACGTGCGTCCAGACGCTCGGTTTGTTGTCGTCTTCGCTGGTCCCGAGAAGATGAAACAGCAATCATAACATCGTTTTGCTATAGGAAATTTTGTAAAAAACATTGTATTTCAACGGTTTTGGGAAAAAAAAAAAAAAAAAAAAAAAAAAAAAAAAACATCGAAACCAGCACCCCCCCATCAACAAAAAAAAACAAAAGGTTGTTTTCGTGAGATTTTTTTTTCGCATACGTCCTTCTGCTAGCATTTTTTTTTTCTCCCCGAGAGCTGGGGAAGATGGCGCGCATTTTTTTTTTGCGCGCAGAGCGTTGACCGCGGACCGAAGCCTTCCTTAATCGCGACGACGACGACGACGACGACGACGACGACGACGGACGCGGGAGGCGGAGGAGGAGGAGCAGCGGACGGAGGAGGAGGAGCCGCCTCGGTATCCTCCTCCACCTCCTCCGTCCGCTGCTCCTCCTCCTTCGCCTCCCGCGTCCGTCGCCGTCGCCGTCGCCGTCGCCGTCGCCGTCGTCGTCGTCTTCGTCGTCTTCGACGTCGTCGTCGACGTCGTCGTTTAGGGTCGGCGGCCTTCGGTAGCGAGGGAGAGGGTGAGGGTGAGAGGGAAGAGAGGGGCAAGGGAGAGGGAGAGGGAGAGGGAAGAGAGGGAGAGGGAGAGAGAAGAGAGGGAGAGGGAGAGAGGGAGAGAGGGAGAGGGAAGAGAGGGAGATGGAGGAAGACGACGACGACGAGGAAGCCGCGGCCGTCGGCTCGGCTCAACGCCGCTACCGCGGCGGCGGCGCTGGGCGCTGGCCCCGATCCAGGGGGGATAAGGGTACCGATGCCTTACCCCGCCGCCGTTTCGGCCTTCTCTGGCCTCCTGGAGATTCCTCGTTGCCCTGGCTGGATCCGTTTCGAAATTCTGGTCACAGCGCACCCCTGGAGAGGTGTTGGTACCTTTTCGTCCTCCCAGTCGTCGTCGTACGTCGTCCGTCGTCGTCATCGTCGTCATCGTGATCGCCATCGTCTGTCCATCAGTCCGTCCGTCTGTCCGTTCTCTGAGCGCCCCGCCCTTCGCGATATCCCACGCGACGTGGGGAGCGACATGAGCCTCCTCCTCCTCCTCCTCCTCCTCCTCCTCCTCATTATCCTCCTCCTCCTCCTCCTCCTCCTCCTCCTCCTCTTCCTCCCCTCGTCGTCATTGTCGTCGTCGTCGTCGTCGTCGGAGTCGTCGTCCGGCCATGTCGACGACGTCGTCGTCGTGTCGTCATCGTCGTCGTCCGTTGACCGTCTGTCGTCGTTCGCCGTCGTCGTCGTCGTCGTCGTCGTCGTCCGTCCCTCCGTCCCTCGGATCCGTCGGAGCTCCCCTGGATGGAGCGCCCCGATGGAGCGCCGACTGCTGGCCGCGTGCGGCCCGCGCACTTTTCTTCGCGGGTGGGCAGGGGGCCGCACAATCGTGCGTACAAGCGGCCTTGCGGCCAGTGCCGCCGACCCTGAACGACGACGACTACGACGACGACGACGACGACGACGACGACAACGACGACGACGTGGGCGACATCGACGACGACGACGACGACAGGGCCCACGAGGGACAGACGAACAGCCCATTCCACACGCCGACAGGGTCGACAGGGTCGGCGGATTTTCACGTGTCCACGGCCCCCTGGGGGGAGGAGGAGGAGGAGGAGGAGGGGGAGGAGGAGGGGGAGGAGGAGGACGAGGAGGAGGAGGAGGAGGAGGAGGAGGAGGAGGAGGAGGAAGAGGAGGAGGAGGGAGGTAGCGAGGAGGGAGGGGACAGGAGAAGGAGGAGGGGAGGAAGAGGAGGAGGAGGAGGAGGAGTAGTAGGAGGAGGAGGAGGAGGAGGAGGAGGAGGACCCCGCATCGCGGCGGCAGGGATGACGTGTACATGTCGCGCGATTGCGCGGTCAGGGTGATCGGCGCCTTCGCCGACGTCGCCAAGCCGCCTGGGGATGCCGCGATCGAGCGGACCCTCTCTCGTTACCGCGCTCAGGACGACGTGTCTGGCCCGGGAGCTAGTGCGCCAGCTGCATATCACATCGATGCCGTGCCCGAGGTGCTCAAGCTCATGCGGGTGCACGTCGGCCCAGAGGAATGGAGCAGCGTTCACCGGCAGTTGAGGCGCAAGGCGACTGCGGATCTCTAGGCCTCCTAGATGGGGTCCGAGTAGATGGGGTCAGAGGATCGCGCCGCATCGCCGATGCATCGCCGATGCAGCTCGATGTGCAGCCCGATTTCCTCCACGTCGACGTCGCCGATGCATCGCCCACGTCGGCGCCTCATCGCTGGTGCATCGCCGATGCATCGTCGATGCATCGCCGATGTATCGCCGATGTATCGGCGATGCGGCGCGGTCCTCCGACCCCATCTGTTCCGACCCCGTCTAGGAGCCCTCTAGGATCTCCTGTCCTCGGAGTCGGGCGACGACGGCGGCGATGAGGATCCAGAGCATCCAGCCTCAGGCGTTCTCGAGCAGGTTGGTGAGATTCATGAGGGCGCTCCAGTCGTTGCCATGGGCCCCCCTTCGGACCCGGACGGCATGGAGGGTGCCAGCTTTGAGGAGGTGCTAGCCGCATATCGGGCATCACAGGATAAGGTTTCGCAACTAGAGCAGAAGCTCGCGGCCGCTGGGAGATCCAGGAGGCGGTTCAGAATGCTTGCGAAGGGATGGAAGGCCCAGGCGGCAGCCGAGACACGCCGTCGGGAACGTGGCGAGTACAAGGCGGGTTCGGGCCGGTACATGAGCATTCACGGCGGCATGACTCTCGCGATCAGGAGGTGCGCTACTTCAGGCTCCCGCGGCCCCGCGGCTTGAATCAGGGGCCAGGGGCGATGGGCATGATGGGCACGGACCCCTGCGTCGGCGCTGCTTCGTCTTTTCTTCCTTATGCACTCTTCTTCATTTTTTTTCTTCTTCTTTTTTCTTCTTTATTTTCTTCTTCATTCCCTTAGTCGTTCTTCCTCTGCTTCTTCTTTTCTTCTTATTATCTTCTTCTTCTTCTTTCTTTCTTCTTCTTCTTTTTTTCTTTACTTCTTTTCTTCTTCTTCTTCCTTCTTCTTCATTCTTATTTTCTTCTTCTTTTTTTTTTTCTTTTTTTTCTCTTCTTCTTCTTCCCCTCATATTATAATTCCCCTTAATATATTTTCTTTTTTTTCCCCTCCCCCTTTTTCCTCCCCCCTACCCCCCCCACATTTAATTTCCCTAATTTTTCCAAAACCCAAATCTCCCCCTTCCCCCCCCTCCTCTTCCTCCTCCTCCCTTTCTCTCCCTTTCCCCTCCCCTTTCATCCCCCCTCACATTTCTCCCTTCTCTTTTTGCATTTTTCCTACCTATCCCTCCCCCCCTTTACTCAACCCCCACCCCACTCCTCCCTAACCCCCTTCCTCTCAACCTCCAAAACCATCCATCACCCCCACTATACACCCTACCAACCACTCACACCCAACCCTCAGTCAACCCCCCTAATATTAAAACACACTACATTCAAACCCTATCCCTACGCACAATACCTACGGACCCTATTATATATATTATATATATACCCCCCAGTCATGCTAAGAGTAACGCCCTCTTAGTGTAGTGTATGCGTGTAGTATTTTAGTGTGGCGTTTTAGTGTCGGGTTTAGTGTAGTGTATTAGTGTGCGGCAAGAATCGGTATTAGTGTAGTGTATTTGCGTAGTGGATTCGTGTACTGTTTCAGTGTAGTGTTTTAGTGTAGTGTATTAGTGTATAGGGTAGTGTTATAGTGCGGTGTAGTAGTGTTGTGTATTAGTGTAGTGTTTTATTGTAATGTTTAGTGGGAAGTTATGCATGGTTAAAGCGCGCCCTCATGACACAACCCTTCTGCCTTCTACTTCTTTACTTCTCCCTCCTCCTACTACTCATCCGCCTCCTCATCCTGGCTCTGGACCCCTCCTCTCTCCTCGCGGCGCACCGCTCCCCCCATTTTGTTTATCGGGCTGGCCCCTTCCACCTCTGCCATCCAATCCTACCCTCCTCGGACCCTCCTCCGCCACTCCTCCGCCTCCCCCCTCCGCTCGTCCTCCAGTTGCCTCGCCCTCTTTGGTTCGTTCTCCCAGAGCCCCCACAGGCTGCGCGGGTTTCCCGTGAGCGGGATCTCGGAGGGTGCTCGTTTGAGCGGGATCTCCAGGGGTGCTCGTTTGATTCGTTTGATCCCCCTCCTCCTCCAGGTGCCGCGACTTCGTTCGGGCTGGCGGTGCAGGAGGACGTCCACCACTCCACCGTCTGCCGGTGGGAGCTCCGCTGCGCCGCCTCGCTGCTCGCTGGGTCCCACGCGGTGTACCGCGCGATGTCTGAGTGCTTCCGCGACCCAGAGGTCGATGGCGGCGGCGTCGATGTCGATTGGGTTCTCACGTTCGGGCTCCACTGTTACCGAGCGGACGCCTCGAACACGCAAGTGTTCGAGAAGAAGGTGCGGGTGCAGGAGGTATCCTCGTCGTTTCTCCCATACGCCCTTCCTGTAAATGTCGACGTCAACATCGGGGTCGTCCGCGAGGCACGTGAGAACATGGTTTACCATCATATGTTCTGCGATTTGCTCACTCCGGAGGGGTCGACGGCGCAGTGTGCTCTGTCGATGACCAAGAAGCAGTGGACATCTGTTGGGTGCCCGCCGTGGACGCGGGAGCTGAAAAAAATTGAGCGGTTGTCCAGCTTTGTCGAGGGCGACGTCGTCAGGGAGTTCGTGCCGCCGCCGCCCCCCTGTGACGGGCGCCTGGCCATCATTCCGCTCGCGACCATTCACGCTTGCACCGACAGCGGCGGCGACGAGGCGGCTGCCAAGGCGTCCATCGCCCGGGAGATTGCGGATGACCTGTTCACGTTCTTTATTGATGTACCTTGTTTGTTCCACCAGTTGCATTTAGCTGTGAAAAAAAGTTTGGTGACATCAGATTGGCTATTGCACTGCTTGGGCAAGGCATTCAATTATTTTTCATCTGTGGCCAAAATCCAACATACGTGGAGAGATAAGCGGGCGGCCATCTACAACGCGTGGTCTAAGGCCTCGCCTGATACCGCAGCAAAGGCTAGAGCCAAGCCGCCATGTGCCATCGGGGGGCGGTGGGGCAGCGTCCATGCGGCGGAGGACTATTTGTTGCTGCATCATGTCCCTACGTTGCAGAAGGTCTTCAACACCGTGTTCAACAAGGACGCGGCGCCCACCCTGGCGGCGGCTTTGCTCGGCGCCGCGGAGGCGAAGGCAAAGGCGAAGGGCGCGGCCAAGGCAGTGGCCGCAGGGAAGGCCGCGGTCAAACCGGCGGCCAAACCCAAAGCCACGGCGGGGTCGGCTACTACAGCGACGACTACATCGGCGGCCATTGTCCCGCACGTCGACGGCACTCAGGAGCGACCGCCGGCCCCTCTCCCTTTGGGCCAACTTGGGCCCCTCCCCCCCCCCCCGCACTTGAGGAAGAGGAAGAGGAGGAGA
Organism: Prorocentrum cordatum; assembly: GCA_963575745.1. Lineage (NCBI taxonomy): Eukaryota > Dinophyceae > Prorocentrales > Prorocentraceae > Prorocentrum > Prorocentrum cordatum. Next base: position 85,369 of record CAUYUJ010021594.1, on the reverse strand, counting down.
GGAGGAGGAGGAGGAGGATATCGAGGACGAGGAGGAGAAGGACCAGGGACCCAGGGAGAACCCAGGATTCCCAGGATGCATCAGCGATGCTGCTCCGAGTTCGTCGAAGGGCCCCATCCGCCGGCCCGTCCGCGCCTCCAGCTGCGCGTCATCAATCGTCACATCATCCGTGGTCCGTAGTCTCCGCATCTCAATCCAGCCGTGTTTTTTTGTTTCCGCGCCTCCTGCCTCCGCTGCGGAGTTCCGTTCGCCGCGCGGCCCTGCATGGCTGACGTGCACGCCGCGTTGCTCGTGGCCTGGACGGTCCTCTGCGTCTTGCTGACGCACAAGGTTCATCCTATCCTTCTCCTCCTCCTCTTCCACAGTCCTTCCCCTCCTGCTTCCTCTTCCCAACTTCCTACCCCCTCTCCTCAGACGATCGCGGTGCTGCGTCGCATGGGCGTCATGGGCTTGGCCCCGGAGGTGGAAATGGTCATGACGACGGCGACGACGACCGTGACGGAGGAGGAGGTGCCTGCTGAGCCTGCTGAGGTGCCGCCACCGCCCCCCCCGAAGCACCCGTGCCCGTACGTGGCTGCGACGCCGCCGCCGCCGCCAAAAGCCAACCCTGACTTGCCAGGCCGCCCGCCATTCCCGCCATTCCCGACAACCTCGAGTACAAAGACGTTGCGGCGGACGGTCCAGGTGCAGGGGCCTGTGACGCACCTCCGTCATCGGGCCCAGCCGCGCTTTCAGCCAATGGCTGAGCGCGAGTGGGGGGCTTGGTCGGACTAGGCGACCCGTGACGCGGCGGCGCCGACAGAGGAGCTCCCAGTTGGCTGGGGGGCTCATCCTCAGGACTCATCCTCGCGAGAAGTCTAACCTTCCTGGCCTCCTCCTCCCTACTCCTCCTCCTCCTCCTCCTCCTCCTCCTCCTCCTCCTCCTCCTCCTCCTCCTCCTCCTCCTCCTCCTCCCCCCTCCTCCTCCTCGTCATCGCCATCCCCCTCGGCGTCTGATCGAGCGGAGGGGATGAGCTGAGGAAGACAAGCTGACAACCCGGGGAAGCAGAGCTGGGTCGTCGTCGTCGAGTCGTCGTCGTCGTCGTCGTCGTCGTCGTCGTCGTCGTAGACTCCGGCCAGAGCGTGCCCCGCTGACCCAAGAAGAGCTGGTCGGAGATGGACGACGTCGAATCGTTGACTCACCGTCGTCATGGGTGGCGTCGTCGTCGTCATGGTCATGGCCACGGATTAAAATTTGAGGATGTCTCAGGCGAAGCGCTTGTTTTTGAAATCCCGATCGATAAATCATAGGGTGCGGGGGTGCGGGCCACCTCAGCACGACCACATCCCAGCGCGACCACACCCCAGCACGACCACGCCCCAGCACGACCACGCCCCAGCACGACCACACCCCAGCACGACCACACCCCAGCACGACCACACCCCAGCACGACCACACCCCAGCACGACCACACCCCAGCACGACCCGATCCATAAATCACAAGGTGCGGACCACCCCAGCACGACCACACCCCAGCACCCCAGCACGACCCCACCTTGGCACGACCCCACCCCAGCACGACCACGCCCCAGCACGACCACACCCCAGCACTGACGACCACACCCCAGCACGACCACACCCCAGCACGACCCCACCCCAGCACGACCCCACCCTAGCACTGCCCTAGCACGACCACACGGTGACCACACCCCAGCACGACCACACCCCCAGCACGACCACACCCCAGCACGACCCCACACCCAGCCCCAGCCACGACCACCCCGCACGACCACCCCCAGCACGACCACACCCCAGCACGACCACACCCCAGCACGACCCCACCCCAGCAAGACTCAACAAGACCTCGCCCCAGCACGTCAGCACGACCACACCCCAGCGCGAGACGGAGAGGCAGAGACGGCAGCGGCGCCTGCTGCCCCAGCGCCAGCGCCACCGCCGCCGCCAGCGCCAGCGGGGCAGCCGCCGGCGGATTCGCCTCCGGCAAGCTGGGCAATGATGAGGAGAGAAGGAGGAGGGAGGCGGGAGAGGAGGAGGAGGAGGAGGAGGAGGAGGAGGAGGAGGAGGAGGAGACAAGGTGCGCTCGTGCCGCTCGTGCTACATCTGACATCCTACCCCTCCCTCCCATCCCCTCCCACTGCGCTAATCAATGTTTGTATTCTCACCGAATCGGGCGTCGCAGAGGAGAGCCCCGAATCCGTGCTGAGCCCGACCTCCCCAATTTCTCAAATTCTCAACCCATAGCAGTTTGTGCTGAAGTTCAAAGTTCTGGAATCAGCCTCGCCCCCTCGCAGCCTGCAGCGCATAACCCCCTAGTGCCTGCAGCCTCAGCCTCGCGCCCTAGCGCCTGCTTCGGGGGCGGACAGAACCCCCAACAGTGACACGTCGATTAGTGAATTGTCAATTGTCCGTTTTCGGTTCTCGAGAGGGCGCCGCGGCCGCGGCCGTCATTTTCCAAGCTTGCGCCCGCCAGGTTTGGGCCTCAGGTAGTTTTTCACTAAACCACGTTTTGCTAAAGGGAGGTCTGTCCATCCCCGACTGCTGCCATGTCCCGCCTTGCCATCGCCATCAACGTGGAGTTCGATGGCAACGGCAGGGGGCGAGTCGAGGTAGAGGTGCGGGCGGTCTTCGAGGGCCAGGGCCAGGGCGGCGGCGACGGTGCTGGTCCTGGCGGCGGTCTCGCTGCTGGCGGTCACCCTCGCCCTCATCACCCTGCTGGCCGTGGCGGTGCGGTCCTGGCTCAGGGCGGTCCTCCTGCTGGCGTCCCCGGCATGCCAGTTCCTGGCCCAGGGGGCCCAGGCGTTCCTGCTGCTGCTCTTGCTCTTGCTCTTCCTGGTCATGCTGGCGGCGGTGGCGGTCCCGTTCCCGGGCCCGGGGAAGCCAACGTGTTCGGCTGGCCCGACGACCTGCCGTGGACGTTCGGCGCGCCGCACTTCCAGGTCGCGCAGCCCGGCCCGCGCGAGCACCCCTCGCACACGTGGCGCCAGTACAGGAGCGTCCGCTTCTGCGCCGTGTGCGGCGCGTATCACGAGCTCCTCGTGCACGCGCGGGTCGAGCAGCAGTGCGTTGGAAGGCGGAGTAGGAGAGGCCGGTCCAACATCTTTCGCCTGCGCCACATGGACCACCCAAGGTTCCAGGACTTTCGTTGGTAGTTCTGAGTTCTGAATCTGGGACCTGGCCCTGAGCGCGAGAAGGGAGGCGACGACTCGACGACGACGACGACGACGACGACGTGACGACGACGACGGATCTCCCGGATCCCCTCAATAGGCTTGCTAATCTGAGCACGACCGTCACGACCTGCGTGATGTAATGTCTGTTTGTTGCCTCGTGCGTTGTGGGTGATCGCGCGAGCGCGCGAGCGCGTCGCAGCGGGCGGGGCCGCCCGATGCTGCGCGCTGCGCTGCCCCAAATTGCCATGTAAAGTCATGTAGGTGCGTGCGCTCGAACGGTCCGGTTTCAGTCCGTCTTTAGGTTGCGCAGACGGTCCGTGTGAATACAGTTACTCAATTACTGCCCACCCTGTTCGGGACGGACGAAAGGGGGGGATTGGGAAAGGGGGGGGTACGGAATTTGCTGCATGCAGCTGGTTTCGGCCCCACCGAGGAGCCCATTCCTCGATGCATGGTCGCCTCCGGCGCCGGGAGGCGCCGGGAAAAGCAGCTACGCGAGCTGATTCTCAAACCCCCCCTTTGCTATCCCCCCCTTTCGCCCGACCCGACCTGTGCGTGTCGTCTTTAACGTGTCGTCGTCGTCGTCGTCGTCGTCGTCGTCGTCGTCGTCGTCGTCGTCGTCGTCGTCATCCTCGTCGTCGTCGTCGTCGTCGTGGCCGCTCTCTCTGACAATCCGGACTCGAGTCTGATGGCTATCCCGGAACGTGCGAGGGGTGCGCCGAGCGCGGAGTGCGAACACGTCACACCCCCTGGTGCCAAGAAAAGACTTAGCGGCAAGGATGCGAGGCGAGGAGGCGAGGAGGCAGTTGGTCCGCTCGTCCGCTCGAGATATCCTCAGGGGATGCATCATGGACCCCCTGCCTGGTGGCGTTGGTGTCACTGTCACTCCTCCTCCCCCGACCTTGAGGGCATCGGACATTCGGACATGAGGGCGTGCTACTCGACCCCGCGCGAAATGGGAAGGGATGGGAGGGGGGGTAGGGGGTAGGATGTCAGTTGTAGCGCGAGCGCGCCTAGCTTGACCTAGCTTGTCTACTCATCCCTTTCCCCCCTGCTATGTGTGGTTCTGCAGTTACACAGACGGAGTGCGGCGCGTTTTCAAAACCGAGGGGTATGCTAAGGGGCCACATTTTGCGGCTAGGTCAGGGCTTAGCGTGGGAGTAGAGTAGAATGTATGAATCGGATCAGGCTGGGGGGCTTTGGACCCCGCTCACTGAGGCTCACTCCCCCTCCTACTCCTCCCCCCCCTGATCTCCGAGATCTCTCCGGGGCCATGCCCCGCCCCTGGGGCCGCTGGGCTGGAACGAATGTGGCTGTCCGGAGTCCGCAGCCGTCTTAGCTTCTTTTAGATCGCGTCTGGGCCCCCGCCCGCCCTGTGCCCTCTCCCTCTCCCCGCCCTGTGCCGTGCCCCTGCGCCTCGCGCTGCCTCGGCGCTCGCTGCGATGAGCTGGTCCAGCTCCTCCAGCAGCAGCGGCTCCGGCGGCAGCTGCAGCGGCGGCAGCGGGCCCGGCCTTTCGCCGCGCAACGACAGCGTGGGTTTCGACTCCGACGACGACGACGATCACGGTCATGACGATCCACTTGTCGAGGAACTTGGCCGACGGCTCAGAGCTTTGCACTTGGGCGGGGTCGGCGGGGTCGCGGTGGAGATGCAGATCGATAGTCTCGGCGATGATTTCGACGTGGGCGACTACGATTCCATCTTCTACGACCAGCTGGGCCCAGAGCCGGACCAGCGGGAGCCCGAGGCGGAGCCGGACGACGACGACCATTTCTGACTCTGACCTCCGGGCAGCGGTTGGCTCCTCGCGTTTAGAATTCGGGGGGGGGGTGGGCCGAGGGCGGGGGCGGGCGCGATGTGAGTTGAGGTGGGGGCGCGCCTCAGCCATTCGCAGCCCAGCCTGGCCCAGCGACTAGATTTTTGCGCCGCTGCTGCCGAGTGCTAGATCGAGTTCAAGATCTGCACGCGCGAAATGGGCACTGAAAGAATGGGTACAATGCCCAATGCCCAACAGCTGATCTTCTTCATTTTGAACAGGGCTCGCTGCCCACGCAGCCGCGGCCTGTGTCCATTCGAGACAGGAGGCCGCCTGCCCAACAGCGGCCGCTGTTGGTTTGGGGCGACATTTGCTGTTGGGCATTGTACCCATTCTTTCGGTACTCATTTCGGACGCCCGAGTCTAGAGTCTAGAGCGATTGATGGGGGAGGAGGGCGTGCGAGGGGAAGAAGGGTAGGGCAAGGTCGGGCGGTGGGCCAATCACTCGATAATCACTCGCATGTGCGCTTCGAGCTGGCAGGCGAGGCCGAGGCCGCCGCGAGTTCCTTCGCGTGGGGCGCGGGGGGACCAGGCTGGCTTGATAGGGCTCGCGCGGCATGGTACCGTGGTACCGCACCTACGGAAATAAAGAAAACGATGGGCCGCCGCCGACAGCTCGACGACGGGGCCCTGGGACCCCTGGGACCCCCTCCTCAGGCTCCTGAGGTCATCAGGTCCTAGGGCTTGCTGGCCTCTTCCTCCTTTTTCCCCGGGGATTCTCCCCCCCGAGGAGTGAGACGGCCCCGGCTCCTTCCTCCTCCTCCTCCTCAGGCTCCTCCTCCTCCTCAGCCTCCTCTCCCCTCTCCCCTCTCCTCCTCCTGCTGCGAGGGGAAGAGTCAGAGGGGTAAGGTAAGGGGCGGTTGGCCAAGCACTCGCATGTGCGCTTCGAGCTGGCAGGCGAGGCCGCCGCGAGTTCCTTCGCGTGGGGCGCGGGGGGGCCAGGCTGCCAGGCTGGCCTGATAGGGCTCGCACGGCATGGTGCCGCACCTACGAAAATGAAGAAAACGATGGGCCGCCGCCGCCAGCTCGACGACGGGGCCCTGGGGCCCCTGGGACCCCCTCCTCAGGCTCCTCAGGTCCTCAGGCCCCTCAGGCCCTAGGGCTTGCTGGCCTCTTCCTCCTTCTTCCCCGGGGATTCCCCCCCCGAGGGGCCCGAGGGGTGAGGCGGCCCCGACTCCTTCCTCCTCCTCCTCCTCCTCCTCCTCAGCCTCAGCCTCCTCCTCTCCTCTCCCCCCGCTCCTCCTCCTCCTCCTCGGACTCCTCCACCTCCTCCTCCTCCTCGTCCTCGTCCTCCTCCTCCTCCTCCTCCCCCCCTCCCCCCTCCTCAGCCCCTCCTCTTCTCTTCCCCCGGCCCAGCCCCCGTCCTTGCCCCGCCCCCCCCTTGCCCCGCCGCTCAGGAGCTCGCGCTGGAGGAGTGCCAGCAGTACACAGCTAAGATGGGGCGATGGCGCCGGGAGAGCCTCCGGTGCGTGAACGACGATTTGTTTCTCGACGTCGTGGTGGCAGCGTGCAACAGAGCTCGCGGCCCTTTCCAGCACTTCCTTGCGCGGCTGCAACAGCGCGACGACAACTTCGAGCCGGGGCGCCGCAGAGTGTGTTAGCTGGCACAGCTCGTGTTCTTCAAGGTCGACGTGTTCTACGACGAGCTCGTTCACCTACTGAGCCCAGATGAGTGGGGCGCGCTGGTGGTCAGAGCTCCAGAAGGCCAGCGCGAGCAGCTGTGGTCCTGCATTCTCGCCATCGCGCTGCAGCACGTCGTGGACTTCCAGCATCGCATTCGCGGACTCTGCCAGGAGTACCCCTTGAAATTATTGTGGATCGCGTACAATGAGCCGGACATCCAGTGCACCAGGCGCCGGGATGTCGCGCGTGAGTTGCTGAGCGCGAACCCTGCCACGCTCGAGGTCAACGCTCTCAAGCTGGTCGTCTTGTTCCGACCGCAGCTGAGAGTCGCTGCGGAGAATGGGAGGTGTCCAACGTGTTTGTATGTGCTAATCGACATGTGGGTTGCTCGTCTCCAGTGCGACGTCCAAGCAATCGAGCGAGCAAACAAAATCGTGCAGAATGTTGTGGATTTGGCGCCGAATATTGATCTGCCTCTTTTGTCGGCACGGCTGGGCATTATGCAAGCGGTTTTTGGACGTTGGCGGTCTGCCAAGACTACTCTCAAGAACTCGGAGATATCGCCGATCATCGAGGTTGCTGCTCAGGAGGCTGTGGCGCACTACTCGATGGTCGACGACGTCCTTGGCAACATCGGCAGGTGGGCAACGCCGCCCCCCGAGGATCTCATTGCGCATGCGTTCAGAGAGGTGTCACCGTCGAAGCACTCGGCCTCGGCGTTGGCATGGGCGCTGCAGATGAATTTAGCTTGGTACAGACAGCACAAACGAGCATCAGGGGAGCAGGGGGGATGCGCGCTATCAGGCTGCATTGTTCTCGGGGCCCTGGAGGACCACGACGCTTGGATCTGCCCCCTTACTTATGGGCGTTCGGGCTGGCTATTACGGGTGCGCCTCGCGATCGAGAACGGCATAGTGACGTCTGCCCCTTTGGTGCAGCCCCTCGAGCATAGCAGCGCAATTGATGTTCTCTGCAGCTACTATGATCGCCTTGTCGGTCCGGAGCACATCGCGACCGTTCGTTTCTGCGACATCAGACTTCATCAGAAATCTTGGGCGTTGTGCGCGCCGGGCGGGCTCCCATTGCACGAGTTCCCGCAGCTTGCAATCACTGACGAGGTCAAGTCAGCCAGCAAGACCTTGTCACTGAAAGACGCCATTGCCAAGGACTTCGGGGATGATATGAAGGGGGCCCTCGACGAAGATGGCGGCGCTCATGATGCAGGCGTTCCCGGTGCGATCGCAGCCAAGGTCAAAAAGCTCAGCCCAGCGCAGCTTGCGAAGGCGCAGGAGAAACTCGACGAGATGGGGTTTGGCGACGGCGACGACGGGCTAGACGACCTCGACGCCGTCTTGGAGGCGGGGCGGGTCTTGAGTCAAGGGCCGGCGGCCGCCAGCGGCCGCAGCGGCTCAGCTCCTCTGCTCCCCCTCCCTCCTCCTCCAGGAGGGGGGGGAGGAGTCCCGGGGAGGAGGGGGGGGATGAGGGTGAGGAGGGGGAATGTGGAGTTGTGGAGGGGGGGGGATTCCCCGGGGAGGATTGGGGGGGGGAAGGAGAATGGGGGGGGAGGAGGATGCGAGGAGCAGCGAAACGGAAAGACGGAAGGAGGAGGAGTCGGAGGAGGAAGGGCGGAGGCGGAGGAGGCCGGAGCCCGGGAGGTGCTCGTGGAACTGGAGCTGGAGGCGGAGACGGCAGCGGCGCCTGCTGCCCCAGCGCCGGCGCCACCGCCGCCGCCAGCGCCAGCGGGGCAGCCGCCGGCGGATTCGCCTCCGGCAAGCTGGGCAGGATGAGGAGAGAAGGAGGAGGGAGGCGGGGGAGGAGGAGGAGGATGAGGTGGAGGAGGAGGAGGAGGAGGAGGAGGAGGAGGAGGAGGAGGAGGGACTGAGAGGAGTCGGCGTAGCAGGAGGAGGGAGGAAGGAAGGGAGGGAGGGAGGAGGGAGGAGGAGGGAGGGAGGAGGAGGGGAGGAGGGAGGGAGGAAGGAGGGTGGGTAGGAGGAGGAGAGGAGGAGGGGTAGGTTACAGTTCTGGGTGTGGGGACTGGGTGGTTGCTGTTCCAAAGGCTCCAGTGGCACCAATGGCGGCTGTCCCCGCTGTCCCCGCGGCGGCGGCGGGCCACCCGGACCGCGCTCTGTGCGACGCGGTCAGGAGCTGGCGAGACGAGGCACCCAGCGCCGTCGCTGCCGAGGGCCCCCACACCCTACAGATTTAGAAATCCAGGATGCCAGGGCTCCAGGGCGGGATAGGCTATCCCGAACTAGATTCTAGTTTGCCTTTTTGTGGGCGCCCTGGGGCACCAGAGTAACGCACTAGTGTTTCTAGATCGCCGTTCTGGCGGTACTCTTGGGGCACCAGAGCGGCGAACTAGATTCTAGTTTGCTTTTTTTTGTGGGCGCCCTGGGGGCACCAGAGTGACGCGCTAGATTCTAGTTCGCCGTTCTGGCGGTACTCTTGGGGCACCAGGGCGGGGCCGCCAGATTCTAGTTCGCCCTTTCGTGGGTGCCCTGGGCACCAGAGTGACGCACTAGATTCTAGTTCGCTGTTCTGGCGGTACTCTTGGGGCACCGGAGCGGCGAACTAGATTCCAGTTCGCCTTTTTGCGGGTGCGACAGGTCGTGGAGGGCGTTGCGCTGCTACACGAAGTATCAGCTGCCCAGAAAAGCCCCGTGGGTGGCGCCATGGGCAGGAACATGTCATTGTGCGAACACATGGCCCTCGAGGGTTCCACGGTGTTCTTCGTGCACTGGGTCTGCTCCACCACTCGGCGAGGCCAGGAGGTGCATCTTGACGAGCACGATGGGATCAAAACGCCCACGCCGTTCGACAGCCCTGCGAGGGATATGAAAGGTGTCCGAGTAATACACCCTGATCTAGGAGTTAGGATGATCAAGACCAGCAAAGCTGCGGGTAGACCAGTGTGTCCAAGGCGGATAAAGGCCTTGCGAACTATGTTTCAGATGTGTCTCGATGGCGCCGTGGCCACGAGCTTCTGTAAAGTATGCAAGAGGAAAGGCGTTGACGCCAACGTAACTTTTCAGTGTCCGATCTGCAGCTTGACGTGGCACGACACGTGCTCGCAAGACGCTGTTGGATCGGTGTACGGCGTAGCTGCCGCAGTCCCAGAGCTCCCAGCCTCACTCGACCCTGCGGTCCGGAGGGAGCTCTGCTGCCACCTCTGCCAGAGAATGTTCGACGGCCGAGCATAGGTGAAAGAGCGATTAAAGAGCGAGGGGGGTGGGGGAGCGTAGGTAGGCGGCCGCGACTCCCGCGAGCTGAGGAGCAGAAGAGGGCAAAGGCAAAGGTGGCGAGCCTGGGGAGGGGGATGGGGGTTGGGGGTGGGCGGGCCGAAAAAAACAACAGCAACAGTAACAGCGTCTGACTCAGAAACCAACTAGGAGACGGGCGATAAGGAGGATCGGCGTGCATGAAATATGGAACCGATTTCCTGGTGGAATGCAAATCGGCGCGCGCTGCCGCTGGTAGAGGATTGAGGATACGTGGACAAAAACATTCGGAGGTCCGCGCGGAGTTCTTGGACCTTGGACAGGCGCCGGGCACCCCTCCTTGGCGCGCGGGGCGCTCTGGGGGCTCCGCCGCCTGGGGGGCGCGGCGCCAATTTTTGAAATCCGCGCGGACCTCCGAAAGTTTATGTCCCTCCTGCCCCGCCGTCCCAGGGCACCCTTGGAACCCTCCTCTCTCGCCCAGTCCGCAGAGGGCGCGGGGGCGCAGCCTGCAGGGCCTGCAGCAGCGCGGCTCAAGCGCCTTCGAGGAGACGGCCCAGCGGCAGGCGACCACCAGCGCGCCTGAGCTGCGTGGGGGGGGGAGGGGAAGTGGTCTGCCACTGAGCCCGCTGGGAGAGTAAGGAGACGAGCGGAGGGGGGGGGGATAATGAGAGGAGGAAGGGGGATGGAAGGAGACGAGGGGGGGGGCGGATATGAAGAAGATGAGGAAATATGAGGAATGATGCGGAGGGATGAGCGCCTTTGGCTCGCTGACATCGCTGCGTCATGGAGCGCCCCTTGCGCGTCGCAACGGCGTCGTGGCGTCATGTCACGACCGCTCCGTCTGTCACGAACGAGTCGTGACGAGGAGCGCCAGACACCGCGTCGCGACGCGCTCAATCCTCCCACGCGCTGCCGCCATGACGCCGTCGTGACGCCATGCTGATGCACCGTCGCCTGGCACGACCGCGTCGTGACGCGCGATGCGCACATGACCACTGTCGCGACCTCGTCGTGACGCGCGACGGGGTCCGCGCCCTCTGTCACGACCGTGTCGCGACACACGTGCCCTCTCCGCTCATGTCGCGACGGCGTCGCGACGTCATGACACGATCGCCCCACCTGTCGCGACCGAGTCGTGACACGGCGCGCCTGTCGCGCGCCCCGTCGCGACCGCATCGCGACGCGCCCGCTCATGCCGCCAACATATGTCACGACGCCATCGCGACGCCGTGCCGGTCCCACACCGCGTGTCACGACCGCGTCGTGACGCGCGACGCGGTCCATACTCTCTGTCGCGACCGCGTCGTGACGCGCCGCTCAACCTACGTCATCTGTCACGACCGCATCGCGACGCACGTGTCGTGTCTGGTCGTGTCGCGACACCATCGTGACACCATGCCGATCCCGCGTCGCGTGTCACGACCGCGTCGTGACACATGATGCGGCCGTTGCCCTATGTCACGACCGCGTCGTGACGCACGCCGTGGCCCGTGCCCTCTGTCACGACCGCGTCGTGACATGCATGTCCGATCCGCTCATGTCGTGACGGCGTCGCGACGTCATATCACGAGCGCCCCGTCTGTCGCGACCGAGTCGTGACACAGCGCGCCTGCCGCGCGACCTGTCGCGACCTCGTCGCGACGCACCCACCCCCTCACTCGCCGGTGTCACGACGCCGTCGTGACGCCGTGCAGACCCCCCAGTGCATGTCACGACCGCATCGTGACACATGACTCGGTCCGTGCTCCCTGTCACGACCGCGTCGTGACACCCCGCGCGGTCATCGCCCTCTGTCACGACCGTGTCGCGACGCGCGTACCCGGTCCGGTCGCGTCGCGACGGCGTCGTGACGTCATGTCATGCCCACTCGGCATGTCACGATCGCGTCGTGACGCGGCGCGCCGACCACGCGATCCGTCGCGACCGCGTCGCGACGCGCACACTCCTGTCAATCGCCACTGTCACGACGCCGTCGTGACGCTGGAGCGAGTCCGCGCCGCCTGTCGGGGCCGCGTCGTGACGCGCGACGCGGCCCATGCCCTATGTCACGATCGCGTCGTGTCATGCTGGGCGCGCCGTGCCGTGTCTCGTGACGCGGCGCGCCAGGCACTCGACCCGTCGCGACCGCATCGCGTTGCGTCCGCCCGGCCTGATATGGTCGCGTCGTGACGGAGTATGCTCATCACGTGACCAATCCTCCTCCCTCCTCCCCCTCTTCCTCCCCCCTCCTCCTCCCCTCTCATCCCTCCTCCCCCCCCTCCCCCCGCGTCCTTCCTTCCTCCTCCCTTTTCCTCCTCCTCCTCTTTCCTCCCCCTCTCTTTCCCCCTTCCTCCTTTCTCCTCCCCCCTCCTCCTCCCTCCTTTCTCCCTCCTTCCTCCCTTCTCCCTCCTCCCCCTCCTACCTCCTTCCTCCCTCCTCTCCTCCCCCCATCCCTGCTTCCTCCCTCCTCGGTCCATCCTCCCTCCTCTGCCCCCCCCCCCTCTCCTCTCCTCCTCTCCTCCCTGCAGCTGCGCGCGAGGGAGGGGATGTGATGTATGCACCTTCTTTACATCGATGTGCATGTACCTGGGTGGCTGCATACACGTGCTTCTGTCCTGTTGCATCGACGACTGGGTCGATGCCCGCTATTCAACCTGCCCCGGTCGTGTCAACGCTGGATGATGCCTTAAACTGGGCGAAGCACGGCATCGACATGTTAGAGAGCTGGGATCACAGAAGTTCGGAGCTCATTCTGGCTGGGCTGAATAACCTGCACTACTCGACATCGTTCTCAGGCATTGATGCGCCTGGCACGGCACTTACGTTCTTGCAGCACGCTGTTGGCGCCGCAGGCCTCACGCACGACTGGGCAATCGAGAACGACGTCGAGTGCCAGCGTGAATTGCAAATGCACCCTCACCCGCCTCGACACCTTGTAGCTGATATCGAGCACGTGTTCGACCCGAAGGTGAAAGGCATCCTCACGCGGAATTGCAAGCGGTTTGGGTTCGACCAGCTGATGGAGATGCTGGCTACGAAGGCGGTTGCAGTGCAAGTGGCGCGGTGCATATTGCATGACTGTGGCACTGGGGGTTGCGCGTTGGTCAGGTCAGCCATCCACATAGCGGGGGCGCCATGCATCGATTTCTCCGTGAATGGGAGACGTCGCCACCTAGCAGGATATGAGGCATGAAAATGACCAAACCCCTTCACCCACTGCCCCCCGCCAGGTCGCCCGAGGGTGCGCGAAGACGATCGCGCCTTGCGCGTCGCGGTCTGGGCCAGAGAGCCGCCTTTGCCAGGCCCCTTCTTCCGCCTCCCCTCCTCCTCCCGTCCTCCCTCCTCGTCTTCTCCTCCCTCCTCCGAGGTCCTCCCTTATGGTCTGCCCTATCCCCCTCAACTTCTCCACCGTCTTCTCGGGGGTGCCCAAAACTGCCCGAGACGGTTACCTCTGGGGCGCACTCCTGCCCCCGCCCGCCCCTGGCCCGCCCTGCCAGGCCTGTGCCAGTCGTTCTCGCCGGCAGCGTCCTCGGGCCCCACGACGGTAGCGACCTGCCCTATCCCGCATCTCCCGCGCAATCCACCCAGAAGGAGGAGGAGGAGGAGGGGGAGGGGGAGGGGGAGGGGGAGGGGGAGGGGAGGGGGAAGGAGGAGGAGGAGAGAGGAGGAGGGGAGGAGGAGGAGGAGGAGGAGGAGGAGGAAGAGGACCAGGAGGAGGAGGAGGAGGGGGAGGAGGGAGGAGGAGGAGGAGGAGGAGAGGAGGAGGTCGCCGCGGCTGGTCGCTGCTCGAAAAGCTTGGTTTGCGTTCCCCAGCACGACCCATCCAGCACGACCGCCCAGCCGACACACCAGCACGACCCCACCCAGCACGACCCCACCCAGCAGGACCTCACCCCAGCACGACCACACCCCAGCACGACCACGCCCCAGCACGACCACGCCCCAGCACGACCACGCCCCAGCACGACCATGCCCCAGCACGACCACCCCCCAGCACGACCACCCCCTAGCACGCCCCAGCACGACCACTCCAGCACGACCACACCCCAGCACGACCACACCCAGTCGCACCCCCGTGGAATCTTTCGTGGGGTGTCTGGTTGAGTGGTTGCCTGTTCGTGGGGTGTCTCGTGGAATGTTTCGCGGGGTGTCTCGTGGAATGTTTCGTGAGGTGTGTCGTGGAATTTTTCGTCCCAGCACGACCACGCCCCAGCACGACCACGACACACCCTCCAGCACGACCACACCCCAGCACGACCACACCCAGTCGCACCCCCGTGGAATGTTTCGTGGGGTGTCTGGTTGAGTGGTTGCCTGTTCGTGGGGTGTCTCGTGGAATGTTTCACGGGGTGTCTCGTGGAATGTTTCGTGAGGTGTCTCGTGGAATATTTCGTGAGGTGTCGCCTGGGATGTTTCGCGGGGTGTCTCCTCCTCGGATGTCCATTGCCTCTTCCCCCATACCATATCCTCCATCGCTCTCTCTCTCCCTCAAGTAATCGCTCCCAGTGCCTCTTCAGCGCATCGACCATGGCACTGGCATCACGCACCACCTCGACCTCCTCAAGGGCCCGCGCCCCCTGCGCCGCTACTTCGTGGCCATTTTCTTCCCGCCCCATGCTGCCCCATGCTGGGCTTCTGGCCCTGCCTCACGCCAGCCAGGATCAGCATCGCTGATCCTGGCTGGAGAGAGAGAGAGAGAGAGAGAGAGAGAGAGAGAGAGAGAGAGAGAGAGAGAGAGAGAGAGAGAGAGAGAGAGAGAGAGAGAGAGAGAGAGAGAAGAGAGAGAGAGAGAGAGAGAGAGAGAGGGAGAGAGAGAGAGGAGTAGAGAGAGAGTGAGAGAGAGAGAGAGAGAGGAGAGAGAGGAGACAGAGAGAGAGAGAGGGAGAGAAAGAGAGAGAGAGAGAGAGAGAGAGAGAGAGAGAGAGAGAGAGAGAGAGAGAGAGAGAGAGAGAGAGAGAGAGAGAGCGATGGAGGATATGGTATGGGGGAAGAGGCAATGGACACACCTCTTGTTATCTGCAAACGGTCACGGCGGCCTTTGCCAGCTCGTGGGATGTTTCGTGAGGTGTCGCCCAGTTGGGTATCGTGAAACTGTGACCATTCTGCACATGTCTGCATCCCTTTCCGGGTTCGTGGGTCCGACCGTGGGTCCATCATGTTGGGGGCCCAGTGTGAGCCCGCTCAGCCTCTCCTCCTCCTCGGGAGTTCGCCCCCTTCCTCTCCTCTCGGGCCCCCGCAGGTGAAGGGCTTTCGGCGCTGATCGCGTGGGTCGCTCATCGCTTACTCTTATGCGAACCAGCCATTCTTCACGAGAACGTGCCGGACTTCCCAGTGGAGCTGCTCCAGTTGATTTTTGGACACATTTACATTATCATGACGTGCGTGGTCGAAGCGCACAAGTTCGGGAAGCCAGTGCACCGCAGGCGCCGATTGACGTGGATGCTGCACAAGGGTTATTATTCCGTGCCGGCGCGGATCTGGCCCGACGCAGCGTCGCTCTTCACCCGCGCATGCGCGTTGTCATACAAGCAGTTCTTGATCGCAACCACGTCGGAGTTGCAACAAGTATTGGCCTGGATGAAGGGGCGGGACACTCGGGTGAAAAATGGCAAAGTGGATCCAAGTCTTGAAGAGTCAGACCCATTTCTCGCGAATTTGGTCGAGAGTGAGTACGAATACTTACAGGCAGCAATGAAGATTATCCGATCTGGCGAAGGCGTCGTTTCTCTCACGCAAACACCTCGCCGCAGAGTGTTCAGCACGGACGAAGGTTGCATGTGCGCCCTAACTACGTCCAACTATTGTAATTGGATCCTGGAGGAGCGGCGCATCTTGACCCCCATGGGGCTTCTTGCGTTTTGCGGGTTCCCGACCACCAACGACCAGGACTGCTCAGTCGGACTGCTCCCTGGGGTGGGGGAAGTGGGCGGATGCCCCGGGGCTTCCAGGGCCCCCCTCCGATCCCCTGGAGGAGCCCGAACAACTCACCTCCTTAGAGGAGAATGAGGGGGGAGGTAGAGGAGGAGGAGGAGGAGGAGGAGGAGGAGGAGGAGGAGGAGGAGGAGGAGGAGGAGGGGCCCGAACGATCCACCTCCTGGGAGGAGGAGGGCGAGGAGGAGGAGGAGGAGGAGGAGGAGGAGGAGGAGGAGGACGACGACGACGACGACGACGACGGCGGCGGCGGCGGCGGCGGCCTCCCCGCCAACCCCCTCCCCTCCCTCTCTCCTCGCTCCCTTCCGCCATCCCTCCCTGCACTCCCTTGCCCTTTCCCTCCCTCCCTCCATCCCCCCTTCCCTCCGCCCCTAGCCACCCCCTCCCCTTCCCCCCCCCATCCCCTCCCCCCCCTCCCCCCGTGCGATCCCTCGCCAGGAGCTCGTCTGCAGCTTCCAACGCCAACGGGTCGACTTCGAGTTCCCGGAGAGGGATGTCCGGTCCGTGATTCACCAGGCAGGGAACACAATGGACGCGCATTGCATCGGCATCGCGCTCATGTGGTTCTTCGTCTTCGCGCGCGACAGCCACAACAACGTGGACATGGGCCAGATGCGCGACGTGTCGAGCGATCTGCGGCAGTGCCTGCGCGCCAAGAGGCGGCGCACTGCCGAGTCGTAGGCGCAGCGCATTCTGGGCCCCGAGCCCGCGGCCATTTCCAGAGTCGAGGCGGTCGATCGATCCATCGCTGTCGCCACCAGAGGTGCCATTCAAACCTGTCCGCTGGGCGTCTCGGGGGGTCTCTTGGGCCGTCTTGGAGGCCTCCTAGGCTGTCCTGAGGCCATCTGCGCCATCGAGGGGCTACTTGGGCCGTCTTGGGGGTATCTTTAATTATCTTGGATATCTTGGGCTCTCTAGCTCTCTAGGCGGCTTTGGCGGCTCGCTTTGTGCGTCTTGGCAGGTTGTCTGAGCGACGCGGGCCGTCTTGGAGCTTGGGCTGTCCTGATGCCATATTGCGCCATCGAGGGGCTACCTTGGGCCGCTGGGCTGTCTAGGCGGCTCTTGGGCGTCTTGGTGGGGCCTCGTTGGCGGGGCCCTCTTGGGTCGAGTCCTCGAGTCGTTGTGGGCCCCTCCCCTCCTCTCCCCCCCCCCTCTTCCCTCCTCAGCTCCCCCCTCCTCCGGGGGAGGGCGGGGGAGGGGCGGGCGAGCTAGGTGCGCTCGCGTTGCATCTGACATCGTGCCCTTCCCTCCCATCCCTTCCAACTTCGCTAATTATTTGTCTCTCACCGAATCGGGCGTCGCACTGACCTTCATGAGGAGGAGGGGGAGGAGGAGGAGGAAGGAGGAAGGAGGAAGGAGGAAGGAAGGAGGGAGGAGGAGGAGGAGGAGGCCGGATGAGGGGGGGGAGGAGGGGGGGGGGAGGGTGGGTAGGAGGAGTAAGTAGGAGGAGCAGGAGGGCGGCGCGTTCGCCCCGCCGCCCCGCCACTGGGGCGGGGGGGGGAGTTGGGGAGGAGAGTGGGGGGGAGCAGTCACTCAGAGTAGTCCGGCGACGCAGCCGACTGCTTAGCTCAAGCGCGTCAAGAGTTCAAGAGTTGCGAGCACCCTCGACACTTCGTGCCTCGTCTGGGTCGCCTGCCATGTCTGCGCCGCCGGCTGCGCCGGCGTCCATCTCCGACCAGCTGTTCGGCTACCGGGCGACTGTCCAGCTGCGCTTCCCCGGGTTGTCAGCTGGTGAGCTTGACGAGGAGATCAACCGCAGCTACAATCGGCGCGTCGAGGCGCGCCCGTGGTTCTCGGATGCGGGGGAGGAGCTCATGTCTCGCCATGATCAGAACAAGAGGAGGCAGCTTGCGGTCGTCCAGCATTACAAGAAGCTCATACTCACCGACGGGCTGGAGGAAGACAATCGGAGTCTCCCATTCGGCGTTGAGAATCTCGAGATGCCAGGAGGCACAAAGCTGCTCGGCGGGGCGACCACTGCGGAGGCATTCTACGCCGCTGTCAAGGAAGAGCCGGACAACCGCAACGTGCAAGTTATCCTCAGGCGCGGGTACAGGGTTGCTATGTTCAATGCGTTGCCAGATGACGTGTGCCGTTACAAGAAGGCCAAGCACAACAAGTTCTTGTTCGGCAGTCCGTTCACCATCATGGAGCTGTACGAGAGGATCCCAAGTTTGGAAGAGAAGTGGGGGGACCACTGCAAAGAGTTCAAAATCAAATCTCGCACCTGCGCCACCCAGGGAGAGTACACCTACGCGAAGATCTACCGCCGGTTCATCCTCAAGCTCGACGAGGAAGAAGAGGTCCCTGCGTTCGACGGCAACTTTAACATCTACACGCACGCAAAGGTGTTCTTGCACGAGATGAAGAAGAGAGGGTGGTGGTCTTCTTACCAGGACTTAGTCGAGAACCACTGCAACTTTCTCGCCAGGGGTCTCAAGATTGATTACGTTTGCGCTGCAAACCACCTGTTCATGAATCGTGTGCTCCAGGGCCCTTTCTCTGATTGGGACCCAGAGCGGCAGAAGCTGTGGCTCATGGCTGGCCTCGAGTCGTTCCTCCCGCTGGTCAACACGGAAACTGACCCGTCGCGCTTCTTCATGCCTTGGCTGCATAACGGGGAGCAGGACATTGAGACCCTCAAGAAGGACATTAACTTGATGGCGACGCCCATGGGGGGCACCGTCAACTACAAAGCCAAGGCGAAAGTTAAGGCAAAGGACGGCGGCAAGAGGAAGGCTGGCTCGGCGATTGGCTATGAGACCGAGGTCAGCAATACATAGAAAGAGGTTAACCATGCATAAATAATTCGTACATAAAACACTATACTAAAAAATATACCAAAACAATATACTAAACACCATAGTAAAACACTAGGTTAAAACACTATATTCAAACACTACACTAAACACTATACTAATACACTATACTACGACACTACAGTAATTAGTAATGAGTACGACACTATTAGTGTAGTGTACGAGTGTAGTGTTTTAGTGTAGTCTTTTAGTGTCGTGTTTAGTGTAGTGTATTAGTGTAGTGCTACAGTGCAGTGTAATAGTGTAGCGTATTAGTGTAGTGTTTTAGTGTGGTGTTTTATGGGAGTTTAGTGTAGCGTATTAGTGTAGTGTATTAGTGTAGTGTAGTAGTGTAGTGTTTTAGTTTTAGTGTAGTGTTTTCTGGGAAGTTATGCATGGTCAAAGCGCGCCCTCGAAGTCAGCGACGGCGCTAGCGACGCCGAGTCCTCGGCTTCGTCGACGCAGAAGCATGCTAAGCACGCGCCGCTCCATGCGGCTCAGGATCAGATTGCCCCGCTCGCGCCAATCGCCGAGGAGGGGCCTGAGGAGCAGGGGCCCGAGATCGAGCTCGCACTAGCTGAACAGGTGGCTTGTGAGGATGTCGCCGAGGATGCCGCGGGGCCCGCGGACCCGGCGGATGCGGATGAGGAGGCGGAGGAGGCAGAGGAGGCGTCCGAGGAGGGCCACCTGGGGTCGCAGTCGCAGCAGCTGATGAAGACGATCGCCAAGGCCAAGGCCAGGGCCACGGCCAAGTCCGTCAAGGGGGCGGCCAAGGGGGCCAAGGCCAAGGCCGCCAATGCCCAGAAGGAAGGCAGCGGCAAAGGCAGCCTGGGCAAGGCCAAGAGCGGCAAGGGCAAGAACAAGAACAGGAGGGGGGGGGCCGATGGGAACCCAATTGCCACCTTGGAAATGCTGACGACTGAGACTTTCAATGCCATGACGGCCACGAAGCGAGATAAACTGTGGGGCGACGATGTGTGGTCGGCGCTCATGGGGGCGTTTGATGTTGTTTCGGTGAAGTGCAACGTGCCGATGCATGTGCTGATGAACGCGGTTGACGGGCCGAACCTCACCAAGAACTTGCGCATCTGCATCGCATTCATGTTCACGAAGACCGCCACGCTGTCCAACAACGCGCAGTGCAGCAAGTGGTCTGTTTTGCGCAAGGATCGCCGCGACGACTTCGTCAAGGCCAACGGTCACGTGCTCGTTCAATATGGTTGCAGCCTCGCCAACCTCAGCAGCCTGGGCGGCGGGGGGTTAGATCAGCAGCAGAGTGCGCAAGAGGCCGCCGTGCCCGCTCAGATGATTCTGTCGTCTATCTTGGGTCTCCTCGATTCGGACGCTCCACCAATTCTTCTCCAGGGCGGCTCCGCCGACGACGACGACGACGCGGAGGCTGTTGTCAAGGACCTGCAGAAGCTGAAGGTGCTCCTTTCCGATTCCACGTCCATGCTGAAGCTTACTCAGTTCATCGCGGTGAACTCTCTGTCCTCCGACATCATGTCGCACGCGGCGCGCGCGCAGTTCGTCGAGCAGGCTGGATAGAATGAATGGGGGGGGGGGGGTCGGAGGAGGACTGAGGAGGACCCGAGGCTCAGGGGACCACGAGGCTCACGAGGAGGACAAACATCGTACCCCTCCTTTTCATGAGCCTAAGAGCTGAAGGGCCCTAGGGGGGGGTCCTCTGGAGGCCCACTCCGAGGCCCACTCCCACTTCCATGGCTTCCGGCGGGCTCCGGAAGCACATTGCCCTACGCACCGCTCAGGGGGATCCCCGTTCGCGGGTAACAGTTGGCAGCTGGCAGTTGGCCTCGAGGTTTCTCGAGGCAGGAGGGGGGGGAGGAGAAGAGGAGGAGGCGGGGGAGGGGGCCGCCCCGTCCCGCCTGCGAGGTCAGGGAGCTGGCGCACGCGCGCCGGGCCGAGGTGACAGAGAGGGATAGCAACATGAGTGACGAGGCAATGCACGCGGCGATGGGCTACAATCTGGAGCTAATCATCGAGAAGGCCTGGTCCTTGCTGATGGACCTGGTGTCTACGGAGTGGGTCGAGTTAGCGGCGATGCTTGGCGCGCATTGGAGAGGCCTGACGGCCGGCGCCGCCGACCCTGATCGAAAGGGCTAGGAGTGGGGGGAGGAAACGGAGGAAGAGGAGGAGGAGGAGGAGGAGGAGGAGGAAGAGGAGGAGGAGGAGGAGGAGGAGGAGGGAATCCTGTTATCTGTGTGTATTTACTGGGACGTCTTGAAGGCTTCTTGGACGGTCTTGGGGCTATTTTAGGCGTCTTCGAGTCTTCGGCCGATATTTGGGGCGACTCGGGGCACTCTTGGGCCCTTGGGCCCCTTGGGCCGTCTCGGGGGCTTGGCGCATATTCTCGACGCTTCGCGCAACCCTGTAACCGTCGCCTGTAACCCCGCCAGCCCATCCAGCAACGACCCAGCGCGGGGGCGAGATCGGCTCGGCGGGCAGTCTTGGGCGCCACCCTGAGGGCCCCTGAGGGCCACCCTGGGGCCGCCACCCCGCCCTCCAGGTCGGCGGTCGGGGGGGTGGGAGGGGCAAGTGTCCCCGAATGAGAGAAAGGCGGAAGAGGGCGCTCCCTGGCGCTGCAAACCACTCGCGCCCAGTAGGCGGCGGATTACTTCACGCATTGCACTTCTCCGTCTCACGTTGGGCAGACGGTCGAGACCGTGAAGAGCATCTTCCAGAACCAGGGCGAGTGCTTGGTCATGACCCGCCTCCCCATCATGTACATGATCAGCGCTATGGAGTCGATCAAAGACGACTTCGTCGAGGACGAGCAGGACGCGGCCAACAACCTGTTCTCCGAGAAGGCGTCGGCGGCGCTCAAGCACACGGACGCGAGCGGCACGAGCGGCCACGTGCATAATCTATCGCGCATCTTGATCGCCGGCCCGTCTAACGAGGAGTGGTGCTCCTTGTTGGTGCAGGTTATGCGGTCCCAGACCCCAGGCGGGATGGCCGACTTGATCGCTTCCTGCTTGGAGCGCCAGATGCGCGGCGAGCGCCTCTTCCCGGCCACCCCAGCAGGGGCCACCCCGACGAGCAGCAAGGCCGGCGTCGGCGGCGCCCCGCCGCCGTGCTCCGCGGAGTCACAGTCGCAGTCACCGCCGCCGCAGGCGGCGGCGGTGAAGGAGGAGTCGCAGGAGTCGCAGCAGCAGCAGGACTCGCCCAAGACACCCGCTGCCAAGGAGTCCAAGGATCTGGACGCCCGAGACGGGCACGGAAAGAATGGGTACACTGCCCAACAGCGGATCCTGTTCATTTTGAACATGACTCGCTGTCCGCGCCGCCGCGGCCTGCGCCCATTCGAGACAGGGGGCCGCCCGCCCAACAGCGGCCGCTGTTGGTTCGGGACAACATTTGTCGTTGGGCATCGTACCCGTTCTTTCCGCCCCCATTTCGGGCGCCCACATAGGAGGAGAACCCGCTCGACGGCTGCTTTTCCATCCTCCAGGAGATGGAGGTCGCGGGCCACCCCGCGCTGGGCCCCTGGCGCACCCGCGCCCTGGTCTTAGCAATTGAGACGTTCTTGGCCACGTCTTGCATGCCGGGCGGATCGACGTGGGCTGACCAAGGGCTGACGCACTGCAAGCCCAAGCCCGACGCCAAGGGGTCGCGCCTGTGGTACGACGGCAAGAGGCTCCAGCAGCTGCGCTTGAACCTGTACGGTCGTGTTTCGGTCACTCCGACTGCGGGCTCCGTGCAGGTGGCCGAGTTCAAGGGCTTGAAGTTCTTCGTGGATGGCAAGGACAACAAGACGCCCTTGTCGCCATCTTGCGTGCCGGCGTGGATGGTGCAGGAGGAGCGGGGCCCCTTGAAGTGCAATCTGATTGTCGAGTCTCGGACGGCTTCTTTCGAGCACAAGCTGGACATGGGCGACCAGGAGGTCCACAGGGTCGAGGCCCGATCCAACGGCGACGGATGATGATGATGAGGAGGAGGGGGAGGAGGAGGAGGAGGAGGAGGAGGAGGAGGAGGAGGAGGAGAGAGGAGGAAGGAGGGGAGGAGGAGGAGGAGGAGGAGGAGGAGAGGAGGAGGAGGAGGAGGAGTAGGAGGGAGGAGGAGAGAGTGGAGGAGACCTGAGGATAAAGAGAGAGGAGGAGGAAGAGGGTTCCGACAACTCCTAACTTTTTTCTCCTCCTCTCCTCCCGCTTTCCTCAGCTTTCCTCATGTCCTCCTCCTCCTCCTCCTCCTCTCCTCCTCCTCCTCCTCCCCCTCATTGTCATTATCCTCCCTCCTCCTACCTTTGGTCGTCATCTACTGCTTCCGCCCCGACGCGACCCTGCTGAAGTCCAGTGGCCCTGTCCAGCTGCTTCGCCCTGCTGGCGGCCTCTTCCTCAGCGCCGCCAAGGCGGAGAGGGGCCCAACGACGTAAACAAAATTACCCCAGCGCGACCCTACCTAGGAGTTGGAACCCTTAGGAAAGCAGCACTAGTCGTAACAGTAACGCTAAGCTAAAGCTAAGCTCCAGCTAAGCTCCAGCTAAGCTAAAGCTAAACCACAGCTAAGCTAAAGCTAAGCTAAAGCTGAGCTGAAGCTAAGCTAACGCTAAGCTAAAGCTAAGCGAAATCTAAGTTAAAGAAACAGCTAAAGCTAAGCTAAAGCTGAACAGGAGCTAAGCTAAAGCTAAGCTGTAGCTAAGCTAAAGCTAAGCAAAGCTAAGCTAAAGCTAAGGTAAAGCTAAGCTAAAGCTAAGCTAAAGCTAAGCACAAGCTACGCTAAAGCTAAGCTAAAGCTAAGCTACAGCTACAGCTAAGCTCAAGCTAAGCTAAAGCTAAGCTAAAGCTAAGCTGAAGGCTAAGCGAAAGGATAAGCTAAAAGCCTTTTAGGCTAAAAGCTAAGCGAAAAGCTAAGCTAAAGCTAAGCTACAGCTAAGCTACAGCTAAGCTAAAGCTAAGCTAAAGCTAAAGCTAGAGCTCCCAGGGGACTCCAGGGGACTGGGGGGGACCGCTCCCAGGGGACTGGGGGAACCGCCGGGGCGGTGTGCACTGTCCGGCCCCTTTAAGCTAAGAGAGTAAGAACCCTTCTAGGCAGAGCCCAGGTAGGGAATAAACATAAGCTTTCTGAGGTCCGCGCGGATTTCGTGGATTGGCGACGACTCCGGCGACGACGACGACGACGACGACGACGACGACGACGAGACGACGACGACGGCGGCGACGACGACGACGGCGACGACGACGACGGCGACGACGACGACGACGGCGACGCGCTGGGCGGCGCTGGGCCCCTCCAGCGCTAGGTATCAGCGCGGACCTCCGAAAGTTTATGTTGACGCCGTTTTTCCTTCCTCGGGCCCTCGGACTCCCTCGCCCTGCCCCCGTGCCCAGCCCTTCCCCTGCCCGCCGGCGCCAGTGGGGGCCGCGCCGCGGGGGGCCGGGCCGTTGCTCGCCCGCCGCCGCCGCGGGGGGCGCGGGGGCGGGGGGGGTCGGGCGGCGGCCGCGGCGGCGCGTGGCGCGTTCGACCCAATCAGGGGCGGGTCGGCGGCGGCGCGTTCGAGCCGCGCCCAGCCGTGGCGACGGCGAGGGCCTCCTAGATGGGGTCGGAGTCGGAGGATCGCGCCGCATCGCCGATGCATCGCCGATGCGGCTCGATGAGGAGCCCGATTTTCTTCACGCGGACGTTGCCGATGCGTTGCATCGCCAGTGCATCGCCGATGCATCGCCGATGCGTCGCCGATGCATCGCTTATGTCGCTTATGCGGCGCGATCCTCCGACCCCATCTACTCCGAGCCCATCTAGGAGGCCTCTAGAGGGCCCGATCCTCGAGGGAATCTCGGCGTCGAGTCGACCCTGTCGGTCGTTGTCGTCGTCGTCGTCGTCGTCGTCGTCGTCGTCGTCGTCGTCTTCTACACGAGGGAAGGGGAGGGGGGAGGTGAAAGAGCTGGTGACCGCGGCAGCCGCCGAGCCGCCGCCGGGGCCGGCGACCGCCGAGCAGAAGAAGGAGTTGGCCGAGAGGAAGCGCGCGGCGGCCGAGTCGAGGAAGAGCTCCAAACACTTGACCTCTTAGGCCTTTCTAGGCTAGGCTAGGGCTTATGGCCCTCGGCGGCGAGGACCACTCGGCGTTGCGCATTGGTTGCGAGAGCACTGCGAATGCAGCATCTGCAGCATCTCGCTCGAGACGTCCTCCTCGCCCCGAGACCGGAGCCCGGCGCCCTCGAAGCGAGCAGTTCCCGCTAAGAATCGACGCCTGCGGCGAACCACCGCCGCCCCCTGCCGCCCTGCCTTTCTGGAAGCGCCTATGTGGCCGAAAATCCCACCAGCCCTCTGGGCGTAGGTGGTCTAGAGCAGATCCTCTTCCACCCCTCCCTCTTCCCCCTTGGGGAGGGGTTTACCCCTCCCCCTACCCCCTCCCCTGGACCTGGACGGGGGGGGCCGCGGGTAGTTAGAGCGTCCCAGATGGCCCAAGACGGCTCCAAGAGCGCCTCAGAGAACCCAAGATGAGCTCCAAGATGGCTCAAGATAGCGCAAGATCGCTCGAGATGGCTCCTAAGATGGTTCCAAGAAGCCCAAAGACGGCCCCAAGATAACTCCAAGTGGCCAAACAGCTCCCCAAGGAGGCCCCGAAGAGGCCAAAATCGTCCCAAAACCTAAGGAAAATCAATGATTTTTGCTTTCTCGCCTTTTCGCTTCCGATGGCCATCCGAGGCCTGGAGATGGTTCCAAGATGGCCCAAGAGGGCCCCAAGAGAGCCCCAAAAGAGCCCCAAGACGGCCCCAAGAGCGCCCAAGAGCACTCCAAGAGCGTTCCAAGAGGGGTCCAAGAGGCGATTTTAGGGGCTTCCGAGGGGGGACGCTAATTAAACCCCCCCTCTTGTTTGATCGATCTCCTCCAAGATGGCCCCAAGAAGCGCCCAGGAAGCCCCAAGAGGTCCCAAGATGGCCCCAAAATGGCCCCAAGAGGCCCCCAAGAGGCCCCCCGGAGGCCCCCAAGAGACCCCCAAGAGGCCCCAAGAGCCCCCCCAGATGCACCCAAGATGCTCCAAGAGGCCTCGGCGAGAATGCCTAATCATTGATTCTACACAGGTTTTAGCCACATGGAGGCCTCTTGGGGGGGGGCACGGATTAAGATGACTCCAAGAGCGTCTGGGAGAGCCCAAAATGACCTCCAAGATGGCTCAAGATATCCCAAGATGTCTCATAATGGCTTCCTCTGTGTGCTCCCCACTTCTCTGATCGAAGCAATTCCTCTGGGCATCGTTTCTGGATGGGCTGGTGGGGATTCGCGAAGCGACAACAATTGGGTCAGAGGTTGGCCGAGCTATCGGGCCATGTGTTCCCCGAGTCGGTTTGGAAAGCCCCCGGGGAACACGTCGGGGGGGAGAGGGGAAAGAGAGGGAGAAGAAAGGAAAAGGGAGAGGCCTCTTGGGGGCGTCTTGGGCAGTCTCGGAGGGTCGGGGACGTCTTGGGCCGTCTTTGACCACCCTGAGGCCATGTCGGGCCGTCTTGGGTGCATCTTGGGCCGCATTGGAAACATCTAGGGGCCATCTTGGGCCCTGGCGGGGCCATCGGGCCATCTTGGCCGTCTTGGAGGCGATCTGGGGGGCCCAAGGCTTTTCGAGAGGGGCCCGGTGCGGGCTAGTGCCATCGGCGGCGCGGCGGAGTTTTTCACTGCCGCTTCTGTCCGGCCGCGCCGCGGCGCTACGAATCGTAGGAGCACCCTGCCCTGCCCCCCTCTCCTCCGCGGTTTCGGTCCGCGGCTCCCTCCGTCCCTTCTCCGGGTCAGTTTACGTTTTACGCGCTGTGCGCGTCGCTCCTCCCTGGTGGTCTGACGTTTGATGGGCGCGACAGTTTGTCACGACAATCCGAGAAAACGAATCGTGGGACTGCGAGCCGATATCCTCATCCCCCCCCTCCCCTCCCGCCGTCTGCAGAGGAGGAGGGCGAGGGGAGGAGGACAAGCTATGTGCGATCGCGTCATATCTGACGTCCTACCCCTCCCTCTCCCATCCCTTACCATGGCGCTGATTTTCACCATCAGCGGACGCGTGTCGTAGCGGACATGTGGCTCCGCGCGCGCGTGCGTAGTGGGTGGGTGGTGGTGCGCGTGCGTGTGTGCGTGTGTGCGTGGTTGTGGTTGTGGTTGTGGTGGTGGTGGTGGTGGTGAACCCAATGGTGGTGGTGGTGGTTGTGGTGGTGGTGGTGGTGGTGGTGGTGGGTGGTGGTGGTGTGTGTGTGTGTGCGTGTGTGCGCGTGTGCTGTGGTGTGACGTGGTGTGGCGTCTTGGTGGTTCGGTGGTGGGCCAGGTGCGTGCGTGCGTGATGGCGGTGGCGGTGGTGGTGGTGGTGGTGGTGTGTGTGTGTGCGTGTGCGTGTGCGTGTGCGTGTGTGTGTGTGCGTGTGTGTGTGTGTGTGCGTGTGCGTGTGTATGTGTGTGTGTGTTTTTGTGCGCGTGCGTGCGTGTGTGTTTGTGTGCGCGCATGCGATGTGGTGTGACGCGGGCGGGGCCCGAAAATGAAGCCGGCGCCTCAGCGAGAGCAGCATGTTGGACAAAATGCAGGCGGAACCCCAACTCTGGGGACTCTGGGGAAACCTGCATGTAAAAAAACAGTGCCCGATGGGGGGGTCGGCTACCCCCGTTCCGTCATCAGGGGAAGAGGGAGGGTATTCATATTGAGTAGTTGTGGAGGAGGAGGAGGAGGAGGAGGAGGAGGAGGAGGAGGAGGAGGAGGAGGAGGGGAGGGGTGAGGAGGAGGAGGAGGAGGAGGAGGAGGGAGGAGGAGGAGGAGGCCCCCAAACAGGTTTTTTAGCGCGCCCGCCGCCGCCGCGGCCGCGCCTTTGCCGCCGCCGCTGCGCCGCCCGCGGCGGCGGCCACCGCCGCCGCCGCCGCGCCGCCCGCCGCGTTCGCCGCGCCCGCGGGGCCAGCGGGCACCGCCGCCGCAGCCGCGGCGCCGCCCGCCGCCGCCGCCGCCGCCCCCCTCGTGGCGGCTGCGCGCGCGCCCCACGCGGCCGCGGGGGCGCCTTTGGGCGGCGGCGGCGCCGCCGCCGCTGCCACGGCCGCCACGTGCCCGCCGCCGCCGCCGCCGCGGCTGCGGCTCCGCGGCCGCTTCAGCGGCCGCGCCTTAAACGGCTCCGCCTTGGCCTTCGGCGGCGGCCGCGCCCAGACTCCGACTGCCGGGGCTGGGACCGCCCAGACCCCGACTGCTGGGGCCGCCAGGGCCGCGCGCCTGGGCGCGGCCGCCGCGCCCGCGGCGCTGGCGGCCTTCGGCCGCAGCAGGCTCGCAGCCAGCAGCCAGTTGAGCTCGCGGCCGAGCCCCTCCCACTCCTCTGGCGCCGCCTCGGCCGCCCGTGCGAGGAGGCGACGCACCGCAGCCGCCGACTCCGCCGCGCGGCGGCGGCCTTCTTCGTCGCGGGCGGCCGCCGCCGAGGCCGCCTCCCACCTGTCCGCCGCCTCGCGCCCCTGCTGCAGCTGCTGCAGGAACTCGCGGTGCGTGGCGCCCTCCGGCGGCCCAGCCATGGCGGCTGCTTGCTCGAGCCAAAATGGCTACGCACGAGAAGGGGGGACTTGGCCGCGTCGCCGCGTCGCCTCCCTCCTTTCTTTTCCTCTGCCTTCGGGGGCCCCCCTCGTCGACTCGTCGTCGTCGTCGTCGCCGTCGTCGTCGTCGCCCCCTTTGCCATGGGCCATCGACCCTCAAGGATCGAGGAGTTCGGGTTTTGGAAGTTTCGGTAAGCTTTGAAAGTGTTTTGGGCCTCCGGCGGCCTCCGGGGCCCTCCAGGGACCCAGGGACTCCAGGGCCCCCAGGGCCCCCTGGGGACCTCCGTGGATCTGGATTCGGGGCGGCAGCCCTACCAGGTGGGGCCGACGACGACGACGACGACGACGACGACGACGACGACGACGACGACGACGACGACAGCAGCAGGGCTGGTGTGGGCCCCAGGCCGTGCGTGCCGTGAGGGGTGTAGTGATGCTCTTCTTCGCTTCCGATTGCCGCTCCTCCTCCTCTCCCTCCTCTCCCTCCTCCTCCTCACCTCCTCCTCCTCCTCCTCCTCCTCACATCCTCCTCCTCCTCCTCCTCCTCCTCCTCCTCCTCTCCCTCCTCCTCGTCGTCGCTTCGTCGCTCCCTCTCCCTCTCTTCCCTCTCCCTCTCCCTGGCCTCTCCATTGCCCTTTTGCCCTTCTCTTCCCTCTCTGGTCGTCTGGAAACCGCACCTGCAGCAGCAGAGCCCTCAGCGGGGCGTGGACGGACGCCGGCGCGCGCCGATGCCGCCTCTCCCTCGCTACCCAGGGCCGCCGACCCTAAACGACGACGACGACGACGACGACGACGACGACGACGACGACGACGACGACGACGACGGCACTCTGCCCCCTCCGCAGGCGGAGCCGCCCAGCCGCCCACGCCCACGACGACGACGACGCCTGCCTCCGCAGGCGGAGGCCCTCCGCCTGCGGAGGCAGGCGTCGTCGTCGTCGTCGTCGTGGGCGGCTGGGCGGCTCCGCCTGCGGAGGAGGCAGAGTGCCGTCGTCGTCGTCGTCACGGTCGTCGTCGTCGTCGTTGTCGTGGTTAAGGAAGGCTTCGGTCCGCGGTCAACGCTCTGCGCGCAAAAAAAATGCGCGCCAGCTTCCCCAGCTCTCGGGGAGAAAAAAAAAAATGCTTGCATAAGGACTTCTGCGAAAAAAAGTCTCACGAATACAACCTTTTTTTTTTTTTGGGGGGGGGGGGTGTTGTTTCGTGTTTTTTTTTTTGTTCAAAACCGCTGAAATACAATATTTTTATAAAAATTTCCTATAACAAAACGATGTTATGATTGCTGTTTCATCTTCTCGGGACCAGCGAAGACGACAACAAAACCGCCGCTGCTTGCACGTCCTAACTCCCCACTCCGGTGCTCGATGGCCTCGATGCTGGACGAGCCCCCCAGAGGAAGCCGGTAGAGAAACCGAGGCCTTTTTCTTGACTCGCACCCCGTGCCCATGATCCCCCGCTTGCGTAAGCTGTTGTGCCCGCTCCAACTCGCCCAAGGCCTGCCCCCGCGCCAGTTCCGCCGCGCGGCCTCGCGGGGCTCGATGTCTGCGGGGGCGGCGGTGGGGGGCGCAAGGGTTGTCGACGCGCTGCGCCATGGCCAGGCGCCGCTCGACGCAGTCTGAAATGATTCCCGCGACTCCTGATCCAGAAGCCCGGGCGGAGCGCGCAACCACCCCGAGTCTGTCTTCCTGTGAAAGAGCCTCGGGATGCCAAGGAATTTGGCCAGACTACACTTTCCTCGCGTGGATCGCGGCCTCCTCGAAGGTCCTGAACCGCCCAGGGTAACACAAATATGGGAGGAGATGAAGATGACGACGGTGCCCAAGTGCGACCTGCCGGTGGAAGTCTGGATGCAGAATGATGTCTGGATGGAGGCCTCGGCTGGCCACTGGAAGATAATGCGAAGCCCGCCCGGTGAACGAGACTGCCCGGTGGTCGGACACATGCGGCTTCCACTCCAATGCCATCGCGTAGAAAAGCGGGTCCAGCTGCTCCACGAGGGCGGCTGCTATAGATCCGGCCCAATCGTGAACGCGCCGAGCAACGAGCGAACGTCATGTCTGGTTGGTGCATCTCGCGGAGTCGGAATCGAGTGCCGAGGACGGCTTTGAAGCGTATTTCCTCTCGCTGGTCACGGAGCCCCGCGGCCGCAGAAGTGCTGCAAGAACGGTGGTCCCCAGCGGCAGGCGCCCAGTTGAAGTTCCCCACCAGGATCGCCAACGCCGCACTGGCATTGCCCATGTGCCTGCTGAGACGTTCCTGGAGCTACCCGCGAAGATCAGAGAAAGTGTGGCAATGTCCACGCTGGTCGTCTGGAGCCACGTGAAGGTAAGCCTCCTGGATCGTAGCACCAATGTGAAAATATGATACGATAAAGTCCAATGCGCCCTCCTGGCCACGGAAGGCCAATCGAACCGCCCGGCCAGGCCAGATGACATGCCAGTCGATCGAGGAGAAGTGCTCGGCGAAGCTATGTCTCAAAACAACGCCGACGCCCGAGTGCCCAGAGGTCGGTCCGGCCGACCACCACAACGCGAAACCAGTTGAAGCTTTCCAGACCTTGTGGCGACCTGCCGCGCCGTGCGCCTCGGTGACGACAAGGCCGTCGCACATCTTGAACAGGTCTGACATGTGGCGCACCATCCTGCGATAGCGAGACTCGTCCTAGCAGAGGAAGGCCCTGGGGTTCCAAGTGGCGATTCGCAGGTCAACACGGAATTGACCGCGACGGTGCTCCAGAGCAGCCGGCCGGGGTACAGGGCACGGAAAAGGGCGGGGGAAAAATGGAATGTGCACCATGGTCACCGAGTGCACGTAGAAGCCGCTGACGGCGATACACGCTCAGAGGATTACCGAAGAGATATCCATGAACTTGAGCAGGTAGGACCACGTCCTTGGGATAGACAACATGAGGAAGATGTGGAATAATGCGAAGGTCAGAATTCCAAAATGAAGGCGTATGATCAGAAACTAAATTCGATGCATCAGTAGTTGAACCTGGTCGAAGATAAGACTGAGCACGGTCGTGGGGCCGTCCGCCCGGCCCCGCCTGAGTTAGGAGGAACATCGACGCGACGTCCAATACCCATCCTGAACATCCGTCTACGGTCAAATATTGAATTCCGGCATGCACGTTGGCGGTGTAGGATCGTCAAAATCGCTGCCGAGATGCTCCGCCCGGCAGGCTCTCAGCGTCCAGCCTGTCGTTGATGATGCGGAACCATATCAGGTCAGAGCCCACCTGCACCGACCGCCCGTGCACAGCAACCCAAAGCTTCTGGACAGACTCAAGATCTGGGAGGAAGATGCGTAGACGTCCTGGTGGGGAGGCCAACCCTGGCCATGTGGACATACTCTCCCGTACTCTTCGGCCCGCGGCCAGGACAGCCTCGGTGGCCGACGGCACTGCAGTAGAGCGGCCGCCATTCCTCGATGCCTTTTATTTGAGACGGAAGAATGTTTCCGAAACATCGGCTTGAAGAGTTGCGTCCATGATGGTCGTCCAGCTCGCCCCCTCCGCGGCGGCGACGACGAGCAATTTCGTGCGGGTCAGGGCCAGCATCTGCGTGCATGAATGCCAGAACCTGGCCAAATCGGCTGGCGACGAGGCTTCGAAAATATGTGTAAATATACATATCTATAGATGCTTCCGAAGACCCGTAAAGGTCATGCATTGCCCAGCATGCGTCTGCTGGCAGGCCCTGCCGGCGGAGCCGCTGTAAAAGCATCTGGACGTACAGGTCGGTGAAATCGGGGAAGAACAGCACGTCCAAACACACCCTGGGGACTTCCTTGGTGCTCAGGGAGCTGCGGCGATGAAGCCGCACAGCACTCTGCTCAAAACCGTGGCCCTTCAACAGCTGCAAGACCTTCGGTAGATCGTCCGCTCGGAGGTCGATCGTGGCCGCCCTGGGCCAGGGGCAGTGAAAGAGTGGAGAATGAGGCAGGCGAACATGAGTTGCAACCCGAGGCCCGTCCGGGCTCAGGGTGAAGACCGCTCGGCCCGAGTGACCCAAACGAAAGCCCACTTGCCCCGAAGAGATCCATTCCATAGGGAGCGGGGTAACCTGACATCCTCGTAGAAGTGGTGCCCATTACTCTGCCAATAGCGGATACCACCACAAGTCCACGATCTTGGTGAAGCCCGTCATGCCTGGGAGCAGACCCAAGGTGACGACGAAGCGGCACGAACGCGGGCGATCGTCAGGCCCCAGGCGCAGAAAGCTCGCCAAGCACTGGGTATGAGCGGTATGATCATGTAGAGCCCAGAGCACGACATGTTTGTCCCGAGCCCAATCCCAAAGCCTCGAACCACCTTTTTCGGCGAGGGGCCCGATGCCACGCGCGGCCGAGACAACCTCCTCGGTGGAAAAAGGTTGCCGGAAGGGGTTTGACCACTGCGAAGTAGTAGTAGTACTAGTACTAGTACTAGTACTAGTAGTAGTAGTAGTAGTAGTAGTAGTAGTCGTAGTAGTAGTAGTAGTAGTAGTAGTAGTAGTAGTAGTAGTAGTAGTAGTAGTAGTAGTAGTAGTAGTAGTAGTAGTAGTAGTAGTAGTAGTAGTAGTAGTAGGTAGTAGTAGTAGTAGTAGTAGTAGTAGTAGTAGTAGTAGTAGTAGTAGTAGTAGTAGTAGTAGTAGTAGTAGTAGTAGTAGTAGTAGTAGTAGTAGTAGGTAGTAGTAGTAGTAGTAGTAGTAGTAGTAGTAGTAGTAGTAGTAGTAGTAGTAGTAGTAGTAGTAGTAGTAGTAGTAGTAGTAGTAGTAGTAGTAGAGTAGTAGTAGTAGTAGTAGTTAGTAAGTAATGGTAGTAGTAGTTAGTAGTAGAAGTAGTAGTAGTAGTAGTAGTAGTAGTCGTAGTAGTAGTAGTAGTAGTAGTAGTAGTAGTAGTAGTGTAGTAGTAGTAGTAGTAGTAGTAGTAGTAGTAGTAGTAGTAGTAGTAGTAGTAGTAGTAGTGGTAGTAGTAGTAGTAGTAGTAGTAGTAGTAGGTGGTAGGTAGTAGTTAGTAGTTAGTAGTATAGTAGTAGTAGTAGTAGCTAGTAGTAGTCGTAGTAGTAGTAGTAGTAGTAGTAGTAGTAGTAGTAGTAGTAGTAGTAGTAGTAGTAGTAGTAGTAGTAGTAGTAGTAGTAGTAGTAGTAGTAGTAGTAGTAGTAGTAGTAGTAGTAGTAGTAGTAGTAGTCGTAGTAGTCGTAGTAGTAGTAGTAATGGTAATGGTAGTAGTAGTAGTAGTAGTAGTAGTCGTAGTAGTAGTAGTAATCATAATAATATTAGTAGTAGTAGTAGTAGTAGTAGTAGCAGTAGCAGTAGTAGTAGTAGTAGTAGTAATAGTAGTAGTCGTAGTAGTAGTAATAGTAGTAATAGTCGTAGTCGTAGTCGTAGTCGTAATAATAATAATCGTAGTAGTAGTAGTAGTAGTAATAGTAGTAGTTATAGTAGTAGTAGTAGTAGTAGTCGTCGTCGTCGTAGTCGTAGAAGTCGTAGAAGTCGTAGAAGTCGTAATAGAAATCGTAGTAGCAGTAGTGGTCGCTGCATTAGAAATAATGATAAGAGGGATAATCATATTAATCCAAATGCCAGTACTATCAGTTTTAGTCGTAGTAGTAGGTCGTGGTAGACGTAATAATATTGGTAGTAGTAGTAGTAGTAGTAGTAGTAGTAGTAGTAGTAGTAGTAGTAGTAGTCGTAGTAATAGTAGGGTCGCCCGTCGTCTATGGCCGGCCTATTTATGGCCGGTAGTTTGGTTGGGTTTCTATACAAGTGTACGAAAACCCGATAAAAACTACGCCTCCTTCGCACTTGACTTATGGCAGGCACGCTGTGAGGAATCCTAAGGAATTCTCGAGGAATCCTGAAAAATTTTCACGGAAACCTCAAGCATTCCCCAAAAATCGTAGAAGAATTCTCCAGGAATCCTAAGGAATTCCTCAGGAATCCTAAGGAATTCATCCAGAATCCTGAGGAATCCCTGAGGAGTCCTGAGGGATTCTCCAGGAATCCTAAAGAAATCTCTTGGAGCCCAAGGAATTTTTTAGGAATCCCAAGGAAGCCTGCAAGAAATCTAAGGATTTGTCCCGGAAGCTTCCAGGAATCCGAAGGAATCCTACGGAATCCTGAAGGAATCTTAAGGAAATCCTCAGGAATCCTTAGGAATCCCTGCGGAATCCCAAGGAAGCCTCCAGGAAACCAAGGGAATTCTCCGGAATCTTAAGGAAGTCTCCAGGAATCCAAAGGAATTCTTTAGGAATCCTAAGGAATGCCAGAAGAACCCGTAGGAATTCTTCAGGAACCCCAAATAATTCAGCAGGAATCCTAAGGAATCTCGGAAGATTCCGGGGGAATCTCGGAGGAATCCCAAGGAATTCACCAATAGAAAATTGATAAAAAAAAAACCATTGGTTCCCAATAGAAGACTCATAAAAACCATTGGTTCCCAATAGAAAACTAATAAAAACCATTGGTTCGTAGTAGTTGTAGTAGTAGTAGTAGTAGTAGTAGTAGTAGTAGTAGTAGTAATAGTAATAGTAGTAGTAGTAGTAGTAGTAGTAGTAGTCGTCGTCATAGTAGTAGTAGTAGTAGTAGTAGTAATAATAGTAGTAGTAGTAGTAGTAGTAGTAGTAGTAGTAGTAGTAGTAGTGCTGGTAGTCGTAGTAGTAGTAGTAGTAGTAGTAGTAGTAGTAGTAGTCGTGGTAGTAGTAACACTAGCAGTCGTCGTAGTAGTGATAAGAATAACAATAATAACCAGTGCAACAGAAACTACGAGTACTAATAGTTATCGTTGTAGTACTGGTAGTAGCAGCAGTAGTAGTTGTAGTGGTGGTACTAGTACGAATAGTAGTAGTAGTAGTAGTAGTAGCGCAATAGTGGTAGTTCCACTAGTAGTGATACCCGTAATCGTAGTCGTCCTAATAAACATAATATCCACAGTAGAAATAACAAAAGTAATTGTAGTAGTAGAAGTAGTAGTAGTAGTAGTAGTCGTAGTAGTAGTGGTAGTTGTAGTAGAAGTAATCGCAGTGGCACTTGTCGTCGTAGTCGTAGTCGTAGTCGTAGTGGTAGTAATAGTAATAGTAATAGTAATAGTAATAGTAATAGTAATAGTAATAGTAATAATAATAGTAATAGTAATAGTAACATTAATAGTAATAGTAATAGTAATCGCATTAGTAATGGCAGTAGCAGCACCAGTAGTAGTAGTAGTAGTAGTAGTAGTAGTAATAGTAGTAGTAGTAGGGGGAGGAATCGTAGTAGTAGTAGTAGTAGTGATAGTAGTAGTAGTAGCAGTAGTAGTAGTAGTAGTAGTAGTAGTAGTAGTGGTAATAGTAGAAGCAGTAATAGTAGAAGTAATTGCAGTAATAGTCGTAGTGCGACTGGTAGAAGTGGTAGTAATAAGCGTCGCAGTAACAATCGTAACATTAATCATCGTCGTAGTATCAGTCGTAGTAGTAGAAGTAGTAGTAGTCGTCGTAGTAGCCGTAGTAATAGCAATAGTCGCAATCGTGGAAGTAGCGGAAGCGGTAGTAATCGTACTCGGCGTTGTCGTAGTAGTAATGTTACTATTGGTCGTTGTATTGGATGCGCTTGCGAACACCACGGCGCTCTTGCGAATACCACAGTCCGTTACCGAACACCACAGTGCGGGCACTGCGCGTCTGCGAGCATCGCAATGCGATTCCGGCCACCACGCCGCGTATTGAGGGGCCGTCCAGTGTATTTTCTTGGGGCTTGCGGGGCGGCGTCAGCCTATGGAATGCACGCGGTTCCTAGTTCAGCTGCGGCGGCTGAGGGGATGGCATTGGCAGCAGCGTGGGACAACAAAGCGTATATAGATCTACTGCGCTTTGTGCCCAGGAGCGGTGCGCACGCCCTCCTGGCTTAGCCACAGGGGCAAAAACACCGCTCCTGGCACAGCACGGGCCTTTCCAGGGGCCACGGATATGTATGCGCCTCGTCACCGGACGACAGTGGCGCGGCAATTCATGCCACCAGTACAAGCATACGCTTGCAGTCTTAAGACCCCAGACGGCGAGTTACTGCACATTCAGAGTGCAACACGCTGCGCCACGGGTTGCGCCCATAGGTTGCGCCCAACGGTTACGCCGTGCGTTGCGCAATATGGTTGCGCCCCCAGGGCGCGTCACAGATTGCGTCATAGGTTGCCCAATGGGTTGCGCCACATCTTGCGCCTTATAGTTGCGCCACAGCATGCTCGTGAACACGAACGCATGCCCGTCAACACCACAGCGCGTCTGTGATCACAGCAATACCAGCAGCTGGATGCGTGGCAGGAGGAGCAGCAGGAGAGGCAGGAGGAGAAACAGCACGAGCAGCAGCAGGAACACCAGCCAGGAACAATAGCAAGAGCAGGAGCACGAGGAGGAGAAGCACGAGGACCAGCAAGAACAGCACCGGTAGACAGAGGAAGGGCAGGAGGGCCACCAAAGCAACAGCAGGAGCAACAGCAGGAGCAGCAGGAGCAGCAGCGGCAACTCTGCACTCCCGGCGTTCCTCAGGAGCGCTGGGAGTGCCAGTGGCATTCCCAGCGAATCGGATGCTTGCGAGCGCCACAGCATGCTCGTGAAGACCAAATCATGCCTGTCAGCACTACAGCAATCCTGTGAGTATACCGCCACACCTTAAGAAGAACCAACCGGCACCACCCAAGACCACCCACGCGTACGTTCGTTACCGCTACGGGGGAGGACCCCCCCGTCACGGACATTACGGGTTCAACTAACAAAAACACTCTCATCCGGCTTGTTGCCGCCCTGTTGCCGCCCGTTGCCGCCTGTGGGGGTGTCTCGAGGATTCGCCACGTTCTTGCCCGTTGGCGCCCGTTGCCGCCTGTTCCGGCCCGTTGCCGCCCGTTGCCGCCTGCGAGGGTGTCCCGAAGATGCGTACTTGCTCTTTGAAAAAACGACCGCAGAAACTCCACTGAATCACATACCTATACCACCACCCTTCGGGTGATAAGGAGTTTGCGGGGGGGGGAGAGAGGGGGGAACCAACATCTGACTCAATCGATCTCACTATCATCTCACTCGAAGGGACACCACGGGACACCACGGGACACCTGTCGATCTCGTTATCGATCTCACTATCGATCTCACTTTTTAGGGCACCACGGGACACCTCGGGGCACCTCATCGATCTTAGTATCGATCTCAACATCGATCTGACTATCGATCTGACTCAACGGGACACCACGGGACACCACGGGACACCGCGGGACACCGCGGGACACCGCCGGACGGACGGACGGACGAACGGGCGGGCGGGGGAGAATCATTTGTCTTGACTTCGCCCTAGCAACGGGGGGGGAGACAGGGGGGAACCAACACCTGACTCAATCGATCTCACTATCGATCTCACTCAACGTGACACCACGGGACACCACGGGATACTTGTCGATCTCACGATCGATCTCACTATCGATCTCACTCAACGGGACACCACGGGACACCACGGGATACCACGGGACACAGCGGGACACAGCGGGACACCGCGAGCCACCGCCGGACGGGCGCGCGGGGGAGAATCATTTGTCTTGACTTCGCCCTAGCAACGGCGGGTTCAGTCTTCTCGCGCGCGCACGCAGGTTCCCCTCGCCCGGAAGCACGACACGAACGAAACGAAACGATTTCCCGGTTGGGGATCTCCGTCCCGCAGCGATCTCACCCTCCACCCTCCGACGACAACCCTTCGGGTGATAAGGAGAGCGTGGGAAGGGAGAGGGGGGAACCTACATCTGACTCAATCGATCTCGCTGTCGATCTCACTCAACGGGACACCACGGGACACCACGGGGTACTTGTCGATCTCACTATCGATCTCACTATCGATTTCACGCAACGGGACACCACGGGACACCACGGGCCACCACGGGCCACCACGGGCCACCACGGGACACCTCGGGACACCTCTCGATCTCACTATCGGTCTCACGATCGAGCTCACTATCGATCTCACTCAACGCGACACCATAGAAAGACCACGGGATAACACATCGGTCTCACGATCGATTTCACTATCGATCTCACTCAACGGGGCACCACGGAACACAACGGGACACCTGTGGATCTCACTATCGACATCACTATCAATCTCACTTTTTGGGACGCCACGGTACACCTCGGGGCACCACATCGATCTCAACATCGATCTGACTATCGATCTCACTCAACAAAACACCACGGGACACCACAGTACACCTGTCGATCTCACTATCGATCTCACTATCGATTTCACTGTTTGGGACACCGCGGGACACCACGGGACACCTCGGGGCACGACATCGATCGCAGTATCGATCTCAATATCGATCCCAGTATCGATATCACTATCGGTATGACTATACCTATACGACCACCCTTCGGGTGATAAGGAGGTTCGGGGTGGGGAGGGACCAACGTCTCACTCGATCGGTCTCACGACCGATCAACTATCGATCTCACGATCGGTATCGCTCGATCGATATCAGCTCGATCGATCTCCAAATCGATATTACTCCATCTATTTCATTCAATCGATCTCACAATCGATCTGACGATCGATATCAAAATCGATCTCACTATCGATATTACTATCGGTCACACAATCGATCTAACATTCGGTCAAACTATCGATACCACTATCGATAGCACAGTCGATATCACAATCAACGTCACCATCATCATCAACATCACCGTCATCAATGTGACCAACATCGTCATCATCATCATCACCGAAACAACATCATCATCACCACCTCACCGCCATCATCATCAAAATCGCCATCAACACCATCATCATCATAAACAACATCAGCATCGTCACAATCATCATCATCATCAACACCATCACCATTGGGGCACCATCATCATCATCATCATCATCGGGACACCACCATCATCATCATCATCACCATCACCATCACCATTATCTCATCATCATGATCATGAACAACATCATCAACATCACCATCATTATCGGGACACCGACATCATCATTAGCAACAGCATCATCATCATCACCATCATCATGATGGCATCGGAACACCATCATCATCACCATCATCATCACCAACATCATCAGGACACCATCATCATCATCAACATCAGCATCATCACCATCATTGGGCCACCATCATCAAAATCATCATCATAACCGCATCATCATCCTCATCACCAACATCATCATCATCATCATCCGGACACCATCATCGTCATCATCATTATCATCGTCATCATCGGGACCCCATCATCATCACCATTATCATCGAAATCACCATCATCCACCTCATCATCATCATCGGGACATCATCATCACCACCTTCATCATCCTAACCATCATCATCATCAGATCATCATCAACACCATCACGATCATCAACGCTATCACCATCATCGGGGCACCATCATCATCAGCAACATCATCATCAATATCATCATCATCATCAAGGCACCATCATCAACACCACCATCACCATCATCATCATCATCATCAACATCGTCAACATCATCATCATCATCATCATCATCATCGGCACACAATCATCATCACTACCATCACCATCATCATCATCAACATCATTTGGAGGGTGAAAGTGGGGGTCGGGCGCAGGGCCCCGGCAACGATGTTATTTAAGGCCATGAATGGGCGATACATCCTCGATTGCTGTGTTCGGCGGGGGAACTAATTGAAACCCCCCGCCTGCACCCGCGCGCCATACTTGAGGGGAAAGGAAGCAAGGGGCGGGGGGCTCAGGAAAGGCGACGAAGGCAACGCGCGCTAAGGGCGCAAAAAGAAAAGGCTGGAACACACGAAAGCGGTAAGGTGAGTGTCGAAATCTGCCCAGCCAATCTGACATGCGGAACACTGCGCCTCAGTTTTGGGGATCTTGAAGGCCAGGGCAAAATGTGAATTCACATTGTGGGGAAAAGCAAAATGTGAATTCACATTTTGGGAAAATGGAAAATGTGAATTCACACTTGGGGAAAAAAGGAAAATATGAATTCACATTTTGGAATTTAGTGTAGGATTCTTTATGAAGGGGCCAGAATGTGAATTCACATTTTGGGAAAAAAGAATTTGGGAAAAAAGAAAATGTGAATTCACATTTTGGGAAAAAGGAAAATGTGAATTCACATTTTGGGAGAATCGCGGGGCCCATTCCAAATCTGTCTTGGGGGTCGAGAAGTCACCGTTTGGGAACACACGCGATCATCAACCGCACAATCAAGACACACTTGCACTCCACTTCGCCGACCCACACGCAATATGCACGAACGCCCGCACGCATGAACGATAATGGATGGACGGCGCGTGTGCCCGCGCGGGCAACGCGCGGGCACGAATGACTGGCCATCAATGACCGCCAGCATTGGATGCCAATCGTACCCGATCACATACATGAACGATACATTGAGCATACATGGGCCATTCAGCCCCCATTGAAGACCCCCTGTTGCAGACCCCTCTTTCACCCTCCAAATCATCAACATCAACATCAACATCATCATCATCATCATCATCATCATCATCATCATCATCATCATCATCATCATCATCATCATCATCATCATCGGGGCACCGACGGGACACTGGCGGGACACCGGCGGGACACCGCGCGCCACCGGCCCCCGAGCGGGACACCGGCGGGACACCGCGGGGCACCGGTTGCCGGAAGGGAGACTTTTGGTCCGGCCGCGCCTCAGCCACAGGAGACTTATTTCTCGGCCGCCAACGCAGCTTCGCCTCGCCCGCACGCACGGCACGCACAAACACGAAACCGAAACCGATCTCCCGGTAGGGGGGCTCTCCGTTCCACTTCGATCTCACCCTCACCTCCGACCTATACGACCACCCTGCGGGTGAGAAGGAGGTTTGAGGGGGGGGGGACAGCCCGATTGCATGTCGACTTATCGATTGCATGTCGATTTACTTTTCGATCTGCATCACGATTTGCATGTCGACTTGCTTTGGAAAACTCGCCGCAGGCGCCGATTTTTTACCTATACGACCACCCTTCGGGTGATAAGGAGGTTCGCGGGGGGAGGAACCAACGTCTCACTCGATCGGTCTCACTATCGATATCACTATCGGTTTCGCTCGATCGATCTCACTCGATCGATCTCACAATCGATCCCATTCGATCTATTTCATTCGATCAATCTCACAATCGATTTGACGATCGATCTCACAATCGATCTCAGTATTGATTGCACACTCGGTCAAAATATCAATATCACAATCAATATCACAATCAACGTCATCAACATCATCAACATCATCGGAAAACCATCATCATCATCATCACCCCATCACCATC
This sequence comes from Prorocentrum cordatum, assembly GCA_963575745.1. Taxonomy (NCBI): domain Eukaryota; class Dinophyceae; order Prorocentrales; family Prorocentraceae; genus Prorocentrum; species Prorocentrum cordatum. Next base: position 44,049 of record CAUYUJ010021594.1, on the reverse strand, counting down.
ATCACCAACATCATGATCATCACCATCATCATGATCATCCGGACACCATCATTGTCACCATCATCATCAGCATCATCATAATCGGGACGCCATCATCATCATCATCATCATCATCACCATCGGAACACCACCATAATCATCATCATCGTCATCATCTCATCATCATGATCACGAACAACATCATCAGCATCATAATCACCATCATCGGGACACCATCATCATCAGTATCGACATCATCATCACCATCATCATCATCGGAACACCATCATCATCGTCACCATCATCATCATCACCCACATCATCGGAACACCATTATCATCATCAACGTCAACATCATCATCACCATCATTGGGCCACCGTCATCAAAATCATCATCATCACCTCATCATCATCGAGACACCATCATCGTCATCATCATCATTGTCATCATCACCATCATCGGGACACCATCATCAAAATCACCATCATCATCAATATCTTCAACATCACCATCATCATCGTCATCATCATCGGGACACCATCATCATTATCATCGTCATCATCATCATCAAATCATCTGGTCATCATCAACATCATCATCATCATCAAGACCATCATCATCATCATCGGGGCACCGTCACCATCATCATCAACATCATCATCAACATCATCATCATCGGGGCACCATCATCATCACCACCATCACCATCACCATCATCAACATCGTCAACATCATCATCATCATTATCATCGTCATCGGGACACCATCATCACCACCACCATCACCATCATCATCGTCAACATCATCAACATCATCATCATCATCATCATCATCATCATCGTCATCGGGACACCGACGGGACACCGGCAGGACACTGCGCGCCACCGGCCCCCGAGCGGGACACCGGCGGGACACCGCGGGGCACGGGTTGCCGGAAGGGAGACTTTTGGTCCGGCCGCGCCTCAGCTACAGGAGACTTATTTCTCGCCCGCCCACGCAGCTTCGCCTCGCCCGCACGCACGGCACGCACGAACACGAAACCGATTTCCCGGTAGGGGGGCTTTCCGTTCCACTTCGATCTCACCCCCCAACTCCGAAATACGCAACCCACGGCGCCTCACGATTTGCATGTGGATGTGCATGTCGATTTGCATTTCGATGTGCTTTTCGGTTTGCCTGTAGACTTGCATTGGATACCTCGCCGCAGCCACGGCGGGACACCAGCGGGACACTAGCGGGACACCGCGGGGCACCGTTTGCCAGGTGGAAAGACTTTTTGGTCTGGCCGCGGCCCAGCCACCGGAGGATTTCGGGACACAAGCGGGACACCAACGGGACACCGCGGGCCACCGTTTGCCGGTGGAGAGACTTTTGATCCGGCCGCGGCCCAGCCACAGGAGGATTTCGGGACACCAGCGGGACACCAGCGGGACACCGCGGGCCACCGTTTGCCGGTGGAGGGACTTTTGGTCCGGCCGCGGCCCAGCCACAGGAGAATTTCCTCTCGCCCGCCCACGCAGCTTCGCCTCGTCTCGCCCGCACGCGCGCACGCACGGCACGCACGACACGAACCCGAACCCGAAATCGATTTCCCGGTAGGGGGGGTCTCCGTTTCACGTCGGGCTCACCCCCCAACCTCCCATCGATCTCACGGGACACCACGGGACACCACGAGACAATGCGGGACACCGCGAGCCACCGCCGGACGGACGGACGGACGGGCGGGTGGGTCTTGACTTCGCCCTAGCAACGCCGGACACCACGGGACACCATGGGACACCGCGGGGCACCGCGAGCCACCGCTGGACGGGCGGGCGGGAGGGGGATAATCATTTGTCTTGACTTCGCCCTAGCAGCGGCGGGTTGATTCCTGTCGCGCGCCCACACAAGTTCGCCTCGCCCACACGCACGACACGAACGAAACGAAACGATATCCCAGTTGGGGGTGTCCGTTTCACTGCGATCTCACCCCCCTACCTCCAATCTATCACATACACAGTGCCATAACCGAATGCTTGGGCTCCACGGTGGCAAACATGATACCTATACGACCACCCTTCGGGTGATAAGGAGGTTCGGGGGGGAAGGAACCAACGTCTCACTCGATCGGTCTCACTATCGATCTCACTATCGATATCACTATCGGTCTGGCTCGATCGATCTCACTCGATCGATCTCACAATCGATCTCACTCGATCTATTTCATTCGATCGATCTCACAATCAGACTATCGAGATCACAGTCGATCTCACTATCGATCTCACTATCGATCTCACAATCGATCTCACATTCGGTCGAACTATCAATATCACCATCGATATCACAATCAATATCACAATCAACGTCATCATCATCATCAGCCTCATCGTCATCAACGTCACCAACATCATCATCATCATCAGCTGCATCATCGGGACACCATCATCATCACCACCTCATCACCATCATCATCAACATCATCAGCATTACCATCGTCATCATCGAGACACGATCATCGTCACCATCATCATTACCAGCATCATCATCATCGGGACATCATCATCATCGGAACACCAACGTCATCATCATCATACCACCATCATGATCATGAACAACATCATCATCATCATCATACCACCATCATCATCACCATTAACAGCATCACCATCAACACCATCATCATCGGAACACCATCATCATCGTCATCATCATCATCATTATCACCATCATCATCATCAACATCATCGGTACACCGTCATCATCATCAACATCGGCATCATCATCACCATCATTGGGCCACCATCATCAAAATCATCATCACCATCTCATCATCATTCTCATCATCAACATCATCATTATCATCATCACTCATTATCATCATCGCGACACCATCATCGTCAGTAGCATCATCATCAACCTCATCATCATCATCATTCTCATCATCGGAACACCATCATCATCATCAAGTCATATGATCATCATCAACATCATCAAGATCATCAACATCATCATCACCGGGGCACCATCATCATCACCACCATCGCCATTATCATCATCGTCAACATCATCAACATCATCATCATCATCATCATCATCATCATCATCATCATCATCATCATCATCATCATCGGGACACCGACGGGACACCGGCGGGACACTTGCGGGACACCGCGCGCCACCGGCCCCCGAGCGGGACACCGGCGGGACACCGCGGGGCACGGGTTGCCGGAAGGGAGACGTTTGGTCCGGCCGCGCCTCAGCTACAGAAGACTTATTTTTCGCCCGCCCACGCAGCTTCGCCTCGCCCGCACGCACGGCACGCACGAACACGAAACCGAAACCGATTTCCTGGTAGGGGGGCTCTCCGTTCCACTTCGATCTCACCCCCTCACCTCCGATTATGGATTTGATCTGCGAGCTCCAACGTGACGATGTTCCAACGTTCACAACTTATGAGAATGTACTCCTGGATGGCGCAGTCGGATGGCGAGAACATTGACAGGATGGTGCGTCCTTGTTTACGGGGCTCGCAACGGGGTTCACCGCGTGCATGTGTGTGTGTGTGTGTGTTTGGGGCATGCTGCACGGCTCGTGCGGTTGCCGCGCTGCCGCTATATTACGTCGGTTCTGGTTGAAAACGCGCATTCAATCCAACGCTCGTCTGATTCGATGCTAAAGCCGTCGCCCCATGGTCGCATGGGCCCGTTTACGAACATTGCGGCATGTAAAAAAAACCGTGTCGCGTATACACGGGAACGAAACGTAAAGGGAATGCCTGCGCGGCGCCTTGGCGAAAAGGTATTTCGCTCTCTCGTGAGTGGCTCCGCTTTCGATGGGTTCGGCGAACGGATAACTCTTCACGTCGGTTACGAGTGGTATTCCGTACGCGCATGCCGATATTCTGCTCCAGCCTATGCCAGCCCCTTGTGGCCTTCAGCCAGTTCTCTTGGACAATTGCCTGGTGCCCCCACCGCAGCATCTCAAGCTTATCCACTATCTCCTCTGTCTCCATTCTGTACCTTATGCGGCCAAGAAGCGCATCACACATCGACAGCTCGCGCATGCCCACGCAAGGTAAGCAGACGATAGAGGACGCAAGTCGTTACCTCGCCACTCAAAATCGGGACACATGTAATCCGAGCCTCAGCCCCAGACGATCCGAGAGTGCGAAACAATCCTTCCCTCTGGCCGCCTACCTCCGCCTCCCTTTTCCCCCTTCCTCCTCCCCTACTGACCTCTCCGCATGCCCCTCCCCTGAGATCCGACGTCGCGAACAAAGCAAAACGTGGTGGAACATCGCGACTGGAGCCCTGTACCCCATCGTCTACGCCAATGTTCAACAACATCGATATGTGAGGGTCCCGGGCCCGAAACCAAGCGAAAACGCTCGGCTCGAAAAATTTAAACGCCAAGATCTCAAGGACTGACCTCTCCCCTATGAGCCTCCACTTTCCCCACGTGGGGGGCCCTGGGTCCCCCTGGGGCCATCGTGGAAGAGTTTAGGAGTTCTCTTCGGCGGGGCTCCTATAAGTCTCGGGGCCCTCTTGGTGCCTGCTTAGGGCCTCTTGGTGCCCTCACGATGTCTTCTGGGGCTCTTGGCCCTGGGGCCCTCCCCCTGAAATAGCGACTCCCAGTTTCTCCCCGGGTGTGATTTTACTGGATGATCGACGCGGATTCAGCCGTGGCCAGATAAACATCCAAATTGTAAAGTTAGCCAGGCGAAGAACCCAACCGTTTTCTTAACGCGTGGCGACTATAAAGAAAACCGCTCAACACACAACGATACGTGGAAATGTCTGCGGCGCCCTCCGAACGCTTCGCCAGTCCGTCAAACCAAACTCAACGCCCCCCCTTCACGCGCACTCTCACGACTTCGATCGCACATGAGAAGACGACGAAGAATGCGCCACGGAGCACGAGGACGGAGGCAGAGAGATAAGGCTGAATATCTGGAGGAACGCATAATCGCATAATGTGATATTTCAACACTGCAAGCTTGCGCGCGGAAGCACGCTTGTGGTATTCAACCGACCAAACGATCAACGGGTGTTTGAATAATTGCGTAGGTGGCGTCCTGCAGCGCACAAACATACGCACACACACATACACACACACACGCCCACACGCGCCGACACACACACACACACACACACACACTGCAACACATGGCGCGGCACTTCAATACTGCAGAAATATTTGCGAAAGCACGGGTCTTGCTTTCTCTCAGCCGACCGAAGAAACGGTTTCTTCTTCCCATAAAAAGCAAGCCGATAGTGGCGCCCGTTACCACACACATACACACATACACAGACAGCATGACTCATGAGAAACGTGTGAGGGATCTGCCGAAGTGGTCGGGGGGGCGGCATGCGGACGCAACCACCCGGGCCTTCAGTGGAGCTCCCTAGGGGGGCACGAAGCATGAGGGGTCTGCCGAAATGGTCGGGACGGCGGTATGTGAACCCAGCCAGCCACGAGGGCCTTCGGTGGAGCTGCCTATGGGGCCACGAAGCGCGTGAGGAGTGTGCCAACATGGACCTGAGAAACCATTCGTACCATGCCACTGGAACCTTCGGTGGAGCTCCCTATGGGGCCACGATCCGCATGATGGATATGACAAAATCAGGTGGGGCACCATGTGAACCCAGCCACTGGGGCCTGTGGTGGAGCTCCCTCTGTGGGGCCACGAAGCATGTGAAAGGTGTTGCCTCTGTCACGGATGAGAAGACGGGCAAAACATACAGACGCAATAAAGAAGATGCTGATACGGAAAAGGAGGAAGCATGGGGGAGGAAGAGATGAGATGAAGAGATGAGCGGCGCTGCGGGTTCAAAACGAGGACCCAACACACAGGAGGGTGGAGGGAAACTTAGATTCTCGACCCTGGAACCTCGATCCTCTTCCCCCCCTCCTCTCTCAATCCATGCACCTTCCAGTTTTTTACTAGCTGAGCCCACACTGCATGGCCATTTGGTACGTTCCTCGGCAGGTATCCCTGCGCCAAAATATAAGGATGATGAATAAGTACTTATCCTATGCAAGGGACCAGGAGGCAGGGAGCCGAGGAACAGAAGGAGAGGGGGAATAGAAAGAAGGGGGGAGGAGTATGGAAAGAGACAACGGAAGAAGAGGAAGGGAATATTAGGGAGGAGGACGACGGACACGGGGCCTCGGAAGAGGACACGAAGTCCCGGAGAAGTCACCAACATTTAGCCTCTCTGTCTTGAGCGTGCTGTGCCACCTCGCAGACCTCATCATCTGCATCTCCTCTCATGGACGTCGGGCTACTTGGGCTGCACTCCAGGAGCCGCGAAACACTCTCGGATCGCCAGCGCCAACACCCACAACCCACACGTCCCGCACACGTCCCCAACACCCTTCGGGGGCGACGGTGGGGCGAATAGCCCAGGGGAGAGCAATTCATGTATCCAAAAGGGTCGATGGTCCATGCCTTCGCCGAGGCTCCTGGGCCAGTACGTGTAATGCCCGCCCCTGGGCTGATTCGCCCCTATCGTAGCCTCCGAACCCTGCGCTCTCACTCAGCGCGGGGGGGTCGCCGCCCCCGCCGGCAATCCCGAAACCGTCACGTGCAAACGCCAGGCGCCGAAGGGTATGACCCCCCCCCCCGACGTGCTGCGCCGCCGAGGCGAGGTCGACCCTTGTCGAGGCGGGACCCACAAAAAAACGCTGACTGAGGATCGCGGGCTGGGCCACCACATGCTGGAGCTAGTTGGAGCTGGTGCTCATTACCAGAATCGGGTGCGCCGAGGAGGGGGGCCAGGAAGAGGCAGGCTAGCAAATCATGGCCCGAGGCATGTGCGCGGGCGAGGGGCTCCCCCTCGCCCTCTTTAGCTCGTCAAGAGCCCAAAATGCGAAAAGGTAAAACAACGCCCAGGGCTTTGTAAGAAGAGCCACGGAGGGGGGGCCATAGGGAGAAGGACACGCACCACCACCACCACCACCACCACTATCACCACCACCACCACCTGGAGGATGGAGGCAGAGGGTGGTCAAGGGTGGTGCTGGCGTATACCGTTTCGGGCGCTCTCGCGGGACATCGTGCACACCCGCATCCCGCACACCGGCTCATCTTGAATCCCCCCAGGTGGTGGTGTTGGTGGTGCGCTTCCTGTTTCCAAGGCCAGGGGACGTGCCGAAAGAAGAAAAGGGGGGCCCACCCTCTCCTGAATCATCTTCCCTCTCTTGGACGCCCCCGACTGTGGCCACGGGCACCCCTCCGGGCGCTGGGGCGCCGATGCAGAGGAGGCGGTGCAGGCGGTTTGATGTGTCCTGCAGGGCGGAAACGCCTGGGGGCAGCGCTTGTCAGGCGTCAACATCACGGGCGTCCACACGAGATCATCACTGCAAGTTTTAGTGCGGCATCCGTACAACATCCATTTTCGTACTGATCTCTTCCCGACTCTCCTTTTCAAGCTGGCGCGGGTACTTGCCAGCTGCCACCAGCTGCTTGAATTTCTCGAATCCGAGACCTTCCTTGCCATTCGCGTGGTCGGTGCCTATGTCGCAAACGATGCCGTTCCACTCCTGGCTTAACAGCACACATGGTGGGGAAGCGTTCAATGAAAGGCTCTGCGGAGTCAGAGCAAGGTGCACCCGAACTCTGAACAGAACCCCCTCCCACTAACATCCGTACTCAAATCTCCCCACTGCATTCCAACCCACCACCTCTCCCGTCGGAAGACACGCCACGCCGCTCCAGGGACTGGCGATGCGAATATCCAATGCCGACCCACTCCGACGTGCCAGGCGCTGACGAGCCATGCCATGAAAGCTCACATGGAATTTCCGCAGCCGTGCCCCTCGGCAGGTGGGGGCGCGTCAGAGGAGTGCAGGCAGCTCCCCGTGCTAAGACGAAGCCAGGATGAGGAGAACATCGGGTGAGGATACATCGGAAATCTCTGAGACCCAGCATCTCCGGAAGATGTCTCGGGCGCCGCAGCCTTCCCAGAGCGTTCCGGGAACGCTCTGAGAACGGACTCGTCCTCGTCCCAGCCCCGTCCGACATGCGGCGCTTGCTCCCGCCTGCCGCGGCGAGCGCTCGGCTGGACCTCGGGCGCCCGAGCCCGCCACCGGGCGCCCACTCCGTGCGCTTCCCCGGGCGTGCAGAGCTTTTCCGTCCCTCGGGCGCCCGTCCCCGATGTGTGCCCGCCGACGCCGACGCCGACGCCGACGCCGACGACGCCGTCGACGACGACGCCGACGACGACGACGCCGACGGGCCAGCGGCTGTGCTGAGGAGCACGACGGGGAGAGGGAAAGGGAGAAGAGGTTCGCCCCACGCGCTGGTCGGCCTCTCTGATACCACCGAGGGGGGACGATTGGGGGAGAACCGAAGAAGCTCGACCTGAACATTCCCGTCAGGCCGGCTGGTTGTCGCCCGCGCCCGCCTCGTGCCCTGGCTGGCTTTTCAGGATGCACACACAGTTTGCACCACATAGATTTCACTACATATATTGCAGCGTAATGTGCACTCCACAACTTTCACCGCATAGGTTACACCGCACAGCTTACAGTACACGCATAGCTTGCACAATATAGCTTGCACAACATATCATGATGTTGCGTCACATACGTTGCACCACATGGACTGCATCCCAGAGGTTGCAACACACAGAGTGCACACCGCGAGTGCCATGATTGGGGTCCATGCTAGCAACCATCGTCTGGTAAGATTTAGGATGCCTTCCAACAACAACTTCGCCTCGCCGCAAGCATCCGCGGAGATCCCCCCCCTCCCCCCCTAAGACGTCCAAGACTGTTCCAAGAGAGCCCCCCCGTACGGTCTCGAGACTGGACCAGACGGCCCCAACACCAGCCTGCAAGGGCCAAGGACCGTCAAAGGCTCTAAGATCCCCCCGGGCGGCTCCAGGATGCCCCACGTCGCCCCACGAGGTGCCAACGGAGGCCTCCTGCGAGGCCCTTAGAACGGAAACACCATGACACACCACACATTTGAATGATTGTGCTGTGTTCGGCATTTGCTTGAGATCGGCTTTAGAGCATCATCAAGCCCAAAGAAGACAATCCCTGATGACCCAACCAGCCCCAAACATGGTCCAACACATCCCAAAGGCGGCCAAAAACCGCCCCAAGCAAGAGAGCTCCGAGACGGCCTCAAGACCTGAGCCAACTGAATCTGGATGGCTCCGCCGAGCCGCTGTGGCAATGCTCGGTGACACCATGTCGCCCAAAACAAATCCCTGAGAAAAAGTCCGATGAGGCCCCCGATAACGGCTCAATAAGCCTACAAGACGCCATCAAGAGGAAGGAGGTAGGACGAGCGAGAGGAGGCGAATGAGGCTGAGGACAAGGACGGGGTGGTAAGAACAGCGCCAGCTCTGATTGGGCAATGAAATGGAGCGGGTCGCACACTCCAGCCTTCTCCCCATCCTCCTTCTCCCTCAGTGCTCATTGTCAAAACTGTTCGCCCCGAGAGCAGCATGTCAATATCAATACCAACAAGATGCGGAGCACATCGGGTTTGAAACGCGAATATTCGAAGAAAACAATATCGCAAGGCAGGTTTGGAGCGAGATGCCAGAAGCGTGAAGGCAGACGCTTTGAGAGGCTCGAAACTTTGCTATCGATCTGACATGGGACATCGCAGGCAAAGGCTCGTTCGGTCGAGCGTGATTGTGGGGTCCATGTTCGAAAGAAGAAAGCAGAGACCTAGACAACGTCTTCGCATGTGCAAGCTCCAACTTACCACGTTCTAACAAAGCCATACGCCTGACTCTTCGTAAACCCCAATGAAATAACCACATCACGTCGGCAACCGGACAACTTCTCTCGATGCCGCCGGCATCGACGATGATACATGTGTTTGGCCACCGACAGGCTTGTGCTCGATCCCATATGCATTGGGGGGAGGGAGGGGGGGGGCAATCTTGGATCATTTATGTGCATCGGAGGTTGGGGGAGGAAGAGACTGAAATGAAGAGGAGACCCCCCTTACCGGGAAGTTGGTTTCGGTTTCGTGACGCGTTCGTGTCGCGCGTGCGGGTGAGGCGCAGCTGCGCGCGTGGGCGGGAGGAATGACCCCTCGGCTGGCTAGGGCGCCACCGATGCAAAAGACCGTCCCCGTCGGGTTGTCCGGCGGTGGCCAGGGGCGTCCCGCCGTGGTGTCCCGATGGTGCTTTGTGGTGTTCTGTGGTGCCCCGCGGTGTCCCGATGGTATTCCAATGGTGTCTTGGTGGTGTCACGCTGGTGTTCCGATGGTGTCCCGGTGTAGTCCCAATGATGTCCCGGTGGTGTCCCGATGATGTCCCGGTGGTGTCCCGTGCTGTCCTGTGCTGTCCTGTGCTGTCCCGTGCTGTCACGTGGCGCGGTGTCCCGTGATGTCCCGTGGTGTCCCGTGAGGTCGATTACGAGATCGATGGTGAGATCGATAGACCCATCGATAGTGAGATCGATATTGAGGCCGATTGTTTGATCGATAGATAGTGAGATGGGTAGTTAGAGGGCGACTGGTATTGAGATCGATCGTGAGATCGATAGTTAGATTGAGAGTGAGGTCGATAGATAGATGGCCAAACATATTGCCCTGTACTTTCTGGTAGTACGTCCTCAAGATTATAGGGACCGGGTAACTACATGCCATCTAGATCGATAGTGAGATCGATCGCGACATCGATTGTGATATCGATACAAAGGTAGTTTGATCGACTCATGTTGAGGTCGATCGATACCGAGTTCGATGGATAACCAAGCCGCTCGATAGTAAGATCGCGAGCTAGATCGCTGGCGACATCCATAGTGGGATCGATAGTGAGAGCGATTGGGATCGATAGTGCGATCGATTCAGTGAGACGCTGGTTCCCCCCACACAAACTCCTTACCACCCGCAGAGTGGTCGTACAAGTGTGTGTTCATGACCTGGAATGCAACACCGTGCCGCACAGGTACAATCAAGCACGGCATGTCGATCAGTGATCGATAGTGTTTGTGGCCAGTTTCTCGTAATGCTTATTTTGATTGTGGGTTACGCCACGGCATTCGAACGAACGCGTGACATGCACAGATTGTGGGGATGTGCATGCTCGCTCTGCGCCAGGAATGGGACTTCGGATGTACTCCTAGCCGCGGCTGTTGGTTAACCATGGGGCTTGTTGCAACCAATGTCGGTTGACCATTGACGCAACGTGGCACATTGCCCGAGATCGGCGAGTACAAGAATGATGCCGGTATGCTGCATGTATACATGCGTAGACTACACACATCTCTGCACACATAAATGGACACATCTCTTCAAACATGTTGACGATGTACTTTTGTGAGGTTTTCGGGCCCATCCCCCTGCCCCCCTGCCTTATTTCCACCCCTGGTCGAGCCCGAGAGGCGACATGACCACCCCAGGGTCCACTCCCAAGGAGGCCAGGAAGGCCCCAACAGGACCCCCAGAGACCCAGCAAGAGGACCACGACCCCGAGGCGGCCCCAACATTGCTTCATAACGGGTCGCGAGGCTCCACCGGCGCCCCAAGACAGGCCAGGGCACCCTGAAGAGGCCCCCGGGTGACCAAAATTGTAAACGTCCCATTTGTATTTTCATTGAGTTCAGCGTTCATGCCCTCTCGGGCTTCCGACCGCCCACGACGGAACAAGAGGTCCCCAAGAAATCGCTTCAAGATGGGCTTCGACCGCGAAACGGCCCCAGAGGCCCGCAAGATCGCCCTCAGACGCCCCAAGAGGCCACTAAGACAGCCTATGAGGGCCCCGATACGGCCCCAACGGCCCCCCAGACGGCCCAGCAGGCTCCCAAGTTGGCCCCAAGCGGCCCACGAGAATGAAAGCGAACGTGCTAGGGACCCAGACCGCCCCAGAGATCTCCAAGAAGCCCAAAGAGGCCCCAGTTCAGAGACCCTCAAGATGCCCACAAGATGCTTCCCTCTTTCTCCTCATCGTCCCCCCTGCTCCTCTCTCGCCTTCCTCATCCTGGCTCTTCTCCCCCACCTCCTCCTCCTCCTCCTCCTCCTCCTCCTCCTCCTCCTCCTCCTCCTCCCGTTACCAGTTTGGCGCAAGTTTGGAGCTGGCTTGGCGCAGGACCTCACCTCATTGGGACGAGGGAAATGCGGCCCCCGACAGTTCACACTTCATTGCTTGATCAGACGAGGGTTGGCGGTTTGTGAGCGCCTGCTGGAGCACTCTCTTAGAAAGACGTTCGCAGGCGAGCGCACTCGCGCAGCATCATGGCCCCTCTTGCTATTCGTGGCGATTCATCAGAGAGTTGGGATTGGTTTCGAGCGCCATGGGTCAGGAAATTCAAAGGCCCTCTTTGGAAATGCTGTGGCTATGGATGCAGAAAGAAATCTGCCCCGTATCGCTGGGGCAAGCACTGCGGGGACTGGATACCTACAGGGCCTGATGTTCAGCGCGAACTGCCTGCCAGGTCCTAGCGGGCTAGAGTTCCTCCTCGCGAGCTGGCAGCTCTGGACGTTTCCAGCCTCAGTCGCGAGGAGCTGGAGGCCATGATCGTCACGGCAGGCAAGCGCGGGCAGTCCGAGTGGCGCAGGACTGTCAGCATCGCATCAAGAAGCTCGCCAAATCCCCTCCGCCACCTTCTCCCCTCCAGAGTCAGTTGGCGGCAGCGCGGAGGGTGCTCAATGACCAGGAATCTAAGTTGCCGAAGGCAGTGGACAAGCACCACAAGTGGCAGCAGGACCTGGAGGACCAGTAGGGATTCATTGCGTCGGTCAAGCAGAAGTACGATGGGCTCCAGGCCACATACGATCAGATCGCTGTTTCAGTTGCCTCCTCGGCGGCCACACCGAAGACCGACGCCTCTGCCATCACGCTCTCCCTCGCCGCTCTGCTCGACGGCAAGCTGCATGGGTTTGGCATCGACTTCAGCGGGGTCTTCGATCATGGAGACGGAGTAGGTCTCGAGAAGGAAGCATACGAGCAGGCCGAGGAGCGACGCAAACGGTTCGTGGAAGGCCTCCACTGAAATGGGGCCCAGGCTCTCTTTGCCGAAGTTGCTGCAAATGTGGCATAGGCGAAGGAACCGCACCACAAAAAAGCAACCACGTCTGACTGCCAAGCGGAGTCGAGTTGATCCTGGTGCGGCCCCTGGAAATAGAGGTGCTGAACATGGTGAGGAGGCTCCTGCGCCTGCGCAAGGCGATGGTCCTCTTGCAACTCTTGGCCCATCATAGGCTCCAGGTTCTGCAGCTCACGCTCAGCGGGACAAGGCCGCCACGACGAAGGATGCCTTCGAAAAGGGACACGCCAGGCGTGCGCAGGAGTCTGAGCAATCTTCCTGGCAGCAGGCCTAAGACACGAGCTACGGCGTTGACGGCGGCATCTTGGTGGCGCACATGGTTTCTCATCGGGGCACCGAGGGCCGCCCAGTACATGAGGGCCTTGACTGGTCGTCTGCGGCCACGCTGACTGCATCGAGCTCGGCATCTTCAGTTTCTCGGGGCACAAGGGGTCCGTTCTGGACACCAGGGCTTTCAGCTATCTTCGGCAGGAGCGACGCAGATGCCATCATTGTCATTGGCGAAAGAGTCGATTCGCGTAGGTGAGTCAAGAGGTGATGAGGTGTACTGTCTTATGCAAGGTCTTGGCCACGCATCGTATGATGCCACATATGGCGGAAACCCGTCCCAACTTGACGGGGAATTATTAAGCGTTGACGTTCCGCGTAGCCTTACCAGCCCAGCCAGCAACGATACCCACGCGATTTGCTTAGAACATGCAAGTGCGTGAGCAGGCAGTCCGTGGACCAAGGCTGGGGGCGCCGTCAAAACGAACTGTTTGATCAGCTTGCGCAGACCCAGGAAGGAGCCACGCACTGCTTCGCAGCCCTGTCGGATGAGAGGGAGGAGGGGGCGCATGATAGGGACAAAGGAGGAGGTGGGAGGATGACGAGGAGGAGGGGGAGGGCGGTGAGGAGGAAGGGGGAGGAGGAGGAGGAGGAGGAGGAGGAGGAGGAGGAGGAGGAGGAAGTATTCCCAAAAGTCACCAACTATGTTGGAATAAACCCTCCCTCCAAACTCCCTCTTCGCAAGCCGCTACAAATGTTCGCCCCGTTGGAAGACAACCGTTTGAAGACCCTGAAGCATGCCAAAACATTATTCCCGGGATTCCAACGCCACGGATCAACCTGAACGTTGCGTCTTGGCGATCCAGAATTGTGCCCGAACGCCCATCCTGGGACTTCAACACCGCGAATCAACGTAACTGCTGCACCCTCACAGTCCAGATTTCCACTTAAACGCCCTTTCTGATACGTTGATCATGGGACCCCGTGTAACTCTTTCAACTTGGTAATACACATGTTCGCGGCGCCAAGGCGAGAGCCACCCTTTGAAATGGAACCGCCTTCGATCCTTGAAACCCTTGTATTTTTTTGGAAAACGAACGTGCGCGGCGCTAGTGCGAAATCCACCTTTTGAAAACGAGCCGCCCTCAATCCGTGAAGTTCTTGCAACTTGTTGTGATGAATGCGCGCAATGCTAAGACGCGAGCCACATTTTGAAAACGGCCCGCGCTCAATGCGTGAAGCTCTTCTTGCGATGTTTTAGAGCGAGCGTGGACGTCGTTAAGGCGAGAGCCACATTTTGAAAACGACCCGCCCTCCATTTGTGAAACTGCTTTCAAGTTTAAGCTTCAGGGCCTTTAACGATGATGAAGTCTCAGGCGAAACTCCCAGCCCGCCCTAAAACCTGGCCTCGGGGTGTGACAAGGAACAGTTTTTTCTATACGGGAAAGGAATGGACGAGGAGGAGGAGGAAGAGGAGGAGGAGGAGGAGCGAGGAACCGACGGAACATGAGTTTGACGCAACCAGTGTCTACACAATGTTGGTGAACCATCGGTGTGAAAAGGATGAGGAGGGAGACGCCGAGCAGAAGGAAAAGGTGGCTTAGGAGGCTTAGGAAACGGTGGGAGGAGGAGGAAGAGGAGGAGGAAGAGGAGGAGGAGGAGACGGGGGAGGAGGGGGAGGAGGAGCAGGACACAACAGGGGAGAGAAGGCGCGACGGCGGCGACGACGCCGACGAATCAGCCATAGAAGGCATTTGCGGATGCGGACCCGTCGCTGGGATAGATTATTTAATCGCTTCGCTCATTCCGCCAGCCCTGGAGCCCTCTTTAGGGCCTCTTGGGGGCCTCTTGGGAACCTCTTGGGAGTCTCGTGGGGCTCCTTGGCTGCGTCTTGGGGGCCCCCAGGGCCTCTTGGGGGGCTTTTGGGGGCCTCTTGGGGCGGGAGGGGGTAGTCGATTGCGGCTCCCCCCTCGGAGGCCACGATCCTCGTGAGGGGTGTCGAAAAATGGCCCTCTCCTGGAGTGCTCTGGTGGCTTCTCCCGGGACCTTGCCAGGGTACTTTTCGTCCGGGGGCCCCCAGGGGCCGCTCCGCACGCGCGAACTAGAAATAGTGTTAACCAGTTACCGGAGATCTTAGCACGCCTCTGGCCCGTTGGGCCGGCGAATTCCTAACCCTCATGTGTTGTGTTCTCGTTTTGGATGGAGCATTGTGTGCTCCGTTCTTCCTCTCCTCCTCCTCCTCCTCCTCCTCCTCCTCCTCCTCCTCATCCTCCTCCTCCTTTTTCTCCTCCTTTTCCTCCTCGCCTCCTCCTCCTCCTCCTCGCCTCCTCCTCCTCCTCCTCCCTCCATTCTTCCTTCTCCTCTTCCTCCTCCTCCTCCTTCCTCCTCCTCCTCCTCTCCTCCTCTCCTCCTGTACCTCTTCCCTCCTCCTCCTTCCTCTTCCCCCCATCCTCCTCTCCTCGTCCTCCTCTCCTCCTCCTCTCTCCTCTCTCTCCTCCTCCTCCCTCATCTTCCTCCTTCTTCTCCTCCTCCTCCTCCTCCTGTTCCTGCTCCCCCCCTCCTCCCCCCCCTCCTCCCTCTCCTCCTCCTCCTTCTCCCCCTCCCTGCCTCCTCCTCCTCCTCCCCTTCCCTGCCTCCTCCCGTCAATATTTCCTCCTGCTCGCGCTCCCTGGGTGGCTGTGAAGTGCGCAACAAACGCCAATTTCGTGTGTTCCTGCCAGCTCCCTTTGTTCCCACATTGTTCATCATTGTACAAACCGTTTTTTTCACGTTGTGCTTTATGAAATGGCATTTGTGGACGAGCCGGAGTACGTCGTCACCACAGACCTCCTCCACGCGGACGACACTCTGCTCGTGTCAACCCACGCCAGCAATCTACATCATATGTTGGGCAACATCGTTCTGGCAGGCCAGACATACGGCATGGAGTTGAACCAGATGAATTGGGACAGGACCGTGCAAATACAACATGGTTGCCAGAGTACGCTTGAAACGCTTGGCGGGGATCCCGTCAGAAACGTCAGAGAGGCGATATACTTTGGAGGGCTCGTGTCTTGCGACGTCCGGGCAAACAGCGAACTCTTGAGAGGGATAGGCGAGAGCACGAACCTATTCAGGCAGCTTCAGAAGATGTGGTCTCATACATCATTTGGTCGGCGCCGCAAAGTACATATCTACTGGAATTCTGTGATCAGCAAGCTGCTATATCCTCTGGGCTCCATATGGTTTGAAAGGAAGAGAGGGACCAGCGAGATACTTTCCATTGCAAGTGTTTACGTAAAACTGTTTTGGTATTTCACGCTCCGTTGTATCCAACAATTTATAACGCGACTGTTTGGGAGAAGGCAGAATCGCCGCTTGTGACGCAGGCTTTGCACGAGAAGCAGATTGCACTGTACAGGAAGATCGCGAACCAGCCAGTTGATTATTTAATCCGACGTCTTCTGTGCAAACTGGATGGCACGCCAAAAGACTGGGCGCGCCGCCGCGGCAGAGGGCGTCCGCGACAGCAATCGGCGAAACCAGCGTTCGCCATGGAGCCGGTGAATTTGTGACCTCTGCTGTGTTGTTGCCCGTCCCCCTCACCCCTCCTCCTTGCTTGCTGTTCTACCCGGCCACAGCGCACCAGAGGATTTATTCACCCAACCTGGCCGCGAGGATCGCTGATCGCGTGTAACAAAACACCCTTGCTAGCTGTCATACACTTCACAGTCGGACGCTGTATTTTCTGCGTCACAGTCGTGATGCGCTCCATGCTCCTGCTTTGCTGTCGTGACGCGTTTCTTTTTCCTGCCGCGCGCTATCGCAACCTGGACGGGTTTCGCACCTACGGGCAAGCGCGCCACGAAGCATCGGTCCAATAATGATCCGGATGTTTTTGCCAGCTTCTGGCCTGACTTGGGCGGTCCAGCGGAACGGAGTTGTAAGCAGACCCAACCGAGAGCTCGCGGGACCTTCGGGGGTTGCGAACTGTGCAATTGTCGTCAGTTCCGCTGGTTTCTGGGAGGTCCAACAGAGTGGAGTTGTAAACGGACGCAGCCGAAACCTCGTGGGACTTTGGGGGGTTGCGAAGTGCGCAAGTGTCGGCAATTTCGTTGGCCTTTGGGCGGTCCTGAGAACTGGAGTTGTAAACGGACCCAGCCGAGACCTGGCGGGACTTTGGGCGGGGCCTGCGAAGTGCGCAAGTGTCGGCAATCTCGTGGGTTCTTAGGAGGTCCAGCGGAGTGGTGAAGCTGTAAACGGACCCAGTCGAGACATCGAGGGGTTTTGGGGGGTTGCGAAGCGCGCAAATGTCGCAACACTTCGTGGGCTCCTGAGAGGTCCAGCGGATTGGAATTTCAAACCGGCCAAGCCGATTCTTCGCGGGACTCTGGTGGGTTGCGAAGTGCGCAATTGTCGCCAATCTCGTGGGTTCCAGGGAGGTCCAGCAGAGTGGGGTTGTAAACAGACGCAACCGAGACCTCCCCGGACCCTGGGGGGCTGCGAAGTGCGAATTTTGTAGCCAATTTCGTGGGCTCCTGGGAGCTCCAGCTGAGCGGAGTTGTAAACGGACGCACCCGAGTTTTCGCGGGACCCTCGGGAGCTGCGAAGTGGGCAACCGTCGCCAATTTCGTTGACTTTTGGGCGGTCCAGCGGAGTGGAGTTGCAAGTTGACCCAGCCGAAACCTCGCGGGACTTTCGGGGGTTGCGAAACACGCAATTGTCGCCAATGTCTTGGGTTTCTGAGAGGTCCAGCGGAGGGGAGTTGTAAGCGGACCCAACCGAGACCTCGCGGGACTCTCGGTGGCTGCGAAGTGCGCAAATGTCCGCAATTTCGTGGACTCCTGGGCGATTCAGCGGAGTGGAGTTGTAAACTGACCCAGCCGAGACCTCGCGGGACCCCGGGTGATTGCCAAATGCACAGTTGTCGCCAATTTCGCTCGTTTTTGGGAGGTCCAGCGGGGTGGGGTTGTAAACGGACGCGGCCGAGACATGGCGGGACTTTGGAGGGCTGCGAAGTGCGCAATGCTCGCCGATCTCGCTGTTTACTGGGACGTCCAGCGGAGTGGAATTGTAAACAATTGCAGCCGAGACCTCGCGGAACCCTCGGTGATTGCGAATTGCGCAATTGTCGCCAATCTCGTGGGTTCCTGGGAGGTCCAGCGGAGGGGAGTTGAAGACAGACCCAGCCGAGACCTCGCGGTACTCTCGGTGGCTGCGAAGTGCGCAATTTCGTGGGCTCCTGAGAAGTCCAGCAGAGTGGAGTTTTAAACGGGCCCAGCCGATACGTCGCGGGACCCTGGGGGGCTGCGAAGTTTTTTGTATGTAGCCAACATCGTGGGTTTCTTGGAGGTCCAGCGGAGTGGAGATGTAAGCGGACCCAGCCGGAACCTCGCGGGTCATTGGGTGGCTGCGAGGCGCGCAATTGTCGCAAACTTTGTGTGGGCTTGTGGGCGGTCTTGCGAAGTGAGACGCATGCGGACCCAACCGAGACCTCGCGGGACCGTGGGGGGCTGCGAAGCGGCAGTTGTCGCCAATTTCGTAGGTTCATGAGAGGTCCACATAGTTGTGAACAGACCTAGCCGAGACCTTTGTGGTCTTTGGGGGGGGGGTTCGAAGTGCGCAATTGTTACCAATTTCGTGGGTTCCTGGGGGGTCCAGCGGGGTTGAGTTGCAAGCAGACCCAGCCGAGACCTCGCGTGTCAGTGAGTGTTGCGAAGGGCGCAATCCTTGCTAATCTCGTGGGCTCATGGGAGGTCCAGCGGAGCGGAGTTGTAAGCAGACCCAGCCGAGACCTCGCAGGACCTTCGGGGGCTGTGAATTGTGCAAGTGTCATCAATTTCGTGGGTTTCTGGGAGGTCCAGCAGGGTGGAGTTGTAAACGGACGCAGCCGAGACCTCGCGGGATTTGTGGGGGGCTGCGAAGTGCGCGAATGTCGGCCATTTCTTGGGCCCCTGGGAGGCCCAGCGGAATCGATCGAAGCGAAGCAGCCATACGCAAAGCGCGCGTGGGCAAGACAATTGGCCAGCGTGCGAGCTACGCCAAACGCGTTAGCTGGCGGACAGGAGGCGCCAAACGCGCGAAAAGACAGACAGCTACGACGCGCCAATTGCGCGCCGGGAGGATGAGGAGAGGAGGAAGATGACGACGATGTGTGTTTCAGCCAGGGCGCACAGGCAATGCCATTCTCATTCAATAAATTTCTCTTCTGCGTTGCTGGCGCCCTTTACGAAATTGAACACGAACGATCTCCAACGTATCGGGTCTGCCACTGCTGCCACGAAAGATTCCACAGTCTCAAAGTGGGGTCTCACAAGTTTATGTAATTCAGCCGCCCACTCCTGTTTGGGGGCCGCCCCTGCTTGCGCTCGCAAGCCCGCGTCGCGGGGAAGACGGTGTCCGGCTGGAACGTTGGCTTCCGCAAAACATGATCGTTGGGATACCGACCAATTTTCCCAAACAATAATAGCTGTTGTTTCAACAATTGGAAACTGCACGGCGCTTGCTCGCTCTTTTTCAAAACGAACTTGTTGGAGACTCTGGATATGAATGCCGGAGGTATGTGCAAAATCTGTCT
Source organism: Prorocentrum cordatum (assembly GCA_963575745.1). Classification (NCBI taxonomy): domain Eukaryota; class Dinophyceae; order Prorocentrales; family Prorocentraceae; genus Prorocentrum; species Prorocentrum cordatum. The sequence continues at coordinate 24,247 of CAUYUJ010021594.1, read as the reverse complement.
GACACACCTGGCTTGGAAGCCGTCCAACCGCTTCCTGTCAGCTCTGGTAAGCCACGCAGAACTGAGGGAGTACATGACCATACTGGTGATCATCGCGTCGAAGACCATCAGCTTTCTCTTGACACCGATCGAAGTGTGTTTCCAAATTTTACAATACCTTGAGAACTCGCCCCACGCCGTCCCCAATCTTCGATTGAACTCCCCGGATATTCTGCCAGTGTTGCTAATTGTAGCTCCCAGGTAGGCAAGACGATCTTGTGGCTGTATAAGCGCTCCAGAGGGCGAGTATAATTCTATGTCGTTCTGCTCATGCAACACTTGGAATTTGTCCCAATATAATTCCATGCCCGCTTTTCCTCCAGCAGTGGCGATTGCGTTCAGCAGCTCTTCCATGTGCTCTTGGTGCTTTCCAAAGATCAGAGTGTCGTCCGCATACAATAAGACCGATACATGCCCATGTTCAAGCGCTGTCTTGGCCGAGTCGCTCAACGTCGCGGATGCGTCTTGTATTATCACTGCCATCACCATTACAAATAAAAACGGGGACAAGGGGCACCCTTGCGCGATGCCAGACATCTGCCGCCTCTCGCGCGACCTCTGACCCCCATCGGCCACGCAGAAGCTCCTGTCGGAATAAATGCTCTTGGTTATTGCGAGAAGCCGAGCAGGGAGCCCAAACCTCTGCAGCAATACAAACTTAGCTTCCACATTAATCGAATCGAATGCTTTTTTCCAGTCTAGCGCAACGAAAGTGGCCCCAGACTTTTTCCCGGCGTTTGCTAATTCAATGTACCTGCGGACCACGTGGATAGCGTCTGTCGTGTCGGCAGAAACCAAATTGAGTAGCAGCCAGCCGGTCTTCTGCCCCAGCGTCCTGTAGTCGCCGCAATAACAAACTTGCCACCATTTTGTACGCTACGCACAATAAGCTGATCGGTCTGTAATTGTCGCAGAGGTGCACTGGCCCTTTGCTTTTGTAAATCGTAGTCACCAAAGAATGCCGCCAGGCTTGCGGAACCGACTCTTCTAACCAGCATGCGTTGCATAATTTTGCGAGCCACTGTAACCCCCCGGGCGTTTGGGCAACTGCTTTCCAATACTCCGCCGGGATACCGTCTGGCCCGCCTGCCTTGTCCCATTTCAATTGTTGCACCACTTTTCCAACTTCCTGAATAGAGAACTCCCCGTCGTTCACTGGCAGTGTCGGCCCCAAGGGCTCATGTGATATTATCTCCGCGGGCCATACTTTCCATTGTACTTTTTCCAAGAATTCTGCCATGGTGTCCGCTCGTTTGTTGCTCTCCACCACCTTCCCGGCCATGTTTTGCAATCTCCCTTGTTAGCGGAATGGAGTTGTAAAAAGACCCCGCCGAGACTTTACGGGACCCTGGGGGGGCTGCGCAGCGTGCAATTGTCGCCATCTTCGTGGGGTTCTGGGCGGTCCAGCGGAGCGGAGTTGTCAGCAGAACCAGTCGAGATCTCGCGGGTCATTGGTGGGCTGCGTAGTGTGCAATTGTCGCCAATTTCGTGGGCTCCTGGGGGGTCCAGCGGAGTGTAGTTGTAAACGGATCCAGCCGATTCTTCGCGGGTCATTGGGGGGCTGGTGATTGTGCAATTGTCGCCAATTTCGTGGGCTCCTGAGAGGTCCAGCGGAGTGGAGTTGTAAACAGTGCCAGCCGCGACCTCGCGTGTCATTGAGGGCTGCGAAGTGCGCAATTGTTGCAAATTTCGTTGGCTCCTGGGAGCTCCAGCGCAGTTGAGTTGGAAACAGACCCAGCCGAGACCTCGCGGTACCCTCGGTGGTTGCGAAGTGCGCAATTGTTTATGGGTTCTTGGGAGGTCAAGCAGAGTGGAGTTGTAAACAGACCCAGCCGAGACCTCGCGGGATTTTGGAGGGGGCTGCGGAGTGCGCAATTGTCGCCAATATCCTGGGTTCTTGGGAGGTCCAGCGGAGTGGAGTTGTAAAAGACCCAGCCGAGATTTCGCATGACCCTTGGGGCTGCGAAGTGCGCAACTGTCGCAAAGTTCGTTGGCTTTTGGGAGGTCCAGCGGAGCGGAGTTAAGTTGTCAACAGACCCAGTCGAGATCTCGCGCGTCACTGGGGGGTTGCGAAGTGTGCAATGCCGCCACGCTCGCGGGCTCCTGGGAGGTCTCGCAGAGTGGAGGTCCACGGGGACTCAGCCGAGACATCGCGGGACCCTCGGGGATTGCGAAGTGCGCAAACGTCGCCATTTTCGTGGGCTCCTGGGAGGGGCTCGCGAAGTTGGGGGCTACGGGGATCTAGTGGGGACCTCGCGGCTTCCTGGGGGCTGGCACCTGCGAGGCAGGACGCAGTGGGGTTTCACGCAGACTTCGCTGGAGCCCGCGAGGGTGGGGCAGTGGTACGCAGACCCGTTGGGACCTCGCGGCTCCCTGCGGGGGTGCGAGGTGCGCAGCTGTCGCCACCTTCGCGGGCTTCTGGGAGGTCGCGCGGACTGGAGTTGTACGCGGATCCAGTTGGGACCTCGCGGTTCCCCTGGGTGGTTGCGACGTGCGCAACTGCCGCCACTTTCGCGGGCTCCTGGTAGGTCGCGAGGAGTGGGGTAGTGTATAGATCCAGTCGGGACCTCACGGCTCCCTGGGGGGCTGCGAAGTGCGCAACAGTCGCCAATTTCGTGGGCTCCTGGGATGTCGCGCGGAGTGGAGTTGTACGGGGATGCAGTTGGGACCTCGCGGCTCCCTGCGTGGCTGCGACATGCGCAGCAGTCGCCAAGTTCGTGGGTTCATGGGAGGTCACGAGAAGTGGAGTTGTACGGGGATGCAGTTGGGACCTCGCGGCTCCCTGCGTGGCTGCGAAGTGCGCAACAGTCGCCAATTTCGTGGGTTCCTGGGAGGTCCAGCGGAGTGGAGTTGTACGGGGATCAAAGTTGGTACCATGCTGGCCCGCCATGCCACCCCGTGCGCTTGCCTCGCTCAGCGCGACGCGATGTTTTGCTGTAGAGCGAGCGCATGGCGCTGCTTTCTGTTCCCCGCGCATGTAGCGCTCGGTGCTGTTGCTGTTACTGAATATGTATGTCCCTCCTTCACACCCCCATGTATGCTTCTGTCTACGTCTCTATCTTACTTATTCCGGCATGCTTTGTTGAGAATTTCATGCGCACTGCGGGTCCTTCAGCATGTTTGTTTGTACTGGGTGGTCCTATGTATAGTTGCCTCATGTGTGCAAAGTGTTGGGTACGTCCCTGGGTAATCTATGCTGGGGGCCAGCAGTTGGGCGGGGGGAGGGTGATGCCCTTCTGGGGCTCTATTGAGGCCCTCTCGAGGGTCCTCTCGAGCCCCCTCTTGGGACCATCTTTGGGCCCTCCCGGGGCTCTCTTGGGGCCCTCCTGGGGCTCTCTTGGGGGCCCTCTCGGGGGTCATTCGGGCCCTATCTTGGGGCCGTCGTAGAGGCCACACAGCAGCAAACGGGGGCGGCGTCGAGGAGGGTCACCCCTCCCTGGGGCCTGAGCCGTCGCCCCCCAGGGCCATTTTGAAGCGCTCTGGGGGCGCCCCTGGGGCGCTCTCGGGGCCGCCCTGGAGCCCTCGTGGGCCCCTTGGGGCCCTCGTAGGAGGGCTCCTCCTCGCGCTGCTCCCCATCCTCCTGCTTCTTCCCCCTCCTGCTCCTCTGCCTCCTCCTGCTGTTCCCTTTTCTACGTTGGGCGAACTTTGATCGAAGCTCGTAGCGTCGTGTCATCCTGTTCTCCTCCTCCTCCTCCTCCTGCATTCCTCTCGTAAGGTTGCCGGCGTCCACCACCACTAATTGGTCGTGTTCGGCCCATCCTGACATCGTAGACCTCAGAGGTCCACTGATAACGAACCGGCGAAAAGGCGAAATTGTTTGATGAATTGCCCGTGTGTGTTGGACGGACGGGTGCCCTTTTGGGGCCTCCTTGCGAAGCTCCGTGGCCACATAGAGCCATCTTGGGCGGGCTCTTGTGGCCTCTTGGAGGCATCGTGGATGACATCTTGGAGGCCATTTTGGGCTCTGTGCAATCTTGGAGCCAGATTGGATAATCATGGACGCTCGAATCGCTCGCGGGCCGCCACGTCCAGACCCAGGAAGAAAGGAGTAGGACGAGGGGTAAACCCCTCCCCGAAGGGGAAGAAGGGGGTTCTAACAGGTAGCGCGTTAGACCACCGCACAGAGGATTGGTGGGTTTACGAGGCACAACCTCGGCGACATGATGTTACAAACTGATTGGTTCACTCCAAAGTCCGCATGCTCCTGGTATGAGTCTCCCCCCCTCGCTGGAAAGGTACGCCCGTGAGCCTCGCGAAGGCCTCGCGAATGGGATCGTTCCCCCCTCCGCCTGTGGTCGTGGCCCTGTGGGCGTGGCGTTGTCTTCGTCGTCGGCGTCGGCGTCGGCGTCGGCGGCGTCGGCGTCGGCGTCGTCGTCGTCGGCGTCGTCGTCGGCGTCGTCGTCCCACCGCCCATCCCATCTGGGAGGGGGGGGGCTGTGCAATCCTTGGACCCATCCCATCTGGGGTGGGGGGGCCTGTGAACCCTCGACCTGGGATCATAGATGGTGCACTCACGGGGCATGTATGACAGCGCACGCAATTGCTCGCATATGTTCGAGGTGAACACAGATAAGCGAAGATACCCGACCACTGTGAAGTGTGATGTCAACGTCGCTAAGTACTTAAACGTCAACGGTATGACAACTTACCATGACATCTGGCAAACGAATATGCTCAAGTTTGCTCATGGCCCACGGAGCCAAGACGGAATCGCCATACCGAGAGGCGAGGCTAGACTGTATACGCGTACTTAGACCGAACTCTGCCGAATGTGGAACGAGACCGCCACATCCGCTCAGAATCTCACCGGCAAATGATCATCGCCACGTGCGCAAGTGCGAATATGACAAAGTAACGGGCTCGCGCGAAAAGGATTACATATTTTTGGAAGGGAAGCCTCGCTCACTAGCGGGCGCGACCCGCGCCGCTGCTCATGAATGGGGACGTGCTACCCTTTTGAGCACCACCTGGCTCCTCCACCCAATTGGTGATGTCAAGACCGCGGATGTAGGTGAGATCGAGCAGCTCCTGAGCAGATAAGACCCCCCCGTGGTCGGTGTCGAGCACGTCGAACAGGTCCGACACGGCACGCGTCCTCGGAGAACCAACCAATGATTCTTGTCGGCTTCCATGTGTGACCTGTTGGCGGCGCGAAGGCAGGGGCGTGGGGCGAGACGCCAGTACACCCGTCGCCGTGCTCATTTTCAAGGCTCGGCCCCTGGGCGCCAGCTCTCTCCCCTGTTGTTCCTTTTGTCGTCGTCCCCCCTCTTACACCTGCTCCTCCTGCTGCTCCTCCGCCTCTTCCTCCTCCTCCGCCTCCTCCACTCTAAAGAAGTATCCGAGGTGGGGATTTACCCATATCCACCGCCTGGGAGGTCGTGGTTATGAACATATGCTGGCCTTGGGGGGCAAACTCTGCCCATTGTATCCTGTCGTTCGTTTTGTCGTCGTCGTTCCCCCCACCCTCCCTCCCTCCCTCCACCCTCCCGTCGTTCATCTTTCTCGTCGTCCGTCCCTCCCACCTCGCCTGCCGCCTCCAGTTCCTTCTTGTCGGGCTCCCTCGCCGATGGCCACCCCGAATCTGCTTCACGCTACACTGCTCAATTCTCTGGCCCGGCACGCTACCAGGGAGGACCCGCGCCGCCTCCCTTCTGGCCAATGTCCTGTCCCGTCTGGGACCAGTTTTTCGCACCGTGGGTGATTTTTGGATGGTCCTGAGACCCGAGAAGAGGCCCCATGGACGCCGTAGGCGCGAAAGAACGTCCACCTGGACATACATGATGGCGCTGCAGGTCTGGGGGGGCTGGTCTTCTAAAGGGGATCCCTCGCGACTCGCATCTTAGGTGGTGTAGAGCGTATGGTCCTCCCTCGGCCCGTCCCTTCTTCTTCTTCCTGAGACGCATCGACTCTCCCGAACTGTGCTGCGAATATTGAAGAACACAACGGCAAACAGTCAGACGAAAAAGCGTAACGATAACACAGTGTTGCTGGTAAAACACGTCTCCTGGTCTGAGATTCAGAGATCTACGCTCGTTTTTGGTAATGTGCGAGGGCCGCGCAAGTCAGATCGCTTGGGCCCGTCGCTTCTGAGATCATCGGCGTTGGCGAGAAAGGGGAATCTCAAGGGGGGTAGCGAATCGACTGCACAGCTGCTTGCGTAGCTGCTTTTGGGAGGGGCGCCTGAAAGCGCCGGGAGCGACCAACGCACCCAGGATGCGGCAGTCTTCGCAATTCCTGCATCCCTTCTTATTCCCCCCCCCCCTCTCTCGGACCGCCCGAGAGAAACCCCCATCGCCCCGGGCCCTTCAGGCATAGATCCCCAGGCCTCCACTGGAGCCTGTATTGATTGACAACGATTTCGAAGCGAATCCAGCCGCGGAGGCGAGGGCTCCTCAGGAGGACTGACAACATCCCCAAAACAAGAAAATCACCCTCCTCGCGGTTTCCTTTTCAAACGCTGGGGCTCTCGCTACAGACTTCCTCACATCTCATGGCCAGAAGTGTATGCAACCGCATGCAGCAGTTACACGGATGGGCAGGGGCATCTCCTTTTCAAGACGGGGCTCTCGCTGGAGACACAGCTGAACTTCGGGAGCTTCATCTTCTCGTGCTCCATATAACTCGAGAGCAGGATGCCACGTACTTCCTTTTCAAACTAGGACTCTCGCCTGAACGGCAGGCCCCAAAGGAGTTCGTCTTCCATGCAGTGAAAAGAACGCTCCTGGGGGATTTCTGGTGAGAGGACTTGGGACGGGATGGTGTCCATGCATCCTTGGCTCCGGTCCTCCTCCTCGTCCTCCTCCTCCTCCTCCTTCTCTCCTCCTCTCCGTCTCTCTGGCTTGTTTTTGGGCCATCACTCGGGCCTCAGACGGCTGTTCGGACGATCCCAGGCCGCCCAGAATTAGAAAACTGTCGACGAGGCACACTGGAAATCACCCTTCTGCCCGACGACCACCAGGAACCACAAACTAGAACCGAGCCCCTCAAAGAAAGCCTACGACATCCCTCCCCCTGCAACGGCTTCCCTCTGTTGAGTATGCTGTCTCGGGGGCGCCGGCGAGCGGCATGAACGAGAAGAATCAGGGGAGGAATACTCGAAAGGCACTGCGCGCTCCACTCTGGGCCCTAAGCGGAGCCGCCCCCGCCCTCGCAGGCGGCCGTGCGTCGAGGAGAGGGAGGAGGAGGGGAAGGAGGCGGGAGAGAATGGGGAGGAGGAGCACCAGGGTGAGGAATGACCACTCACCCCGCTCACTGGAATACTGAACCCCCTGAGACGGTACAGTAGACTCCTCCTCCTCCTCCTCCTCCCTCCCTCTTCGATCCTCGATCCTCCCAAACTCTCGATCCTCGAGAGCCCCCAGTCCCCTGCATCCTCGACCCTCCAAAATCTTGAACGATCCTCGATCCCAAATCCTCGGTCCTCAAAGACCGTCGTTCCTCGAAGCCCCTCCCTCCTACAGCCCAAAAACATGGCTACGCCGACGTGGCTCGGGAACGTGAGCCCCTTCGCCGAAGGCACAGGGCCACATGCAGATGGGAAGCCCAAGCACGAACAGCAGAAACGAGGGTACCCCTCCAGAGCTAAGGCTTTTCGTACACATCGCGCCAACTCTCTGGCAACGTTGTATGTTGACGACTTCCGCGTTGGTGTTTAACACCGCGCGGATCGCTCAATCGTGAATTTTCGCGGCTACCCGACCGCGCAAATCGCTCGATACATTGGCCGATCGTGAGCCGGCGGGGTTCACCTTTGACCGACCGCGCTGGGATCGACGCCGCGCCGACACGCTGATCATTAATTTCCCGTATGTATGCTGAGATCCAACGGCGCGACAAAAATGAGAATGTTAGCCAGCATGGACCCAAAACAGTATGTTTCTACCCGTATGTATGGTGCAATACTGGTGGAGCAATCTATGTGGTGCAATCTACGTGGAAGGATGTGCAATGCATGTTGTGCAATTTGTGTGGTGCAATCTATCCAGTGCAATCGACTTGGTGCAATCGACATGGTGCAATATATGCGGTGCCATCAATGTGGTGGAATCTCGGCGGTGCAATCGATGTGGTGTCAACTATGATGTGAAATCTAAGCGGCGACGGGGCGGCGACGGCCGGCACTGAGCCGCCAGACCGACACGCAAGCCCAGGCGACGGGCAGCGAAGAGGCGGCGACGGGGCGGCGACGGCCGGCACGTAGCTGTCAAACCGACGCACAGGCCGTTATCCTTAGACCAAAAGAGCGAGTTCCTAAGTGCAAGCGCGGTTCGGGGAACATCGTGAACAGGAATCACGACCAAAACCCTGGACTCCATCTTTCTGCGCTATTTTTCGAGCCGGGTCGATTTGTGATCCCTGGGGCCCAACACCAAGCGAAAATGCCTGGCTGAAGAAAAAGCTGAGACGCCAGGGTCTCAGGGAACGTGCATCCCTCCCTCCTCGCTTAAGCCTTCCTAAGCCCAAGTGGCTGTCCATCGCGGACGCCATGGGGTACTTATTAGCAACATGCCCTCACGGAACCACCCAGACCCGGTGTCTAGGTAGGGGGGAGCGAACTGCTCGCGCAGAGGTGAAAACAGCTCAGCGCTGCGGCCACTCTTGCCCTCTGCCTCCCTCTCTGTTGTTTGGTTTCTGGGCTCTTGGGGAACAACATGGTACCGATGGTTTCGGGTTCAAATCGCCCCCTGCGGAAATCATCAATTCATGCATCTTCCCTTCTCAGCGCTTCGCGCTCTCTCTTCCTTTCTCTCTCCCCCTCCATTTTTCTCTCCCTCTTTCCGTCTCCCTCCGTCCCCATCTCTCGGGTCGGCGGGAAGTTCGCCAAAAGGTGGTGACGCATTCCGAGTGCAGTGCTGCTTGGCGGTTCGAAATTCGACGTTTGTGGGTAGGGGTAAACAAACAAAGAACACACAATTGTTGTTTGTCCTTCCTTCCCTTCCAGACGACCGCGACGACGATTGTGACGGCGGCGGCGACTGGGAAACTGACTGCGAAGCCAAACGCTTCCCAGGCTCGCCCCAAGAACCCGCGGGCCCATGCTACAGGGGCCCTCAGCGACGGGACCCGGACCCAAGACAGCATCAACAAGAAGGCATTACCACAAGCATCCGTACTCAGGACCCCTTACGAAAGGCATCCCCACCAAGGACACATTACTAAAGAAATCATGAACAGTAAATCCTTACTACAGGGTCCTTACTGAAGGATACTAGTGAAAGCATCCAAACGAAACTGATGTCATTCATGGGATCCTTACTACGCATTTTTTTTGAAAGCCCCATTATGGACGAATGCGCGATAATGAAAATGAGATCGGAGAAAAAACCCAATCAGGGCTATAGGGCTAGGGGGCTATAGGGCTACTGAGCTATAGGGCTATAGAACTATAGAGTTGTAGGGCTATAAGGCTATAGGGCACCCCCGGGCACGCCCGGGCACCCGGACACTCCGGGGCACCCCCCGGGCACCCGGGCGTGCAACGAAAATCGGCGGCCAACTTCACCCCTGGGCACCGCCGGGCGCCCGGGCACCCGGGCGCGCAGCGAAAATCGGCGGCAAACCTAACCAAACCATATGAATCCGCTAGGACCCCTACAGATGCAATCTCTGATTGGGGAAATATCAGGGGCTGCCTGACCAAGAACACCACGTATTAGCTCCAAGAGCTCGCCCAGCGATGAACATCCGCCGGGTTGCATAAAGGTCGCACAAGCGCCACAATCGGCCAAGTGATCAGCACGCTCATTCAGAACTTGCCCAGTTTGGCTTCCCACCTTTTTGAAGACAGCATGATAAGCAATCTGATCAGATAGATGACAGACCCGCATAACAAGCTGAATATTCGCCCTTCCTCGGACGCGCAGCTGTGTCGCGCTAGCCGCGCACTCTTAGTCGAATTCGATGACGAAAGATGGCGATGGTGAGGGAGGGCGAGGCAATATACTCCACAACCCAACACATGGCAAACTATAGCGCAAATAGTTTGCCAACGGTGTTCGTATGACGTTGGGCGCCGATGTAGATTCCGGATGATCGGGATCCAGAGCCTAAAAGGATCCCCAGACTTATTTCGCAGATCGTGCATGCGCACCCGCGCTAGATCGACCATCAACGTTCCACGATCTAGTTTCTACGATTTGTTTTGTTTGATCGAAGACCAATACAGGTAGCTCATTGAGAGCCAATCTTCATCATCAAGGCATCATGGGCTCTCACTTGTGTCAGAATCTAAAAAAACATTGTCGCGATAGGTGCGCAGACCCGAAGGGGGCCGAGGACCGACCCAATCTCATGCAGTTTGCAGCAATCCGTTATGATTGGCAGGTTACGTCCAAACGCCATCTTTGAACCTGATGGATGCACTGCATCCGTGCGCAGGTCCTGAACCCTGACTCACCTGAACCCCAATCCCCAAATCCTTACAACCTAAACCCTGAACTCCGAGCAGATAGTTGAGCCACGGCGAACGGAGGAGGAGCTGGAGGAGGAGGAGGAGGAAAAGGAGGAGGAGGCGGAGGAGGAAGAAGAGGAAGATGAGGTTAATAAAGGGGGAACAAGGACATGAAGGAAGGTGGAGGAGGGAGGACGAGGCTAAGACGGAAGGGGGGGGCGACATCGCAGAATCCCCCTGCCGACTCCAAAATTGGTATCGTGGATCGCATCGACGTGCGTCTCCGCCGCTGCTCGTGATCGTATCCGCGTCATCCCCGTCGCTGTTTTCCGACGTTGCGATTTTTGCCGCGGTAATCGAGGGGCCTCGCGGGGGCCATGGGCCGAGCTGCGAACGACCGATCGACCGATCGATCGATCGATCGGTCGACCGCCGCTCGGCTCATGGATTTGGCCTTTCGGGAGGTCCCACTGGGGCCGCTAAGTCCGCGGCCGCGGCTGCGGCCGCAGCGGCCGCCGCAGGTTAACCCAGGGGAAATGCGAACCATGGGCCGACGGGGGAGGGGCCGCGCCCCAAATCGAACCCCCAAGCCCAGATCGATGGAAACACTCTGCATTTCGGGCCGACGAGGGGGGGCCCGAGGGGCAGGGGGAGGGGGGGGGGGGCGTGGAGGAGGGGAGAAGGGAGGAGGGAGGAGTGTGAAAATAAGGAGGAGGCAGGATGATGGAAAGCGGAAGAAAAAGGAAGGGCACCGCAAGAGGAGGAACGAGGAAAAAGGGGGGAAGGAGGAGAACGAGGAAGAGTGGGGGGAGGAAGGAGGAGGAAGAAGAGAAGCTCCTGTCGTCGTCGTCGTTGCCATCTGCGTCGCAGTCGCCGTCGTCGACGTCGTCGACGTCGTGGCCATGGTCGCGGATGCGAAGTTCGTCGCGCAGCCAGCCTGCATCGGAAGGGCGCGCGACGCGGGTGCAGGGGCCTTGGGGGACCGAAACGATGCATTACTAGCGGGGCGCGGCCAGCGAAAATGACCATGGATGGACCGCGGAGGCGAGGGCGCAGGGGCGCCCTCGGGAAGGTCACCCACCCATGCTGCGTGGGGTGACTAGCCCTTGGGAAGGTTGCCCATCCTTGGCGCGCCCGCGCGTCGCGAGCTCGAGCCGCCGCGCGCCGCCGCGTCTGTTCGCCAGCTCCGCTCCTAGAACCCCCGCGTCTCGGCCCCCTGCCTCCGCGCCTCTCGCGCGCCAGGGCCCCGGGGGCGAACGCCGCCCACTGACGGCGACGACGATCGCGATCGCGACGACGACGACGTCGACGACTATCA
>CAUYUJ010021594.1:0-10000 GCA_963575745.1 Prorocentrum cordatum | reverse complement strand
TTGCGGAGACAGAGCGGGCGGGAAGGACGCCGCGCGGGGGGGGGGGGGGGCGGGGGGGGGGGGGGGGCGAGATGTCAGGAATTGGGGGGGGGGGGGGGCTGGCCATGGTAGACGCGCGTGAATATCATCGCATCTTTCGAGCGCCTCGCCAAGCAACGGCCTGCGCACGTAGCGCGTGGCGTCGCGCCGCGAGTGGGCGACGAAGGGCCCCAACAGCTCGCGATGCGCGATCGCCCAGATCTGCGGCTCGTAGTCGGGCGTCGGGGGCTCATCGCCCTCATCATCAGAGACCCGGCCTGGAGAACCCGACCGTGCATCCTCGAGCACAAATGGGGCCCGATGCGCGGGCGCGCGAGTGATAGGGGGGTTGGGTCGGGGCGGTCTGTAGCGGGGCGTTATGTGGAGGTGTGTCGCGCGCGCGTGCTCTGCCATCGCATTGCCCATCCCAGTCCGCTGCCTCCCATTCCCCCTCGGCGCTGCCGTATCTCACTCCTCGACCTCTTCCGCCCGCTCGTCACTCGTCCTCGTCTTCTCCCTGCTTTCGCCGGCCTCCTCCTCCTCGCCCCCGAATCCTACGCCGTCCGTCCTGCCCGATCATCGCTGCCGTGGCCTGACGTGATCGATCCGCTTCGGGCCTGCAGGCGCAGCGTGGTGGGCGGGGGGTAGCTCGTTCCCTCGCCCCCTGCATGGCCAAGTCGTTTCTCTCCAAATCCCTCCCCCGCGCGCCCTTCGCCCCCTCTTCCCCGCGCCCCCACTTCACCGCCCTCGCTCTCTCATTCCGTTCGCGACAATTTAGGTTGCCTCCGCAGTCTGCCGCCGACGCGGCCCCGCTCGGCGACAGCGTCATCCGGCGACCCCCGCAGAGGCGGGCGCGCCTTGAGCGCATTGCGATCGCAAGCGTTTCCCAGGGCACGCGCGCCTGCAGCATGCGACATGTCTCCGCGCGTCGAGCTGTCTGCAACGGGCGCAAAGCAACTGGGGCTGTACAATTCACCGCACCGGCAAGGCCAAACATTAGCTGCAACGCAGCATGTACCTAAATGGAGCGTCTCATTAGTGAGCAGGTCAACGCGCGATGTGATCAATAACAAATTTTCCATGGCGCCTCCCACACCCGGACACTCAACCTTCCGCGTCGCATGTTCCTCTCCCCGGCGAGCTCGTCGGCGATGGCTTGGCCAACATCGACAGGGTACGCCGACGACGCAGACTGCGTGCGAGTGCCATTCACATGGTACCCCTTGTACCAGCCTGACCTAACTGAATGTGCTTATCACGTTCGTCTGGCTGGCGTTAGCTCGAACAGCGGCGTGCGCCGCTTGCTCCCCGGGGCTATCAGTCGCGAGTTGGAGTCCTCATTGGTTCGCCGCGCGGCTAGAGGAGCCCCCGCGGTGGTGGAATTTGCCGGGGGGTTCAGACTGGCACGACCATGCGCCCATAAAAAGACGGTGCACTCGCGGGTGCCGGTTGCTTCGAATGTGGCTGCAACGAGCGGGTGCCTCAGTGGAAGCGATCCTCGAGGTCGTTCACAAGCAACTTTGCATCCCCGACAGTAAGCCACCATCCTAAGCCACGACCTGAGCAGAACGACGCGGCTTGCGACGAGGGGCGAACGACGCTGTCACACGCCAACTGCTAGAATCGGTCAAACACGACTCACAAGCACACGGTGCCGAAAGGCGCGTTCGGACATTACTTCGCCCATTAAGCGACTGGGGGTACCTGAGCACGCGCTTCGACATCGCCACCCCCGACCTGCACCCCCCCGCCGATTTCCGCCGCGCAGAACTGGCCAACTGAGCGCGGTGCACAACTCCAGCGGTGCACTTCGCATCCGCGACGTCTCCGCGGGAGGTGTTGCCATCGATGTTATCGGCGTCGTGGCGAGCGTGGCCGCGGGACGCGGTGCTCCACGTCTTGCACTCAGGAGCCAACCAGAAAAGACCACCCACCACCAACTCGAGAACGCAGACCAAAGCGAAAAATGTCCCGCTCAGCGTGAAGCAGTCTTGTAATTTGCGGGCCTTCCTGGCAGGTCCAATGCAAGCCCGCGAACGACCGACGAAATTGAGGCCAACGTTGCCAGGACTTTACGCTGGGGGGGGGGGAAGGGACGCGGCACCCCGCGCTTGTGTCGACGAGAAACTGCATTATGTTATAGATACACCCCGTCAGCAATAAATATCACATTTGATTGGTACATCAATCCTTTCAAGCGACCTAGTGCGCATGCCGAGGCCAGCAACGCACCGTGCGATGGCACCGCACCCAGAACATCTCGAGGCTGTCGACCTTCCTAGTGAGCAGCGGCAGGTGGATGATGGTGCCCAGCTCCTGCTTCGCCATGGTCAACAGATCCTCTCGGCAATACGTACACGCAAACAGGCAACACTTGCAACTCATGCGCAACCCATGCGCCATTCACACGCGTATGAACTGCGTATGAGTTGCGCACGGGTTGCGCGCGCGTGCATTGAGCGCGCGTAGCATGCGCGCGCGTTCGACTGCGCGCGCGGCACATGCAAGCGCGCACGCGCGGGAAGATGGCGAGTCGAAGAGAAGACCAGCGACAGGGAGATAACATTAATGATGATCGATTGCGAAGGGCTCCGGTTGGCGGCGGCATCCCCGCGCTTCGGGTTCGAACAGAAATTATGATAGGGCACGTCGTGGCAAATCCTGTCTATCACGCAACAACTGCTGCCAACTGCCATCCTCCTCCACCCTCCTCGCTGTCTCAATCCTCGCTCTCGAATTCTTCCGTCGACAATTCGTTCGCTGCTCGCCGATCCCCGCCCCCCACCTGCCGCTCCTCCTGATTCTCCATCGCCTCGATCTGGTCCTTCCGCAAGCGTGCCAGCTGGCCCGCCCGACGCGCGCACCATTGCTGCGCGTCTAACCGAAGAGATTCCAGTGCCCGCGTTGCCGTGCACGTGGGTCACTGTAGACATGCGCCCGAGAACTTCGAAACGCGGTTGCTCGACGCGCCCGCTCGCTGCGCAACCTCAACAAATACTTCCGGCTTGCATCAATGACCGTATCACGCACAGAAGGCGACCCCATGGATGCGCCCCTGCGGCAACAATCAATCGGGGAGGGGCTTCGAGGATGGCGCGGGGGGGAATGCCGAAAAAAAACTTGAAGGGCGACCGCGCTTCCATGGGCGGCCTCCCCCCCCCGCCCAGAGCGACGCCAGCATGGGCAGACAACGGGCGCCTGCCCTATGCGAGTGGGGCAAGAGCGGGAGGGCCGGGGCTCTGCGGCGGAGGGGGCGAGGGCCACTGCGGGAGACGAGAGCGGAGCGCGCGTGGACGGGGCGCGCGCGGGCGCGACGCCCCCCCCCCTCCGAACATTTAGAACGTAGTGCGCGCATGGTTTGGGCAAGCCCTGGGCCCTTAGAGTTAGATGCCCAAGCATATGGAACTTGGGTGTGAAATGAACTTCGGCCTCGTTAGAATTCGCCGAGAACCTGCAGCAACTGTCGCGCAACATCTGGAACTCAGTTGTCGCGTGACAAGCGCCCGGCGAATGATGCGCCCCCGCCCATGTAACCGGATCGTCGCCAGCCGCAATCAACTCGCGCTCGAACGGGGCATTGCACCCCGCGTGAGCTTTCACCCGATCAAGGGCAAACTTTGCGAACATAGATGTCTCAGACGCCTTCAGCTTTATTAGGTTACCGGGAAAATATGCGCTAGAATCGCCCGGGAACATTTCGTGATCCAACGTGCTGGCCCTGCTCTTGCGAGGCGCGGCCCCCCGGTCGCAGCGCGAGGAATGTTCAGTCTCGAGACGGGGCCGCGCCGAGGGCGGCGGTGAATTCTAAAGATTTGCGCGATCGAGCCTACGTATGACAACGCTCACATATCGCGCCATGCAGCCTAGATGAACTGCGCGCATCGTGTTCAGTCCGAGGGGCCGCGCGGGCGATGCCAACAGAGCAGGGTCGAAAAGTGGAGACCCTTGCGAAACTGGCCCCCATGTCCTGCCCGTGATATCGCACCGTGTTCTCCAACAAACTATTTCAAATGTCAAATCATATGCATCAAACTCCAGTGGGATCAGACGGGCTCTGCAAAATGAGGCCGCGCCCATCCACCGACTGCAATGTTTTCCGTGTCGCGTCTCGATCGGCCAAGCATTCTACCAATATCAGACGCTCACACCTATCGCATGCTGGCTCATACTCATCGCTGCACCTGTCATTGCGCGTTAGCCCACACCTGGATAAGAACTCGGAATCCATAATAGATAGGGCATCTTTCGAACATGGGCGTCTTTGACAACGCTCGCGCACGCTTCCCCACCCCGTGAGCCCCATCGATTTGCAAACTCTGCCCAGCCACCTTGCAACATCAGTAGGACACTACGGAACGAAAACTTGGTGTCGGGCGTTTCACCAGGTCTCCGCGCAGACCCGTCGTGGTTCTTATATGGTATTGTAGCGTTGATGAGGCGCTGCGTTTGAAACGACGCAACTTGCATATTTGAGTATACTGAGCAATATTCGCTACGCCCGCGCCCGCGCATCTCGCCCACCCTCATGAGCCCAAGCGTGCGCCTCTTGCGAGAGAGCAGATTGATCGCCGAGGCGTGCAATATGCTGGCCGCGCGCTCCGACTTTACAGAGCATCAGGCTTTCAGTGGATTCATATAGCTGTTGGGGGCGCGGCGCCGCGCGCCACGTTGACCCCCCCGCGATCCACGCGGCGAGCGGTTACTGGAGCGAGGTGAGAGAGGGGGGCAAGATGGGGGTGCAAATAAGGAGAGATGGGCGAGAGCAGGTATGGATGAGTGGGTTGGGGCTTTGATTCGACGAAGTCTTCATGTCGCTCCGCCCTGCCGTCTGCGCAGTATATCGGAAACCGCCGACACGCAATGCCAGCGGCACTGCATCTGTCCCGCAGTCAGCTTAACATGGTGCGACATGAGGGCGAGTCTGGCAACATTCAGTTGGAATGCTACCTGCACAATCACCTGTCTCTCCGCGCCTCAAGACCCCCTGGGGATAATCAGAAACATTCATCGCACAAGCAATCGTATCGCGCACTTGTCTGCACAGCGCGGTCTCACTATGAGCGCGCGCAGATCTGTTCAAGAACGCAGGCGCGCCAGCTGCATGGAACGGCCTTCCATCTGGCAAGTGCTTGTCCATTTCCTGTTAGTACCTACCTGACGGTATCCCTGGCGGAAACCCAAAAGTTGACCACCTCCCCAATGAAACGCCACATTTGGCAAGATACCAACTTGCGATGCTGAAATCATTGGCTGACAACTTCTTACGCGATGCCCATGCCGTTAACGAAATCACGAACGCTGTGGTCCCAGCAAGCCGCACCTTCGAACCATTGGGCTTACGTATGTGAGGAAGTTTCGGTGCACGGGGGCCCTATGGGTTGCGCTTGTGTTTCGGCGGCATCACGTTGACCAATAAACGGCTGCAGCGCGTACGAAACAAATGAAATCGACAAGCAAGGCGCGAGGCACTCACGCGCGCAAGTGGCATGTCAGTCCGTCGCCACACGCAGCAGACAGTGGCGTTGTTACAGTTCACAGGTATGGCGTGATTCGACGATGTTACTAAGTGTGCGCATGTTCTGCCTATGGTGATGGTTGGTGTCAATGGTATTTTGATGATGTTCGCATGCGCGGTGCTACGCGTTACACGGTCACATTTGCAGGGTCATGGCGTCGGCGCGTCACGTCGCTCACATGGGCCAACAGTTCATGCAAACCGAGCAGCGCACCCTCATCACCAACACGTGCTGGGTCACGGGCCGACCCGCGTGATAGAACTCCCCCTACGGCCCCATCCTTAGGGGTGGCCGTCGCACGCTGTGTCATCCGCGCGCGCGGGGCACCTGACTGACCAAGTCCTACACGCCAGCCGAGCGACATGCAACCCACTTCGTGCCGACGCGCGTCGTACTCCGTGCATGTTCATCCGAGGTTGCCCGATATGCTCAAAACGGATTCCACTTGCGCATCGCCAATGGGAGCTTCAGAAGACTTCCGGTCGAGGGGTGCGCATCTCAAGTGGGATGCGCACCGCATGCGCTGCCAAAATCAAACTATCCACGGTCCACGTCGCGTCTGGGCGCGGGATTTCTACCAACTTACATGTGCGACCTTGTCCCCAGATTGATTTCCGCCCCCCCCCGAACTCACGCGAAACTCATACGGAACCCACGCGGTACTCATACGGCCGATTTTACATGTAAAAACACATACTTGTATGCACATTCATACGGTACTCATACGGGCCACATTCACACGGAGCCCATGCGGCACGGGAGGGGGGGCATGGCGCTGAATGTCCACAATGTTTTCACGATTGCCGCCGCAAGCAATGGAATCTCGAGCTGGACCATTAACGCGCGCATGGCCCGCTGATAAACGTGCCAGCCTGGACGGCCGCTCGCTCAAAATGAGATCTGGCCAACCATTCCGCGATGTGCAGTGCCCGAGCCCCTCCCCAGATCTAGGATTACTCGCCCATGGCTCCGATCCGTTCTACACTTTACATGTCGCGTAGCTATGCGTCATTCAGATATCACTCTGCAGCAGGTGCCGCACGGCGCGGCCGCTTAGACTTGCCCCCCTTCACCCGCATCAGAGCTCGGCATCATCTTCTTCACCTCCTCATCCTTGGCCCTCTGCTGGCGAACGAGGGCCCTGGCCTCCACGAACAGATGGTCGATCTCGTTCTTCCAGCCGTTGACCTACAGACACTCGGCCTCGAACTGGGCGGGACCCACCTGGGCCGAAGGTACACTCATGCGCAAGTCATGCGCAACTCAGACGTGTACGAAATGCGCATGGGTTGCGCATGAGCGTTGTGCTGATACGCATTATCAAACAGATGCCGTGACCCTTGCTTATTGCATTCGCTTTCGCTACGGCTCATCAGCCACTGCGCGCCATCGCTCTGGATCAGCGACTTCACCTGCCAGAACACGTGCGACGTACAAACGATGCAACGCTGACATGGAGCATGCATACCATGAGTGCACATCGCACGAACGATGCCGCTTGGATGCATTGCGTGCCAACAGTTACTCACCTCACCGTCTCTAACCTCATCCCCCAACGCCTGGCCCCGCACCGCATCAGTCACATTCTTCCGAACACTCAACCAATGATTGTCTGCCACATTGCTGATATGACGCGCCCCGCCCCGCGAGTTGGCCTCGGCCAGCGCGTCGCCCATCAACTTCTTCATGCTCGCCATCCTCTCCCACGACGAGTCAATTTCGACGGGCGCGTTCACGACGCCGGCCTTGCCCAGCGCGACTGCGTAGGTGGCCTTTGTCGCCCTGAACGTCTTCAGCCAATGTGGAGTCGTCGCCTTCGCCTTCTGCCGTTGATCAGGGCTGCCCTTATCATCACCCATGTCCTTCTTCTGCTTCAGCCGCCGCCCCGTATCCCGCTTATCAGCATCCTTTGCTTGTTCCTCAACCCCCTCCTCAACCTCCTCATCGTTCACAGGCTCGGCACTTTTCATTCGCTTATTCGGAATTGGCGCGTCGGCAGCGCTCTCCTCGCGCTTGCCCCCCCCCCTGCCTCGCGCCGTCGGGCGCCGACTCCGGCGCGCCGCCGTCTGACTCAGCAGCGGCGGCGCTGCCGTTCTCGACCTAGGCCTCGTAGCGGTTCCAATCCTTCTTGAACCGGTCGTATGTTGATGCCTCATGTTCAAGAACTCCAAGACCCTGCCGAAGTCGCAGTAGCGGACGTTGCACCGCCCAGGAGCGCGCAGCTCGCACAGCATTTGATTGCAATCGCCAGCCCGCGGGGCCTGCCGCCTTTGAGCCGCGCAATCTTACCAAGGGTGCAGAATTCACTCTTGGCGACCTCCTCGTTGACCATGCTTGTTTTCTTCTCCATCTTGACGTTCTTCTTCCAAGCCTCGCGTAGTTTCCTGGCCAGCTGAGCTCGGAAGTCCGCGGGGGCCTCCCACCCCTTCTCCTTCGTAGAGTATTTTCTAAATTGCTCGCTGGCGGCACATGCGCGGCCCCACCTGCTGGCAACATTGGGCCCCTTGGTGCTGTCGAGGTTGAACTCGTCGTAGCCCTGGCCCTCCATCTCCCCGCAGTGCGCAAGCCCCCCCTTGTCGAAGGCGGAGGGCGTTGGAACCGCTCGTCAGCTTGAGGGCCACCGCCGTCGCCGTGCATCATCTCGTTTCACTTCGGGCCGGTCTTCTTCATGTCGTCGATGTTGGACATCAGCTTCGACTGGAACAGCTTGGCGAGCTGACCGCCGATGCGCGCCCCTGCTCGCCGCGGGGGTAGTCGGCCTCGCTCGCAATGGCCGCGATCTGCGTCTGTAGTGCACTGAGGAGCCCCTCCTCTGCAGCGTGCTCGACGTCGACCTCGACCTCGTCCTTCTGGCCCTCGACCTCGGTCTTCTCCTGGCCCCTGGCCGTCTCGCCCGCGTCAGTGTTGCTCTCGTCCTTCGTGTCCTTGCCCATCTTGCGTTTGTTCGTCTTGCCCTCGACGTTCCCGCCCTCGCCCTCGCCCTCGCCCCTGATGCCCAGCAGCGTCGCACCTGTTGGCGAACTGCCGCCGAATCCGACGCTCCTCGCTCGCGTGGGCGCGCAGCACTGCCACTGGCTCGCCCACTGGCTCGGCGGGGCCCCCCGCGTCCTCGGTCGGGCGCGACACTGGCGAAGGCGCCGCCGCCGTCTTGTTCCAACCGTTGCCAGCGAAGCGCTCCAACGTCACATTGGGCCGCCGCAGCGCCTCCAGCTGCTTGTTCTTCTCGGCTACCTTCGCCTCTGCCTCTGCCAGTTCGGCAACGAACAGCGCCTGCTGTCTACGATGCTCGTCCCGCTCCTACTCTCGCTTCTGCTTCTCGCGGCGGTTCAACTCCTGCTCCGCCGTCTTCGCCGCTCTGGCTGCTTCTTCCTCTCTCCTTCCTCTCCTCGACCGCCCCTCGCTCTCGCAGCTCATTCCGCGCCTTCTCGCGCACCTCGCGCTCTCGCTTTGCCCTCTCCTCTTCCTCATGCAGCATATTTCGCATGGCTTCCTCTGCCCGCAGCCCCCCCATCAAGCGCTTCGTTCTTCCGCGCCAGGGCAGCCGTTGCATCCGCATCGCCTTCGTCGCCAACCATAGGCAGACTGGCTTTCGGGCACGTCGCGGTTGGCCTCCCGGCGCGGGCGTTGCGGGCGACACGTGGCCGAACATGCTCAGAGCCGGGCGCGCTGCCGCCGTCGTCGACGAAGCCGCCCTCGGACTCGCGACGCGCCTGCGCCGTCGGCTTCTCAAAGGCCTCCTGCTGCCCCCCCTCATGATCTGTTCCTTCTCGCCATTCGCGAGCTGCCGCTCTGTCTCCTCCATGGCCATCTCCGGCGCTGCAGCTGCCGGGCAAGCAGCAGGAGGGCTAGGGGGCGCGTTCGAGCGCAGGCGCGGGCGGAAGGCACAGGGATGATGGGATTGGGCGTAGTTGGCCAGCAGCTGACGGCCGCCCACCCGCCCAATGCCCCCCCCCCCCACACCATCCTCAAAGTCCTCCATCCGAACACATTACCTCCCCATCGCTGTGCCCCCAGCTGCCTCTACACCACCATCTGCAAAGAGGTCTGCGCGCTGCCGCGGCGCCGGATGCGCCGAACCAGGGATGGTCGCCGGCGCAGGATCACCGGCGCCCTGGGGCGCGTCGGGCATGGCGCTGCTGGGATCGACTCTTTCAAAGTCTCCGGAGAAGGCCCCTTCAAATATCGCAGCTGGTCTCACGGCAGCTCCACCAGCCCGCCCCCGCCATCCGCCCGCCCCGCCCCGTCGTGCATCCCCGGCCCCGCCGCCCCATCCCCCTGGCGCTCTACTGACCCGAGCTCCTCGGCTGACCCGCTCCCCTAGTCGCGGGCGCCCTTGCTCTGGCACGAAGGACTGCGAATCCACGGTTCGCGGGGGCCGTCTGCCCACGACCCCGAGTCCGCCTGCAGCGCAGAGCTCGCCTGCGCAGTCGTTCGCTCTATCCTTTTTTTTTTTTGTTGTTGTTTCT
>CAUYUJ010021593.1:123973-136660 GCA_963575745.1 Prorocentrum cordatum | reverse complement strand
CCGGGTCCGGGCCGGGGCCGGGTCCGGGCCGGGTCCGGGCCGGGTCCGGGCCGGGTCTGGTCCGGGTTCGGGTCCGGGCCGGGTCCGGGCCGGGTCCGGGCCGGGTCCGGGCCGGGTCCGGGCCGGGTCCGGGCCGGTCCAGGCCGGGTCCGGGCCGGCTCCGGGCCGGGTCCAGGTCCGGTCCGAAACCTGGGCACCGGGTCCGGGCCGGGTCCGGGCCGTCATGATGTCGCTCAAAAGCCTCCAAAAATTCACGAAGAAGCACCCTGGAAGCTTCAAAACTGTTCCCGCGAGGCCCCCGCAGAAACCTCAAGACACCCGAACCAGCATCCAGCAAGCCTTTGACCCACATCCCAAACATAGTGGCGGGATGGGCCGAAGGCCACTGGATCCGCCGCCCCTTGTTCATTTATCACAGCGGTGCCTGCATAAACCAGATGATAATTCATGATTTTGGCCTCTTTGGACCTGCCCCGAGTACCTCTTTGAAGGCTTCTTGGGCCGTCTTGGAGGCCTCTTGGAAGCCTTTTGGACCGTCTTCGGACATCTTGAGGCCCTCTTGGGCCGACCTGTTGGTTGTTTAGCTGACTTGGAGGAATCCTGCACCCTCCCGGGCCGTCTGGAAAGCCATCTTGGACCACCTACGGCCCGACAACCGACCCGTATGTTGAGGGCGGTTGTTCGAGAGGCCAGCGCGCTCGGCGAAGCCCCAAGGGGATTTTCCTTTGGAGAAGAACCAAAACCACGGCTTCAGACGTATTGCACGCCAGGATGTTGGCATTTACTTCTATCGGCTTTCCGACGGCCCAAAACGGCCCAACCGCCCCCCCAAATCGTTTCAAAATCGGCCAAGAGGCCTCCAAGGTAGCCCCAGAACGGCCCAAGAGGCCCCCAAGACGGCCCCTTGAGAGCTCCAAGACGGCCCAAGAGGTTTCCAAGACGCCCGAATTGGGCCTCCGAGACGGCCCTGATGCATCCAAAGGGGGGCCCAAGTCGGTGCAGAGATGGCCCCAAGACGGCTCCCGACGGCGTCAGACGGGCCACGAACGCGGTAAAACAGCCACAGAGGCCCCCGCGAAAACCGCAAAGGCCCCCGGAAGGCCCCCAAAAGGCCCCCACGAGGCCTCCAAGGGCGGTCTTGGGCTCTTGGGCGCTTCTTGGGCCGTCTTAGGCGCCGTCTTGGCCGCTTCTTGGGCTGTCTTAGGCGCCTAAGACGGCCCAAGAAGCGCCCAAGAAGCGTTGTCCGATGATGTCTTGAGCGAAACGCTGTTGTTAAGCCCGGAAGGCCGTCCTACTCGATAAAAGACGAAGCGGGAGGGCAATTAGATCCGGGCCTCGCGATGCCACCCCCCTCGAACTCCCCCAAGTCCAATTTCTTCCGACTAACGGACCGCACGCTCACGCGCGCTGTCCGTCATTCCGCAATACAGATGCCACCCCGCCAAACTCCCCAGACATTCATTTCTTCCGACGAACGGATCGCACGCTACGCTCGCTTTCCGCCACTCTGCAATGCAAATGCCACCCCCCTCAAACTCCCCCCGATTTCACTTCTTCCGGTTAACGGATCGCACGCTGCGCGCGCGTTCCGTCATCCGGGGAGATCTCTGAACACCTCGCAGCAGGTGGGGTCGGAAGGCCGCGCCGCATCGCTGGTGCAACCCCGATGCATCGGCGACGTCTGCGATTCTGCGGCGACGTCCGCGTGGAGAAGATCGGGCCCCACATCGGACAGCATCGGCGATGCATCGGCGATGCGGCGAGATCCTCTGGCCCCAGCTCACCCACCCGCATCGGGGGTGCCTGCAAATCTCACGGCCCTGGCCATGATTGGGGAGCGGACACCGCACACCCATGCCCATAGGGGGACGGAGGGCGCCACGGGTGCGTGTTGTCGGACGGGGGCCCCCGCTCGAAGGGGAGCCAGGTCCGACAACCCGCCCCGCACCCATGCCCATCGCAAGTCCCTTTCGCGCGTCGGGTGACAGGTGGCACGGCGGGCGAAGCGCGGCTGTGTCGCGGGGCGGGTGGGCCGCGGGTGGGCCGCGGGTGGGTCGCGGGTGGGTCGCGGGGGGCGGGTCGCGCGGCGGGTTGGTCGTGGGTGCGCAGCGTCGCGGGTGGGCTGTTCGGTCGCGCGTGTCGTTTGTGTGCGTTGCTCGTCCGTGTCAACCATCACCCCGCCACTCCGAAACCGCCTCCGACGACCGGGGGGGGGCTCGGGAGCGCGGCGCGCGCAGCCGTGCGGACACCAACCTGGCAGGACGCCTCGCCCAGGCAAGGCGGCCCGTGGGCCCAGGAGGATAGAGGAGGGGGAGGAGAAGGAGGAAAAGGAGGAAGAACAGCAGCAGGAGGAGTCTGGCCTACGCGCCCGAAGCGCGCGGCAAGACAAGGAAGAAACGGCGGTGCAAAAGCGAGCGGGCGACCTCAGAAATCAACCCAGGATGTCGTCGGAATCCTCGCCTCCTTCGGCGGGGTGTTGGGGCTCACGGACGAACAGATTCTCCTGAGGGCCATGCCGTGGTACCTTGTTTGCGGGCAGCCCCGCGCACAATTTTGTTGATGACGGTGGGCCAACGTGGTGCCACACGTCCAGGACAAACCACCACCAACTCATTGGGACGACCACCTCCCTGCTGCGAAGATTTGACCCCAGCGCCCACAGAACTGGCACCAAAGCTGGCCGTTCATGAGCAAACAACGGTGACCACTTGAAATAGGCTTGTCACGAATAACTATGGACGCTTGTAACGTGGCCGCGAGCTGCAAGGGCGCGTTGCATTCAGAACAACAGTTCCAACCAGTACATTGGAAGAGAGAAGCAACTCCATCAAGCTTTTCTTCGTGCCAAGAAAAGATTGCATCTTCTGCAATACTTAGTTTGCCTGTCTGTATCCCGCTGCTTCACCTGGTGCCCGCTCTGAATTTCCAAGAGCATCTTCTCCGCCGGCGCCAATGGAGTCCTTGAGCTCTTGGGCTGCATTTGAAGCTGACCCATGGGATCTGGCAACATGACTCACGACCGCCGCTGCGCGCATATGAATCCCGGCCGCTAGCTGCCCCCTCGTTTCCTATTCGTCGACTTGCGGCTGGATATGGTCGAGTGCCTTCGCCACTGCTGCCTTTGCCAGTTCGTCGGCCACTGCAGTGCCCCGACGCATTTCTGGATCTTGATACAGGACGTCCTGTGTAAATTCATCCAGGTCTGAATCGAATTTTCCGGGCGCAACTCAATGTCGTCCTCCCGGCCAATTGCCCGCCACTTGTTTGACTGCCGCCCACCGACTGAGGTTGCTGCCTGCGGTTAATACGCCGCGTCCTCCCCGCCAACCATCGTAAATCATATGCGCATTTGCCCATCTGGGAGTATGTCCTTCCGTGGTAGCAATGGCAAACGTAAGTGCTGCAATCTCAGAACAAGGAACTGTTTCCCGTCAGGAATGGCCCCATGCATTTTGACTTGGGGTCCGTCACCTTGCAGATATCAGCCACGACCTGTTCTCGCCATTCTAGCATCGTCCGAATGTGCGGAGCTACCCAGATGCGCCACCTTCGCCCGAAATCGGACCCCTTGCGAGTTCGCAAATCCATGGGCGGCTGGAGGTGGCGCGTCAACTTGACCGCCCGCGAGACTGCAATAACCCAATCCACATTATTGCGCGAAAGCGGTCCTGAAACTCGGTCGAGGTGTCCTGGCAGTAGTTGTCGAAGCTCAGGACTGCGGGCCATGGACTGCAAACTGGGATTTCGTAGGTCCTTGTAGACTCCAGCCGTGGGTGCGCGATGCTCCTGTTGCGTGCGCAACCGTAGATCTGGTGGAGCGCGTCCTCGACAACCGCATTGCATCTGCTGCATGTCGCCGCGGCGTTGCACCGCGCCGCCACCGACCTTGGTCGACGCCGACGCCCGCATGTCGCGAAAGTTTCTACAGCACCAACTTCTACCCGCTTGGACCGAATGGGGGCTCTCCCCTGGCATGGCTCACCCTTGTCATGGGTTTGCCTGTCTATGCGCATTGTGGCTTCTCTCCAGCGCCGCTCGCGGATGCTTTCGGTCATTGTCTGACAAAGGCCCGCGAGGTCCAGCGTGTCCCCGTCCTGTAATTCCCCAGCGCCACCATTGTCATCGACCCGCTTGTCGGGGGAATTGGCGCCCCGCACAATCCCGGATGGGACCTGCGATAAGAGCGGCCATTGGACTTGCGACCGCTCGCCATCGCGAGCTCGCTCTTTTGCCCATGAACATGCCGTTTAATGGGATCCAGACTTGCTTGAGACTGCCGCGTAGGAGGCCCCCGTCCGCGCCGAAGCTCCAACGGCCGCGCGCCCAGCTGACGCGGCGCTTGCGACGCAGGATCAAAATCATTATAGCACAGCAGCATGGCCGTCGCATTGCAACGCCCCCATTTTGCGAAGCCTGCCACGATTGCCGCGCGACTCCTCGACTACTTCGCGAGAGAAACTGGCGGCCCAAGCGCAGGGGCATCGCGCGAGGCTTCGGCCCTGACGCTTGCCAAGAAAAGGTTGGCTGCCCCTTGCCGTGCCTTGATGTAGAAAGAAAAGAATCTAGCCCTCGAGACTATCCTGCGCGCCACCTGGCGTCGCGCTCTCGCTGCAGCCGCTGCGCGTGGCGCCCGACCCAATATCTCTGACATGCAGTGGCCAGGACCTCCATGCCACAGCGTCGCGCACCACTTGCGGTGCCAGTGTTGTCGACTCTTCTGATATCTTTTTTCGCCCGCTTGCAAGCATCTTTTGGCCAAAGTGAAGGGCGCCCCGGCAATCTGTTACTCGACCGGCGGCATAATGCCTTCTAGCCTGAGAACCACATCGCCCTCATATTCCCCAACGTGCGTCCCCGCGTGCTTTCCGAGCGTGGCCTCCAGGACGTGGTACAGCATCGCCCTCGCAGAACGGTTAGCAGCATGGCAACCTGCGATGATACCACTGTGGGCAAGTCGCTTGAGATGCATACACCCCATGAGCACGTGGGACACTTGGGGCCAGGTAGGTGATAACTGCCATGTACGAGTCGATCTTTAGGTACTACATGTCTAGCACCAGGAAAATCTGCCCTGAAAAGACTCCGCTGCAAGAAAACTGTTCCATGTCGAAAAAACTCAGCCACCGCTGTGGGATGATGCCTCACCACTGCAAGAGTCACCAATGCTGACTGCAACGCCGACGACCTTTGATAGCATTATCCCAGAAATCTGGTCGTTCATCGCACCAATTTGAAAGACCTCGTCCGCAAAACGTTCTATATATATATATATACGTATCGGCATAGGAAGGAAGGAGTCCCACTGCACGCTCGGCACCTGCAGGATGATCCGTGGTCTTCTTGGCCAGCATGGCATACCATGCGCGAAGGCATTGACTCGGCAATCTTGGAGACCCACAGCGGACGTGAGCAACACATCAAATTGAGCCCTCCCTGCTGGAGGAAGCGCAGTGGAATGTGCAGGCGCCCACCTGTCCACTCCTACAGCCGCGTATTGCCTGAGCTGTTTCGCCACCTTGAGGACATGTGTGCCGGTGTATTCTGGAGCTCCTTCTTTTTCGATTGCACGCAGTTTCTTCCCTCAGGCGTCGCAGTGAGCCTAGAAGCTCGTTGTCACGAGGGTGTTGTTGCCATCTCGCCCGCGGACGCTCGGCGCGAAATTGAATGCAACGCTGCGCATCACCCGTTACCTCAAATCTACCAGGGTCAACAAGTGGATGTCCAAGAAACTTCTTCCCTGGTTTGAACAACATCTGCGTACCTTGGCCATCGCATCTTTGCGAGCTTCCTTTGCCCAGTTCGCCATCTGTTGGCGCACCTGCCGCCAGTCTTCGGCAAAGTGCCTCTCAGTCTGGTCGGCGATATGTTCCAAGCAATTCGTGTAAGTACCCTCGCACACCAAGGACCTCGCGAAAGTGGCCTTGTGGTAGAAATCGGTCAGCGCCTCTATGATCGTCCTGCCGTCGTCAAGGGAAGCACACAGCAACTGCAACGACTGAAATATGGTACCGACGATAGCTTTGCATTCGCTAGTCGGCTCCAAGTGCCGACCTGGTTAAAAGAAATACGAGTGTTGACCACAGGTAGTGACAATAAGACTGCCGGCTAAGTCCAAGAGCTGTTGAAACCACGCGCGTTGACGATGCTGAACAATTCCTGGTAAGTGCCAAGAGTCGTGGTACGCTGCACCATGTGTTGACCAGGGGACTGCAGATCGTAGCGCATTGGTTGGTAGATTGCGAGGAGACCGCCCAGGAGGGGGAGGAGGAGGGGGAGGAGGAGGAGGAGGAGGAGGAGGAGGAGGAGGAGGAGGGAGGAGGAGGAGGGAGGAGGAGGGAAAAGAAGAGGAGGAAAAACAAGAGGGGGAGGGAGGAGGAAGCAGGAGGAGGAGAAGGAGGGGGAGAAAAGGCAGGGGGAGATAGGGAGGAGGAGGAGGAGGGGGGGGGCGGGGGGCAGGAGGGGATAGGAGAAGAGGAGGAGGAGGAGGAGGGGAGGAGGGAGGAGGAGGAAGAGGATAATCACAAGAAAGAAGAAGGAGGAGAGGAGCGTGGAGAGGCGGGGGGAAGGACGACGAAGAGATTGAGGATGAGGATCATGATGATGATGATGATGAGGCAGGAGGAGAGGAGGAAGAGGAGGAGGAGGACGGAGGAGGACGAGGGGGAGGAGCAGTAGCTGGAGGGTGGCCTGCATGGGCAGCAAGCCCGCTTTCGAAGGTCTTCGGCCGCCTAGCGACTTTCTCCGCTCCATGTTCCGCTCCATGTTAGGCAGGCCCAGCGACCCGGGGACGAGCCTCGGAGGCCTCTTTCTTCCTCCTCCTCCTCTTCCTTCTCCTCCTCCGCTCCTCCTCCTCCTCCCCCACTTCCATCCCCTCCTCGCCTCCTCCTCCTTCCGCCTCCTCATCCTCCTCCCTCCTCCTCCTCCTCCTCATCCTCCTCCTCTCTCCTGCCCTCCCCATCTCCTCCTCCTGCCTCTCCTCCTCCTCCTCCTCTCTCCTCTCCTGCACTCCTCAATACCTCCCCCCTCCTCCTCCCCATCATCCTCCTCCTCCTCATCCTCCTCGTCCTCCTCCTCCGCCTCTCCTCTTCCTCCTCCTCCTCCTCATTCCTCCTCTCCTCATCCTTCCCCCTCATCCTCCTCTCCCCCTCCGCCTCCTCCTCCTCCGCTCCAACTCCTCTCCCCCTCGTCTTCCTCCTCCTCCTCCTCCCCTCCTCTTCCACTCCTCCTCCTACTCCGCGTCCTCCTCCCCCTCTCCTCCTCCTCCTCCCCTCCTCCTCCTCCTCCTCCTCCTCCTCCTCCTCTTATCCGTCCTCCTCCCCCTCCTCCTCCTCCTCGTCCTCGTCCTCGTCTTCCATTCCTTTCGCTTATACATTACTCCCCCCTTTCGCACCCCGAGGCCGGTCCAAAGGGCTGGCCGGGCGTTGTGCCTGAGACTTCCTCACGACTAATGACCCTGATGTCTCAAAGCTGGCAGCAGCTTCACAAATGAAGTGCGGGGCGTTCCTCTGCCGCGCACATTCGTTTGAAACGTCTTCAAGAATTTAACGGGTTGAGGGCGGGTCGTTTTCAAAATGTGGCCCTCGCCTGAGCGCCGCGCACATTCGTTCCGAAATGTGCATGGGCTTCGCGGATTGAGGGCGGGTCGTTTTCAAACTGTGGCTCTCGCCTGAGCGCCGTGCACATGAAAAATCTACAAGAGCTTCGCGGGTTGAGGGCGGGACGTTTTCACCTTGTAGCTCTCGCCTGCGCGCCGCGCACATTCGCTTTTTCAACAGTGTCCAAGACCTTATGGGTTGAGAGCGGGTGTTTTTTAATGTGGCTCTCGCCGGAGCGCCGTGCACACTCGCTCTAAACAGTTGCCAGAACTTCATGGATTGAGGGCGGTTCGTTTCCAAAATGTGGCGTGGCTCTCGCCTCAGCGCCGCGTACATTCGTTAGACAACAGTTGCACGAGCTTCCCTGATTGAGGACGGGTCGTTTTCAAAATGTGGCTCTCGCCCCAGCGCCGCGCTCATTCGTTCTACAATGTTTCTAGAGCTTCGCGTATTGTAGGCGGATCCCTTTTTCAACAAACTGTGGCGTTCGCCTTAGCGCAGCGCACATTCGGTTTTACACATTTGCAAGTGTTCCATTGCTCCCCATGGCTAATGTACCAGAAATGCTATGTTTGAAGCGATTATGGATTGTCAGAGCACAGAAGTTAAGTACGTTGATTCGCGGTGTTTCAGTCTCAGGAGTGATGTTCTGACACGATTCAGGATCGCCAAGACGTGGCAGTCAGGTTAACACGTGGGGAGGGAGGGTGTATCTCAACATCGTTGATGAATCTTGGATTTACACTGTTCCGACTCCTCCTCCTCCTCCACCTCCTCGTCCTCCACCTCCCCCTCCACAACCCTCCGTCCCCCTCATCCCCTCCCCGTCCCCCCCGTTCCTCTTGTCGTCGTCCTCCTCCTCCTCCTCCTCCTTCTCCTCCTCCTCCTCCTCGTACTCCTCATCGTCCCCCTCCTCCTCCCTCCCTCCCCCTGCCTCCCCCGAGGAGGGGTAGGACGAAAAGAAGGAACATCGAGCATCCAGGGCGGTGGATCAAAACTCTCGGACGTTTTCTTCTGGGGCGTGGCACAAACCTGTTACCGCGAAATACACATGAACAGCACCTGAGGCCAACTGACTGGTCCAACCCGTTCGCCAGACGTTGCACCCTCGACCTCCGAGTGCGACTGTGGCGCGCAACCCGGACCAGCTCGATCCAGACCAGGCCGGACCATCGCGCAACCGACAGCAGGCCCGCTTGCGCTCGGGAGCAGACCTCAGGCGCGATCCCCCGGATGGCGCAGCCTACTAAAACGGCACTTGCCTCCTGGGCCTTTCTCCGGAGACCTTCAAGGGAGGGACCCAGACACGTTGCAGGACCGAGCGTTCTCCAGAAGGTGCCCAATGGCAACCGAACGCCAGCATGAGAGGCCTCCACCCTCCGCTTTGCGCAAGCGCAGTTCCACTACTCGCAAAGTCACTACTCGCAAGTGGCCTGAATCCGCTGTGGGGAATTTACGATACCTGACATCGAGGCGAATGTGTGTTTTTATATATATATATATATATATAACATTTTCTGACGTTTGCGAGTAGGCACTTTGCGAGTAATAGAACGCGCTCGGTGACGCTGGACTGGTCCGCATAGTCTCTGGTTCGATAGTGATGAGCCAGCACTGCGCGAAACCAGTCTCGAAAAGGAACCCCGTCCGCCGTTGCCATTGCTGCGCTCTCGAGCTCCAGAGTGCACAGCAGTGCACACCGTGAAGGGAGTCTGCCGCGAACGCCCCCCGCTTGACGAGGCGCCGCCCTGCGTCCGCGCAAAACTGCAGTGGCCCACCAAGAGAGGAAGGCGGGCGGCGCGACTGCGAGCCCCAAGCTGGCACGCGGAGAAGCGGGCCAGACGCGCACAAGTGGCCTCGCTCCTCGATTCCGGGGGGCGGCCCGGCACTTTTGCACGGCGTGCCACGGCGGCGGCTGCGGCGACGCGCGATGTGCCCTGTGGGGGGGGATAGCGTTAGGTCGGGCATGTGGCATGTCTCCCTAAAGGCGGATTTGGGACGATAAATCTAAATGCGCCAAAAATGCGCCAAAAATGGTCAAAAATACTCAACAAATTGTCCCCCGACTATCTTTTGACTATTTCGGAATATCCCCCCTGTAGAGGGACAGGCCCGACTGAAGGATAGCGTGTCGCTCCGCGGGGCGGGAGGCTGGGCAGAGGTCGGGATTGCTGATGCCCGGGGGCTCCGCCGTGGATGGCGCGTCGCGCCCAGGGCGCGGTGGGCCAGGGCTGGCGGAGCGACACGCTGATCGGGCCGGGCGAAAGGGGAGGATGGCAAAGGGGGGGTTTGAGAATCAGCTCACGTAGCTGAGTTTCCCGGCGCCTCCCGGCGCTGGAGGCGCCCATGTATCGAGGAATGGGCCAGGCGGCGGGGCCGAAACCAGCTGCATGCAGCAGATTTCGTACCCCCCCCTTTCCCTATCCCCCCCTTGCGTTCGGCCCGAGCTGAGCTCGAGTCCCCGGCCGTAGACACAGAAAGCCAGCATAGACATGAACTGTCGCAGGTCCATGCGGATTTCGGGGGTCGGAGCCCGACTCCCTACCTGGCGCAGACGGGGCGCGCCACGGGGCAATCGATGCAGGAGGAGGACCTTCTCCATGGCGTGCCCAACGCCGATCCAAGACATACGCGCCGACCTCCCTCCGACTGTTTGCATGCGCTGATGCATTCTTTCCTCCTCCGGTCGAATCCCGGTCCATGCATCGCGGCCCTCGACCACCGATCCTCGAACCACCCCTGAGATCCGACGTTGCTAAACAAATGCCACATCGCAACAAATCACGTCCGGAACCCCAAACCCCATCTCTCTGCGTCATTGAATTCGAGCCGGATCGATCTGTGAGGGTCCCGAGGCCCAAACGGGAGCGGAAGCGTTCAATGGGCGCTCTTGAGCACTTCCTTCTCCTCCTTTTCCTCACCCTCCTCCTCCTCCTACTCCTCCTCCTCCTCCTCCTCCTCTTCCTCCTCCTCCTCCTCCTCCTCCTCCACCTCCCCCTTTGAGCGTGCCGCCGCGGCTCTCGGCCCGAACCTGCTCCGCATCCGCCCCCGGACCCCGCCCGCGAGGCATCGTCTGACCCGTTGCGTCGCCGCGAAATCCGTCCGCGGCGACGAGGCCTCCTGGAGGCCCAGGGAGGCCGAAGAGGCATGACGGCGAGGACTGCTGTTGTCCGGTCGGGACTTCCTCTTCCGAATGTTGCACTTGAGCAGGGGCCAGTGGGCCTATGGACCTCCCAGGTCCACGACACGTTCTTCGACTCAAGAGGCGTTCTAAGAACAAAAACAAGGTTCCGACGGGGGGCCTCCCTGAAGCCTAGGGAGGACCAAAAGGCATGCCAGCGAGGACTGCCGTTGTGCGGCGAGGCCCTCCCCCTCCGAACGGTGCACTTGAGCAGGGGCCAGTGGGCCAATGGGCCTCCCACGACATGTTCGTAGAACCGAAAGGTGCTCTAAGAGCAAAAGCAAGGCTCTCAGAACACACCCCCGGTGGTTGAAAAGACAGCACCATCCAGAAATGTTCCAAGAACGTGTCGTGCAAACAACGACAGGTTCTTAGAACAGTTTCTGGTG
Source organism: Prorocentrum cordatum (assembly GCA_963575745.1). Lineage (NCBI taxonomy): Eukaryota > Dinophyceae > Prorocentrales > Prorocentraceae > Prorocentrum > Prorocentrum cordatum. Next base: position 125,495 of record CAUYUJ010021593.1, on the reverse strand, counting down.
AACCAACATTGGAGGCATGGAAATGGGCACCAACACCAACACGGGCGCTTGCCTCCACAGGGTGAAGATGATCCCAGATCCCAGTGCTGGTTGCAACACTTCGGCCACAGTGGAAGCCAGAAGAAAAACAACCCTCGCCGAGATCGGGATCATCTTCCCTCGGTGGAGGCACACCGCCGATACTGGTGTTGGTGTCAACCCGTTGGCCTGCGACACCCGGCAGCCCAAGACGCTTCGTTGCTGCTCGATGCACGGCCGTGGCCACGAGGTGCTGCCCGATGGGCGGCCCGCCGCGCGGCCCCGATCCAGGCTTTGATCTGGGCGCGCCGCAGGGCTGTGGCGTTCGCTGATGGGGCCACCGAGTTCCGCCGCGGCGGCGCCGCCTTCGGGCCTGGGGGGGGGGGGGGGGAGGGAAAGGAAGGAGGGAAGAGAGCCGAGGTAAGGGAGGGGAAGGGGAGAGGAAGGAGGAGGAGGAGGTGGAGGAGGAGGAGGAGGAGAGCAGGAGGAAGGGGAAAGAGGAGGAGGAGGAGTGGAGAATCGTTAGCATAGGAGGAGGAGTGGGAAGGAGGAGGAGGAGGAAGCGAGGAGGAAGATGAGGAACAGGAGGAGGAGGAGGAGGAGGAGAAGGAGGCGAAGGAGGAAGAGGGAGAGGAAAATGAGGAGGAGCAGGAGGCGGAGGAGGTGGAGGAGGAGGAGAAGTAGGAGGAATCATAGGAGAAGAGGAACAGGAGGAGGAAGATGAGGAAAATAATGAGGAGGAGAAGGATGAAGAGGGGCAGGAAAAGGAGGAGGATGAGGAGGAGGAGGGGGAGGTGAAGGAGGAGGAGGAGGAGGAGGAGGAGGAGGAGGAGGAGGATGGGGAGGAGGAGGAGGAGAAGGAGAGGAAATAATACGGAGGAGGAAACAGGAACAAGGAAGATGAGACAAACGGAGAGGAGGAGAAGGAGGAAGAGGGGAAGGAAACAATATTAGGAGAAGGAGGACGGGGAAAGAGGGAGGATGAGAGGAGGAGGAGGGGGGGAGGAGGAGGAGAAGGAGGAACGAAAGGAGGAGGAGGAGAAATAATAGGAAGTGAGGAACACGAGAGGAACACGTAGGACACATGATGCGGAGGAGGAGACGGAGGAAGAGGGGGTGGAACGGAGGAGGAGGAGGAGGAGGCGGAGTAGGAGGAGGATGTGACGGAGGAGGTGGAGGAGGAGAGGGTGAGGATGATGATGATGAGATGATGATGATGATGATGAATGATAGATGATTAGGGAGGCGCGCAAGAGGGAGAGGAGGAGAGGAGGAGGAGGAGGAGGAGGAGGAGGGTGAAGACTAGGATGAGGAGGAAATGGAGGACGACAATGAGGACAAGGAGGAGGATGAAGAAAAGGATGACGAGGGGGAGAAACATAAGCAGGAGAAGGAGGATCAGGGGGAGGTGGATGAGGAGGAGGAAGATGAGGAGGAGGAAGAGAAGGGAGAGGTGGAGATGGAGGAGGAGGAGGAGGAGGAGGAGGAGGAGGAGGAGGAGGAA
>CAUYUJ010021593.1:103638-123873 GCA_963575745.1 Prorocentrum cordatum | reverse complement strand
GGGGACAATGTTCACTTGCGCCGGCCTACGCTGGCCTTCCGCGAGCTTCCCCCAACGAAGGCGCCCTCGTTTTCCTTCCGCCGCCTTCCGCCGGGGAAGACACGCCAACCTCTCGACCCATTGGGTCATCGGAGGCGAGATCCTTTCCGGAACGCGCCAGCTGGAAAGCCTTGGGGCCCCGCGTCAGCAGCAATCTCGGTCCCGCCCGCAGGCGATGGCTCGCACCGGGCATCTCAGCACACTCCACAACAGGGCACGGGCAGCCTTCCAGGGCGAGCTGTCGGTAAGAGAGGAGCTCTCCTCTCCTCCAGCGTCACGGTTTCTGTGTGACGTGGGCCCCGTGGGCTCTCGAAGCCTTCACCGAAGCTGGCCTTGCGTCCCGCGCCGCGGCTCTTGATGGCCCCGCGCGGGCCCGAAGCAGGGCCCACACACGATTGTTTCGCGCCGCCTCTGGAGGAGGTCCGTCTCCAAAAGCTCCCCGGAGGTCCCCGGAAGCGCCCGCGGAGGCCTCCAGAGGCCCCCGAAAGCCAGAGCTTGGCCAGCCGCAGCACGGAGGTCGGAGAAGCACCGGGGCGCACGCGCCCAACCACGTGCATGAGCACGCACGCCGACTCGCGAGGCATCATCATCATCAGCATCATCATCATCATCATCATCAGCATCATCAGCATCATCAGCATCATCATCATCATCATCATCATCATCATCATCATCATCATCATCATCGTCATCATCATCATCTTCATCATCATCATCATCAGCAGCAGCAGCATCATTATGTCACGAACGCGCACGTGATGCACCCCTGCACCCTCCCGAAACACATGGGCACTTATGATCGCGTACAGTCGGACATGGGCCAGAAGAGCACCCCTCAAGAACACAAGACCCTCCGCCGGCCAAGATACAAAGAACATCCAAGGGTACCTTCCTCAGGATGCACAAGAGCATCCAACACATACATACGAAGACCATTAGAGTACCCTCCCCGAACCGACCTCCATCCTTGGAATCTCGGTCCCGGCTAGGAATCTCGGTCCTCGAAAGCCCAACCTCGGGTCATCAGGGGGGTGGTTGGCAGGAGATCCCAAAAACGAATCGATGAGCCGGATCGGCGCTCGGCATGAGCCAGATCGGCGGAAACCGGTAGCCGAGTCGGGAGAAGCCCAATCGGCGGAAATCGGCAGGCTTGTAGGCCTGAAACTGAGAAATCGGAATCCAAATCGGAATCCGAAGGCGAACCGAAGCGGACTCGAGCCAGCCAGATCGAATCGAATCGAACCGGAGGGGTCGAGATGAGCCCTGGGGGAGGGGGCTCGAAGTGCCCGGGGGCGATCCTGGCAGCCAGCCCAATACAACCATTGCGCTCCGCGCGAGGCCTGCAGGGTTTTTCCTCATTACCCCCTCCCCATGTATCGTTAGGTCGGGACTGTCCCCCTACAGGGGGAAGTTGGGCGAAATTACAAATAATCAAACAAGCATTCTACAAATGCTCGGGAATGGTCAAAAAATAGTGCCCAGACGGTTGTTCCACAATTTTTGCATATCCCTCCTGAAGAGGGACAGGCCCGACTTAAATGTACTGCCCCCCCGCCCCCCTACAGCGGAGGCCAGTCCACAAGAAACCTTCCACAGGAAACCCAACCCTGAGAGCCCAGGACGTCCATGGTGCTTCGTGGCAAGGGAACGTCTGAAGGGGCCCCAGGACACACAAATAAATACACACAAATAAACATATTCCCCATATTTTCCTATATTTTCTGGGTTTTTGTCTCCCCCCCCACTTCCCATATTTTCCCATATTTTCCTGGGGCTCGACGATTCATTGTGTCTGTGTGTTTTTTCTCCTCCTGAAAGGGAACGTCACACGCCTTCCATCGCAAAAGCATCGAGACCCAAAGAAACCCAGGGCACCCTGGAGGCAGGGTGTGTGTGTGTCTTGGCAGGGGCCTCCACCGGAAGGCGTCTCGGTTCCCAGCTCGTCGAACCACGGAAATGTTGCCCGCGGCGTATGGACCATTTTCCCGCGGTCTTCGCGAGTTCTCAGCGGTTTTCGGGGTGGTTCGGGGGGGGCAAAAGGGGCAGGAGGGAGAGAGGAGGGAGGGATCGGGTAAGGGGGAGGAGGGTATGAGGGAGGGGGAGGAGGACGGCGATGAGGGGGCAGGGTGGGGGAGGGAGGAGGGCGATCAGCGGGCTATCCCGCCGCTTGGAGGCAAGCGGGGTGTTTCTTGGCATGGGTCTCCACTGCTGCGCGCCCTGGGAAGCCCATGAGCCATGAGGTCGCGCGGAGGCCTCTGGAAATCCCTCTGGTGGCGCCCGCAGAGGGGCCTCCGGAGGTCCCCCACCCCCCCCGGCCTCGCCGACGCTCGGACGCCCCTTCCCTGTGCATTCTTGTTTGGTTTCGCGCGTGTGTGTTTTTGGCCCGTGCTGCCCGCATGGCATCTCATCGTCGAACTCTTCGGCGTCTGAGCGTCCCTTCTTCCAATCGGCCGCCCCCCCTTCCCCCCCTGTGCTCGCCGGCCAATTCGCCAGTTGGCGCCCCCATCTAGCTTCTCGCTGGAGCGGAGATCGCTGCCTCGCTGCGGACGAAAAAGTGTTCTGGTCGGCCCGATGGTCGAGGGTGCTCCTCGAAGGCCCTCGCCGCAAGGGATGCACACGCCCGAGCGATGCCAAGAGGCCCGGGCTGGAGAACGTGCAGCCCCTCAGAGCTTCGAGCCTCGAGCCGCGGGCGCCCCATGGGAGAGCCGCACGCGCGTGCCGGCGGCACCACGCTGCGCGGGCCAGTGCCCCCAAACAGCGTGCAGGTGCTCTGTTGAACGTCTCCTGCTCGAGGACCTACCCTGCAGCATGTCCACTGCACTCTGCGTGGTGGCCAGGGGCCTCCCGGACGAGGTCCGCGCAGGTGGGGCTGGAGGATCGCGCCGCACCAACAAGCCCCTCCTGCCGCAGCCCCCACAGATCCCCGACGCCCTGACTTGTGCATGACGTGGGCCCCCAGCGGTCTTGACCCATTCCCCAGGACTGGCTTCTAATCCCCGGCAATAGAAATCATATTCGTGATTTTCGGGGGCGGCCAAGGGGGGGCGTCCAAGAGGTGGGGTCGCGAATCATGGCCCACGGCAAAATTATGCGCGGCCCAGGGGGGGGGGGAGGGGGGCAGGGACGTAATGAAACAAGAAGAGGCGCCATAGAATCTGGGGAAATACCTATACGACCACCCTTCGGGTGATAAGGAGGTTCGGGGGGGGGGAGGAACCAACGTCTCACTCGATCGGTCCCACTATCGATCTCACCATCGATCTCAGTATCGGTCTCGCTCGATCGATCTCCCTCGATCGATCTCACAATCGATCTCACTCGATCTATCTCACAATTGATCTGACTATCGATCTCACAATCGATCTCACAATCGATCTCACAATCGATATCACATTCGGTCTCACTATCGATCTCACTATCGATATCACAACCGCTCTCACAATCAACGTCATCATCATCATCATCATCATCATCATCATCATCAACAACAACATCAACATCAACATCATCAACGCCAACATCATCATAATCGGGTCACCGTCCTCATCATCAGCACCAACATCATCATCATCACGGTCATCAACATCATCGGGACACCACCATCATGATCACCATCACCATCATCACAATCATCAGCATCAACATCATCATCATCAGCAGCAGCATCGGGACACAGTCATCGTCATCATCATCAGCAGCATCATCATCGGGACACCATCATGATCACCATCGTTATCATCATCATCATCATCATCATCATCGGGACACCATCATCATCTCATCCTCATCATCGACATCATCATCATCAACATCATCAACATCATCATCAACATCATCATCATCGTCATCACCCGGTCACCATCATCATCATTACCAACATCAGCATCAGCATCATCATCATCACCATCGAGACGCCATCATCATCAACATCATCATCAACATCATCACCATCAGAATAATCATCATCATCGGGACGCCATAATCATCAGCAACCTCATCATCATCAACATCATCATCATCATCGGGACACAATCATAATCAGCATCATCAACATCAACATCATCATACTCATCATCATCATCATCGGGACACCATCATCGTCATCATCATGATCATCAACATATTCATCAAGATCATCATCCTCATCACCGGGACACCATCAGCATCATCATCATCGTCATCATCATCATCGACATCATCATCATCATCATCATCATCATCATCATCATCATCATCATCATCGGGACACCAACATCATCATCATCATCATCATATCATCATCATCATCATCATCATCGGCCTCATCATCATCATCAGCATCACCATCATCATCATCATCGTCATCATCATCATCTTCATCATCATCAGCAGCATCATCAGCATCAGCATCAGCATCAGCATCAGCATCAGCATCACCATCACCATCATCATCATCATCATCATCATCATCATCATCATCATCACCATCATCCTCATCATCATCATCATCATCATCATCATCATCATCATCATCATCATCATCATCATCATCGCGGGACACCGCGGGACACCGGCGGGACACCGCGGGGCACAGCGGGACACCGCGGGACACCAGCGGGACACCGGCTGGACACCGCGGGCCACCGGCCGCCCGGAAGGGAGTCATTTGGTCCGGCCGCGCCTCAGCCACACGGGACACCAGCGGGACACCGGCGGGACACCGCGGGCCCCTGGCCGCCCGGAAGGGAGTCATTTGGTCCGGCCGCGCCTCAGCCACAGGAGACTTTCTCTCGCCCGCCCACGCAACTTCGCCTCGCCCGCACGCGCGGCACGCACGAACACGAAACCGAAATCGATTTCCCGGTAGGGGGGCTCTCCGTTCCACTTCGATCTGACCCCCTCACCTCCGATCATGGCCCACGCCCTGATATCCACCCCCACTAGTCGTCACCCCCCTCTTGACCGCCCCCGAGATTTTTTTGTCATGACTCGAAATTCTGGGCCCCCCCCTGGGATCCTTTCAGGCCCGCCGTCGCGACGTGGCCCGCGACCGCCACGACCGACTTGCTGGGCGTGCCTGGCGCGGGCGGGCCAGCGCGGGCGGGGAGGGAGGGGTGCGGGGCACGGGAGGGCCCGCTGGACCGCAAAAATCGGGCACGTAGAATACCCAACAGCAAATGTTGCCCGAAACTGACAGCGGCCGCCGTTGGGCAGGCGACTTGCTGCTACAGGATGGACAGCGTCCGCGGCGACACCGACAGCAAGTCCTGCCACAAAATGAGAAGGAGTTGCCGTGTGCCTTCTTCCCAAGTCTCTCTGCCTTTCTTTCTTTATGTATTTCTTTATTTCTCTCTTTCTCTCTCTTGTTGTTTCTCTCTCTATATATATATATATATATATTGATATGTTGTAGGAATTTATGCGTGCAAATGAAATTAGTGGTGGCAGGGCAAATATATGATATATGTATATACAGTATCGATAAAAACCATGTACACCTATGACTTATACCTTTTAACCACACACGCTTCTATCATTTGTATGTATATATGGCACGTATGTTTATGAATGTGCGTATGTATGTATCACGTTTACATGATTCGTATGTGTGAGACGTGTAAACAAGTCTATAAACGTTTATATATATATATACATATATATATATATATATATATATACATGTGTGTGTGTGAATCAGCCACCGCGCGGCGAGGCGCCAAATTGAATGTTCTCCAGGTCCTCATGTGTCCTCTGTTCTCTGTGCTCAGAACTCTGGGACTACAGTATTCTAAAGGCTTGGGCCCAATATTCTCAAATTTCCTGGGCGCCCCCGCGCGTTCTTGGGCTGCCCCGCATCACTTGTGCAGAGGCCGGGGGGGCCCAAGACGGGCCAAGAAGGCCCCAGAAAGCACCCAACAGGGTCCAAGAGGCCTCCAAGACAGCCCAAGAGCGCTCCAAGACGCCCTAGATGGCCCCAAAGAAGCCCCAAGAGTGCTCCAAGAGGATCCCCAAGAGGGCCTAAAGAGGCAAACACCATGCATTCTCCGAATGGTTTACGATGTTGTTCGCGTTCTCGCGTTTTCGGGCTTCCGACGCTCCAAGATGGCCCCAGAGGCCCCTAAGACCGCACCAAGACGGCCCAAGAGGCTCCCAGGAGGGCCCCAGAACGGTCCAAGAGGGCCCCGAAGCGTCCGAAGAGGCCCCAAAGATCGCCCAAGAGAGCACCAAAACGGCCCCAAGAGGGGCCCCCAGGAGGTCCCAAAAGGCTCCCAAGAGAACCCAAGAGGAGGCCCCGCGCAGCCCCAAGAGGGCTCCAAGATGCCCCCAAACGGCACCCAGGAGGCCTCAAACCTGCCTCCAACAGGCCCACGAGAGGCCTCCGCCGATATCCAAACAAACATCCGAGAGGCCTCCAACCCACAACTCAGGCACGGTGCTAGAATGGGACGAAGGATGCGGTGCACGCTTGACTATATATATATGTGTTTATTTGTATGTAGGTATGTATGTTCTATGTATGTATGTATGTATGTATACATGCATGCATGCATGTATGTATGTATGCGTGTACTATGTATACATGTATGTACGCATGTGGGCGTGAGTATGTGGATGTGTGCATGCGTGTATATATATATATAGATACGTGTACGAACGTATGCATGTGTGTGCATGTATGTATGTGTACGTGTAAATGTGTATGTATGTTAGATTGTATGCGTGCATGCATACATACATGTGTGCATGCATACATGTGTGTATACACGCATGTGCGTATGTGTGTATGTATGTATACATGACTGTACGTGTGCATGCATGTATGGATGCATGAACGTCTGTATGTATATGTACGCGCGCATACAGGTATGCAAATATGCCTGCATACATGCATGTATGAATTCCTGTGTGTACATGTATGTATGTACAGATGCCTGCAGAACTGTATATCTGAATGTGTGTATGTGTATGTAGGTATGCGATTACGTTTGTCTGTATGGTTACATGTATGGAAGCATACATGTTATGTGTGAATGTGGTAATAACTGTAAGTAGGTATGCGTGTGTATGTACGGGCGTATGTGCATATAAAGAAATATGGATCGGTATGTGTGTTGATATGTATGTATGCATGAGTGCATGCATGTATACATGCATGTATGCATGCATATATGTATGTATGCATGCATGCGTGCATCCATGTGTTACCGCATGTATGTGTGTATGTATAGGTACGTATGTATATACGTACGTATGCATATACCCATACAATGTATATGCACGCATGTTATGTGTATGTAGGTGTGTATGTCAGTATGTAGGTGTGCGTGTGTATGCATATATGTATGTATGTATACATGTGTATGTCTGTGTACACATGAATATGTACAGGTGTGTATCGATGAATGTGTGTATGTGTCTGTTTATGTATGTATGAATGCCTGCATGTATGTATGCATGCATGTATGGACGAGTGTCTGTATGTATGTAGGTAGTTAGATGGGTAGGCAAGGATGAAGGAATCCACGTGTGCAATTATACACATAGATAGGTCTCCGCACGCACCATGAACCCCCCTTGTCTCTTGGAAGATGCCAAGAGAACAGGGGGGCGGAAGGCGGGCGCGGTAACCGTAAAGGAAGAAGTGTCACATAAGGGGTGGTTGCGTGATGGAGAAAGAAGACTGTTGAGTATCGGGTGCTGTGTTGGAGACGAAAGGTGTTGAGTACTGGATGGTGTGGTGGAGACGGAGGGAGTTGAGCAGAAGGTTCTTTTCAAGGTCAGCCTGGGGAGGGAGCCTATTGAGTATCGGGTGATGCGTTGGGGACGGAGGGGGTTGAGTACCGGATGGTGTGCTGGAGACGGAGGGAGTTGAGTAAAAGGTTCTTTTCAAGGTCAGCTTGGGGAGGCAGTCTGTTGAGTATCGGGTGCTGTGTTGGGGACGGAGGGTGTTGAGTACTGGATGGTGTGCTGGAGACGGAGGGGGATGAGCAAAAGGTAATTTTTCATGTTCAAGGTCAGCTTGGGGAGGGAGCCTGTTGAGTATCGGATGCTGTGTTGGGGACGGAGGGTGTTGAGTACTGGATGGTGTGTTGGAGACGGAGGGAGATGAGTAAAAGGTTATTGTCAAGTTCAGCTTGGGGAGGAAGCCTGTTGAGTATCGGGTGCTGTGCTGGAGACGGAGGGTGTTGAGTACTGGATGGTGTGTTGGAGACGGAGGAAGAGGTTCAGTAAAAGGTTCTTTTCAAGGTCAGCTTGGGTAGGCAGTCTGTTGAGTATCGGGTGCTGTGCTGGAGACGGAGGGTGTTGAGTACTGGATGGTGTGTTGGAGACGGAGGGAGTTGAGTAAAAGGTTATTTTCAAGGTCAGCTTGGGGAGGGAGCCTGTTGAGTATCGGGTGCTGTGTTGGGGACGGAGGGTGTTGAGTACTGGATGGTGTGCTGGAGACGGAGGGAGTTGAGTAAAATATTATTTTCAAGGTCAGCTTGGGGAGGGAGCCTATTGAGTATCCTGTGCTGCGTTGGGGACGGAGGGTGTTGAGTACTGGATGGTGCGTTGGAAACGGAGGGAGTTGAGTAGAAGGTTATTTTCAAGTTCAAAAATGAGCCTCAAAATCAAGTCCGTATATCGTACGCATCATATAAACCATATATGATCTGAAGAAAGGGGGGTTCTTGGTGCGTGCGGAGGGGTCACATATATATATACACATTCATACACATCCATGTATATAGCCGTAGTATATGGGCGGTCGAGGGCTGACCCTCGGGGGAGGCCAGAACCTCTAAAGTGTTGACAACACTGTTACTCTATGTGCTGTCCGTGTTCGTTATCCCTCCTGGCCCCCCTCTCCTCCTCTTCCTCCTCTTCCTCCTTCTTCTACTCCTTCTCCTCCTCCTCCTCCTCCATCCCTCCTCCTCCTCCTCCTCCTCCTCCGCCTCCTCCTCCTCCTCCTCCTCCTCCTTCTCCTCCTCCGCTTCTTATTCCCTCTCCTATTCCTCCTCCTATATTCCTCCTCCTCCTCCTCCTCCTCCTCCTCCTCCTCCTCCTCCTCCTCCTCCTCCTCCTCCAACTGCTCCTCCCTCTTCCTCTCTCCTCCTCCTCCTCCTCCTCCTCCTCCTCCTCCTCCTCCTCCTCCTGCTCCTCCTCCTCCTCCTCCTCCTCCTCCTGCTGCTGCTGCTGCTGCTCCTCTCCTCCTCCTCCTCCTCCTCCTCCTCCTCCTCCTCCTCTCCTCCACCTCCTCTCCTCCTCCTCCTCCCTGCTCCCCTCTCCTGCTCCTCCTCCTGCTCCTGCTCTTCCTCCTCCTCCTCCTCCTCCTCCTCCTCCTCCTCCTCCTCCTCCTCCTCCTCCTTCCCCCCTCTCCCCTCATCCGACCTCCTGCGTCTTCCTCCCTGCTGATCCTCGTCGGGCGTTCGCCACACGAGGCACCACAAACGGGGGTACACCGTTCGCGCAGCTTCGGAGCCCCCAGAGAGCCCATTTTGAACCGCTTCCGTACAGCTCTCCATCGCTCCCCCCCCCCCGTATCATTCATCGCCACCCGCTGCGAGTGCCCGGCTTCGGCCTCTGGAGGCCCTCGCCGGGCCGCGGGACTGCCAGAACACAACTCAGAATTAAGTCGGGCCTGTCCCTCTACAGGGGGAATCTTCAAAAATAGTAAAAAAAAAAAAAAAGTCTGGGAACGATGTTTTAAAAAGTAATTTCCACCATTCTTGAATATTGTTTGACAAATTTCTGTTTTTCAGCATCAAATCCGCCTGTGGGGGGACATGCCCGACCTAAACTCAGGATGAGAAGCTGACCCAGGGGAAGGGGTTGGCACTTCTTCCTGGGAGCTCCGAGCTGGAAAACGAAGCGGATCTCTGGAGGGGTCGAGAGCCCTGGTCTCCGGGGGTCCCACGCCACAGCCACAGACAACGGGTCACGTCAGAGCAGGAGGACTTTCTCGCCCGACATCCAGACGTGGTGGGAAGCAACAGTCTCGGCGGGACTTCCGCCCATGCTGGGTCCTGGGAACTTGACGGATCGATCTAGCTTGAGAGGTGCCGCGCGAAGATGGGTCGAGAGCTTCATGAGCGAGGATGATTCGGCGTGGTCTCTCTTTCAGCACGCCTATCACTTCAGGAGGACACCAAGGTTCCTTCGACGTCGATCCTGGCCTGGTCAGCCATTGGCCCGGGATGGGTCGATACGCTCTCTGGGAACAGGAGCTGTGCTTCAGCAACGACGCTTGGATTGAGAATTCTCGTTCATTCCTCCAGAACCTTCTCATCTGCTTTGGACCGTTTGCGCATCGGGTCGGCAGCAGCGACGCAGCGCCCGCCTGAATCAGAAGCCGGAACACAAATATGACGACTCGGTCATCACATGAGCGCCGATCAAAAACGGGTCTTACGCGAGATGGCACAGCGACCTTCCGCGGTGACTTAAATACGCGGGCCACCAGCGAGGTAATCGAAGACGAGGGCGCTTACGCGCGAGCTTTTGCGCGGGCAACTTACGCGCCAATGTCGACGCAGACGGCCCCGTTTCCCCCAGACCCCTGACGTCATGACTTTTTCATGACGCGACCCCCAGAGGCCCGGACCCGTTCCCCGGGACCGGCTTTTTTCAGCCTGAATCGTTGTTTGAAGGTCCCGATTGCCGACGAGGCCCCCAGAAGCTGAAAATAGCGAAACACCTCCAGTCGTGATTTTCTCCTGACGCAAGGGGATATGTGGGTCTTGCGTTGTGGATGCCACGACAATGGACACCCGAACAGTCTGATCATCGAATTAAACATGTGTTTAGCATGTCGGAAAATGTCATGAACATGTCTAAAACATGTTTTTACATGTCTAAACCGTTTTAACACATGTCTTACGACATCTGGAAATTATTTGGCGACACTCTTCCTCTCCATTGATCGCCCTCCACAAGTCTTGCGCCGCTCGCACGACGGCCATCATTGAGCGGGACAGGTCAAGCCGGAATAAGCGGGATTCCGCGGGACTGAACCGGATTAAGCGGGATCAAGCCGGATTGAGCCGGACTTCGGGCCAGGGCAGTGTCAGAAGTTGACCTCCCAGGAGTTGCATCCGAAGCGAGGGGATCTGCGGGTCCTGCGCCGCTCGCAGGACGGCCACCAAGTGCGCGCAGGGGAGGCGTGCTCGACAGCCGCGCTCGGCCGGGCGGGCGCTGGCGCGCGCCTGGGGCCCCGCGTCCGTGCCCCCGGGAGTGGCTGGGGCCGGTGCGCCTCCCAGGAGCGTCGGCCACCGCATACCCAAGACCTCCTCCTGCTCCTCCTCCTCCTCCTCCTCCTCCTCCTCCTCCTCCTCCTCCTCCTCCTCTCCTCCTCCTCCTCCTCCTCCTCCTCCTCCTCCTCCTCCTCCTGCTCCTCCTGCTCCTCCTCCTCCTCCTCCTCCTGCTCCTCCTCCTCCTTCTCCTCCTCCTCCGAAGCCTTCCACAAGAAACCCAACCCTGAGACCCCAGGACGTCCACGGATGTTTGGTGTGGGGCCGTCACGTTCTCCAGCGCAAAACCATCGAAACCCAGGAAGCCCAGGGCACCCTGGAGGCAAGCAGGGTGCTTCCTGGCATGGGTCTCCACTGTTCCCATGACCCTTGAGGGCGCTGGTCGGTGACAGGAGTCCGGAAATGCTCTCGGATGGAGGCCGTGTTCCTGCAGATTCCGGCGAGCTGACCTGCATGGTCGTCGTCGTCGAACGTCTGGGAAAGGGGGCGCGCCGCCCTCGAACGACCGAGGGTGAAGAGGAGTCGGCGGTCCAAGGAACGCCATGCCTCCAGCTCCGCGTGGATACTTACTTGCATGGACGGGGGAGAGGGGGGGGTGCGTCGCCAGGCCCGCAAGGAAACCTGGAGTTCACCCAGCTCGGAACCCACTTGCACGCTTTTTCCGGCCCAGCGATGCCTGCAAAAGCGGCGGGAAGGGGAGCGACCGGGGGGGGGAAGGGAAACATTGCATGCAAGCGATCTTCCAAAACATGCGATGCCCTGATTTTTTCAATGCGGGGTCCCCGCTAGTCCCAGCCCTCGGGACCGGCTTTTCATACTGACTCCTTTTTTGTTGGTCCCAGGGCCCGGCAGCGGCCCCCACTGCAGAGGCCCACAGAGGAGGCCGTGCTGGACAAGGCCTCCGCGGGCGCGATTCCTTCCCCCGGTGCCAAGGGTTGGGCCCCCAGGCGCCCCTGGCCCGCCGCCCCCCCCTCCCTCCCCAGGGCCCACCCACGAAGCTCTGGGGGGGCCCCCCAACGCCAGGCAGTCCCCCCCCCCCACGCCCCCCCGCCTGCCCCGTGGGACGAGGGAGGAGGCAGCAGCGTGCTCGACTCGCCTCGTGGAGCAAAACGCGCAACGTGTCCTGAACAACACGCACACACACACGTGCACACTGACACTCTGTGCGTGGTCTTTTCCACTCGGTGTGTGTGTGTGTGAATGTGTGAATGTGTGTGAATGAGTGTGAGAGAGAAAGAGAATGTGTGTGTATGTGTGTGAGAATGTGTGAAAGTGTGTGTGTGTGTGTGTGTGTGTGCGTTTGTGTGTGTGTGCGTTTGCGTATGGTTCCTCCACTGGAGGCGGACTCAGACATGAACGCCTCGTCCTGGAACAATCCTGACGGGAGGCCTTCGGCCGTCCAATGCACGCAGGAGGCCCTTGCCAGCCAAGCCCCGGGGGCGTCAAACGAAACACACTGGGATGACAATGGGCTCATGGAAAACAGTCGGGACATCAGAGAGGCCCGTCCTGAAAACCAAAGCGTCGCATGTCTGGGGAAAGGGGGGCCCATATGTAGACGTTCGCGGGCGGTGTGCGGACTGCTTGCGGCGGGCCAGGCCCTGGATGGCGCACCGAAGCGCACCTGGGCACGCCAAGTGGCAAACGATGTCATAGCAACGCCCAGACAGAGGAACGCGCGGAAAACAAGACCCATCACAACACTTGCGCAGCGGGTTACGGCTCGCCACCAGAGCCACCTGATGTTGTGCATCACGCCCCGCGATGCGCGACGCGCAGTTGTCGTCGCGCCCTCGCGCCTTCGCGCCGCCTCCGTGGAAAAACGGGCAGCCGCTCTGGCCCAGACTGCGACGTCTGAGGCGCGATGTCTGCGCGCCTCGCCTCGCGACCGAGGCTGCGGACCCGGCCGAACGCGTCCGAATCCGCCCCACGTGTGGAGCGCATGACTGCGAAGGTGGTGTGGACGGCCCCTGGGAATGCCCCGCCGACTGGAGGTCCCAGCTCCGCTCCTCGCCCTCCGACTGCCCGCTTGCCGCCTGCCCGGCCGATCCCCAGAACGGCCCACACGCCGACGACGAGGACATTGGATCAGGAACCGTTGGATGAGGAATCTAGAGCTTGGAAGCCAGTGGGACTCGAATCGTGGAGTGGCCATGGAGGACATCGCGACCCGCATCTGAGAATGAATCATCCAGGTTGTGAAGCCTCCTGGGCACAGTCCTGCACCGACGGCCCCGCCACATCCGGGCGCTGGGGCCATCCGTAAAGTCAGGGCGAATCCAGCCGTTGCGACGGCAAACAAAAATCCTCGATCCCTGACCCCTCTTCCCCACCCTCCCCTCCTCTCCCTCCCTCTTCCCTCCGGCCTCCCCTGTCGTTCCACCCGCCCCTCCCTCCCTGCTCCTCCCCCTCCTTCACTCCCTCTCCCTCTCAATTCCCCCTCTCGCCTTTCCCTCTTTCCTCGCGCGTGGCCGCGGGATCCTGCGCCGCCCTTGCCGCAGACGGAATTCACCGCCGCAGTTGGGGGCGAGCTGCTGGCACGAGGGCGAGCGCCTCGTTTTGCGAAAAAGGTTTCGACCTACTTGGGCCCTTCGAGCTCGGACGGCCAAGCAAAAGAGATCACCTTCCCATCTTCGCTCCCTCCCTCCCTCCCTTCCTCCCTCCCGGCCCTGGGACACCCCCGAGAGGCTCCCCACCTCCGTCACGCCGGCCCCCCCTCTGGGGGGCTCCTCCCCTCTCCAGTCCTCCCACATCTCGCCCCCCCCCCCCCCCGGATCCCTCCTCCCTGCTCATCCTCCTCCCCTCCCCCTCCCTTGCCTCTTTTCCCCCTCGACCCCGTCCTGGCCCTCCCCCCTCGCTCCCCCGCGCCTCCTCGCCCCCCCCCTCCCCTTCCCTCCCCCCCCTCTCCCCCTCCCTCCCTCCCCATCCCTTCCCATCCCCCTTCCCCTTGCCTCCCTCTCCCTCCCTCCCCCTCCCCCCTCCCCTCCCCTCGCCTCCCTCCCCTCCCCGCGTCCCTCCCTCTCCCTACCCCCCCCCTCTCTTCCTTCCCCCACCCCCCTCCCCCGCCCCTCGCTCCACCGATCGAGGTGGCTGGGCAAGCAGGCGCTGCCGCGCCTGCTCCGGGAGACGGCCCTTCTGGAGTTCGGCCCCCGTCCTGGGCGGGCACGGCGGCGCGGCAGGGTCGCATCGTGTCGGCTCGCGCGCTCGTTTCTGACACCGCGTGGATCGTCAGAGGGAGAACAGACTGCATTACAGCCGGGTTCCAGTATCCCCAAACAGCACTTGCTGAACCAAAGTGGCTAATTAGAGTGTTCGCGTGTTCTCCTGCGGCTGATCCAACTGCGCCGTCCGCATCGTCGTCTCTCTTTTTGTGATCGTCGCCGTCCTCCTGCTCCTGCTCCTCATCCTCCTCCTCCTCCTCCTCCTCCTCCTCCTCCTCCTCCTCCTCCGCATGCTCCTCCTCCTCCGCGTCCCTCCCCTCTCCTCCTCCTCCTCCTCCTCCTCCTCCTCCTCCTCCTCCTCCTCCTCCTCCTCCTCCTCCTCCTCCTCCTCCTCCTCCTCCTGCTCCTCCTCATTCTCCTCCTCCGCATTCTCCTGCCCCGCCTCCTCCTCCTCCTCCTCCTCCTCCTCCTCCGCCTAACCCGCATCCACGTGATTATCCTTCTCGCCCTCGCCCTCCCCCTTGCACTACACTCCCGCCTCCTCCTCCTGCTGCTGCTCCTCCTCCTGCTCGCCGACATCAGCATCATCATCAGCATCATCATCCTCCTCATCATCATCACCATCAGCATCGTGACCATCAGCAGCATCATCAGCATCAACAGCATCAGCAGCACCAACAACAGCATCATTGAAAGTATCATCACCACTCGTTCATTACTGTGTTCCTCCGCTTCCTCCTCCTCCTCCTAATTCTCATCATGATCCTGGATATCCTTCCCCTCCTCTTCCTCCTCCTCATCCTCCACCACCATCCTTCTCCCCTCCTCCGCCTCCTCCTCCTACTCCTCTTCCTCCTCCTCCTCAGCATCCCCCTTCTGTCTGCCTCCCGCTGCTCCTCCTCCTCCTCTTCTTCCTCCTCCTCCTCCTCCTCCTCCTCCTCCTCCTCCTCCTCCTCCTCCCCCATCGTCACCATTATCGTCCTGATACTCATAGTTATCATCCTGCTCGTCCTCCTCCTCCTCCTCTTCCCGGATCTCCTCACGTCACTCTTCCTCGTCACTTTCCTCCCTTCCTCATACGAAGCCCTCGTCATGCTCCTGGTGCTATTCCTCCTCGTTGTGTTTTTTGTTTCCATCTCCGCCTCCTCCGTCTCTTCTTCCTCCTCCTCCTCCTCCTCCTCCTCCTCCTCCTCCTCCTCCTCTTCATCTTTCAATGTCGTCATCTACCTCCTCCTCCTCGTATTCCTCCTCCTGCTTCTCCTCCTGCTCGCCGCGATCCCCAATGTATTCCTCGTACTCCCCCTCGTGCTTCTCGTCCTCCTCCGCTTCGCAGTGTTCCGCCTCCACCTCCTCCTCCTCCTCCTCCTCCGCCTCCACCTCGGAATGTTTCTCCTCCCCGCCCTCGCATGGGGTCGCCGCCGCGTCGAAACGCACGGACCTGCCGTAGGTGGGGGAGGGAGGAGGAGGCGGAGCAAGAGAAGGGATGTCTCCTTTTCCTCCTCCGCCTCCCCTCCCTCCTCTTCCCTCCCTCCCTATCTGGTCGTTCTCTTCCCCGTGTCCCTCCCTCCAGGTCGTCTCGTCATCGTGCTCGACCTGATTCCCCTATCTCTGATCATTCCCATCCTTTCTGGGGGAAGGAGCAAATGGGGGCTTTTCCGATCGAGGAGCCGGGTGATTGATCTCTGGAAGCTCCTGGATGGCCTGCGAACTACCCGTTGGACGGTTTCGGGATGCTCCCCGAGGAATCGGGGGGGGGACGCGACGCCAAACATCCAACGTTGTGATCTCATGTTCAATGCATGGCCCCTGGACCACTCCACCCCTTCCCAATAAGCTTTTTCGCCACCGGGCAGTTCTTGACGACCCACTGGAATCGGACCCCAGAAGACGAAATCGAAAAAACGCCACCATACAAAACATTGTGACGTCAGAGGGGGAGGGGAGGGAGGAGAGACGTGAGTCTATCACAACTCATCGCCGCCATTCTCCGCAACAGCACCTTGGAGCCTTCCTCATCCAGCCCCTCCTGCGTACTCACTGTTGTTCCTCATCCTCTTCCCGCTACTCTGATTCATCCTCTTTATCATCCTCCTCCCTCCTCATGCCCCCTGCGCTTCTCACTCCTGCTGAGATACCGCCATGCGCGGGGCGTGAGGCCGGGGAAGGGCTCGGCACGTGGACGCCTGAACGCAGCGAGCTGGATCACGTGCCGCGCCGAGGCGTGGTGGGCCAGGCCCGGTGGAGCGACACGGGCAAGAGGATCCGGGCCGTACGCTCGGTCGGTGGCTGGTAAGGCAGAGGAGCTCCAGGTTGCCAGCAGGATGAGGCACCACACCGAGGAGCTCTCCACGAATCCACATCAACTGCCGCTTGGCCATGCCAACTCTTGAGGAACAGGCATATGGGCTACCTTCGGCGCGGTCACCGTCCATCCCGCGCCTCCTTTTCCTCCCTCCCCCCTCCGCCTCCTCCCCCTTTCTTCCTCCACCCCTCCTCCTCCTCCTCCTCCTCCTCCTCCTCCTCCTTTCCTCCTTCTCCTTCACCTCCTCCTCTTCGCTACCCAGATACGCAACACGCAACACGTAGCATATTGATACCGAGCCCGACGCGTAGACCGGAAACGTTGGTCTGACGCGACACGCTCGCCAAAGAGCAAGCCAGCACGTTGAGCCAACACCCAATGTACTGACACGGACCGTTCGAGCACGGCACGGCATGCGTGTCAGAACGAGCGCATCGAGGCAGCTAAGCTTAGGTCGGGCGTGTCCCCCTACAGGCGGATTCTGGGCGATAACATACCCCCACATGCCCCACTAATATGCAAAAATGGTTACAAAAATCGTCCCCTGACAATTTTTTGACTATTTTTGAAGATGCCCCCTGTAGAGGGAGAGGGACAGACACGCCCTGAGGCTAAGCTCCTCCTCCTTCCCCTCCCTCGGGGTGTGGCGCGGGCCGCGGCGGCGATCGCAGACTGCTGGCCGCGCCCGCGCGGGGACACGGGCGGCTCCGCACGGGCCGCGGGGCTCCTCGGGCTGCACCGCCGCCGAGCCCGCACTGCCGGCGCCGCGCGCGCTGAGCGGCATATCCCTCGGCACGGCTGAGGAGGAGGAGGAGGCGGAGGAGGAGGAGGAGAAGTGGGCAAGAAAACTGCAGTCCGAGGGTTCAAGTTAACGCAACATCAGAAGAGGTGGAGGGGGCAAGAAGAAGAGGATGAATCAGGAGGATGAGGAGGAGGACGACGACGACGAGGGAGGAGGAGGAGGAGGAGGAGGAAGTGGAGGAGGAGGAGGAGGAGGAGGAGGAGGAGGAGGAGGAGGGAGGAGGAGGGAGGAGGAGATGTCAGGCTTCTCTTTCTCCCAACCGGGCTTGCACGACTTCCTTCTCAGAGGAGCACAAAAATACGAGAGGCTATCATATTCGAATCACCGCGGTGGTTGTTAAGTGGATGCGGGCTTACAAGTGGATTCCAAGTGGCTTATACATGTGCCCCTAGTGGCCTAGCGGGGGTACGTGAGGTTCTGGGCTAAGTGGGCTCCGCCTACTTAGCGGAGCTGTCGAACTCACCCAAGCCACTTAGCGCACTTCAAAACCACGTATAAGCTAGGTTGGGCGATGACGATGGCGATGACGATAACGATGACGATGCTTATCATCGTAATCGTCATCGCCATCATCATCATCATCATCATCATCATCATCATCAGCATCATCATCATCATCATCATCATCATCATCATTTTCAGCATCATCATCATTATCATCAGCAGCATCATCATCTGCATTAGCATCATCATCATCAACATCATCAACAGCATCATCATCAGTATCATCACCATCGTCATCATCATCATCATCATCATCGTCATCATCATCATCATCATCATCATCATCAGCATCGTTAGCATCATCATCATCAGCATCAGCATCATCGTCATCATCATTATCAGCATCATCATAATCGTCGTCGTTGCCGCCACCGTCATCGCCATTGTCATCGATACGCGCCACCTTGAGCAATCGCCACGGTGATCCACCCCGCCAGAGGAGCTCCACGAGGAGCTCGCGCCCCAAGGAGGAGGAGGAGGAGGAAGAGGAGGAGGAGGAGGAGGAGGAGGAGGAGGAGGAGGAGGAGAAGGGAGGGGGGAGGAGGGAGGAGGAGGAGGAGGGAGGAGGAGGAGGAGGAACAGGGAGGAAGAGGAGGAGGAGGAGGACCAGCGCTCCGATTGGGATGAATCCCGATTGTCTCTGGAGCCCTTGCCACGCTATGCAGCAGAGCCCATCGCCTGCAATTCTCTCACTAGATGGGCCAGCGGGATCGGAGGCTTCAATAAAATGGGCGAGCTCGCCGTGCCTTTGGGGTGCCGTCCTTCCCCCGCTCGCTGTCGTTGCAACAAGCGTCCATTTGTAGGCGGGGAACATTCACCTCTGAGGCCACGGGTTCCTTCTGAAAACGAGCCGCACTTCCAGCACATAATTATACCCGAGGGTCGATCATCGAGATATCCAAGAAACATCGGTTTATGGCCTCGTGGGTTGGCCAGCAGCTCATGGTGGTGGGCACAAAAACCAGGGCACTGTTCCTTTTCGCGGCGCTTCAAAGCATGGTCCGTGGCCGACCTCTGACGACACACAGCGCACAGCCACCCACTGCCCCATTTATGCCACTGATGTGCCCGCCTGGGCATTGCAAGCTCGTCCCCAGGAACCGACGGGGGAGGAGGAGGAGGACTCGGAGGAGGAGGCACCTCTTGTCCCCAGGCGGGCTGAGCTGCGGCCGCTCCCACGGGCGGGTTCAAACTTTTTTCTGGCTTGGCAAGTCCTTCTGATCCGGCCTTCGGAGCTACCGCAGGCCAGATCTGAAGGGCTTCTGAAACATATCTGAGGTATTTCTTTAAAAGGGCAGCCTGAGCAATCTGTTGCTCGAGTTCATTCGTACTTAACTGGGGGCCCCTGGCAGCGGCTATCTTCGCATATCGATCAGCAGCGTCGTTGCCTTTGGCTCGTCACCACTCCTCGCTGCCTGGGGTCAAAGATTCGATATCCACATGCGCTTTGATTTTGTGGAGCCTGGGGCCGATGGGGGCCATACTGGCCCCAGCCAGGACCTTAAAGGCCCCGTAAAAGTCAGACCGAGAAAACTGTGGCTTTTGGTGCACAGCAATTGCTCCTTTATAGTCAACAAAAATCTGGGCGTGTGGGGAGGCATTCAGAGCAGCAGCAAGCACACCGCAGTGCTCAGCAGCAGGGGAGGTAGGAGGAAGGAGGTTGCCCTCGCGCCCCATCATATAAGCCGAGATTTCACCGTGCCCGTCGATGGCCACCATAGAAGCAGGAGCCGTCCGTGAAAACTTCATCAGAGAAAGCTTCTTGTGGCGAGAGGGATGGGTCCCGACTCCAAAAGTCCGCATATTCGAAGCCGAATCCAGCAGGAGCCCCCGAGTCAAATTCAGGTGAAAACTGAAAACCGGAGGCCAGGACCTGGTCCGAAAGGTTACTTATCTGATCCAGCTCGTCTGCAGTAAACTCCATTTCTTCGCGCAATTGGGCTGAGAGGCTACACTGCAGCAAACGATGCTTTAAAGTATCCTGCTGGGCTCCGCATTGGCAAGCCTCCTCAACTTCATATCCTGCTTGACGCAGACGGGTCCGCGTCCAAATGCACTGTGTGAGAAAGCAGACGAGCGTGGACCTGGCCTTCTTAGTTAAACTCTTACCGTCTATCATGGCTCGGGCAATTGAAACATCGAGGGTCTCCTGGGGATAGCCTAGTTTCTGAGCAGCTTTGCGCAAGTTGAGCCTATCCCAGGCTGCTTGAATTTTCT
>CAUYUJ010021593.1:92500-103538 GCA_963575745.1 Prorocentrum cordatum | reverse complement strand
TCATTATCCTCCTCCTCCTCCTTTCGCCTCCCTCCTCCTCCCCCTCCTCTTCCGAGGCGTCGTGCCATTCTCGAGCTTCTGTTGGGGAGATGCGCCGACCCTAGGGGCCCGACCTGCCAAGGTCGGAGGTTGTCCACCCTCCCCGCCGTGCGGCCCGCGATGGACCCCCCTGCTCTGGATGGGGAGGCTGGCAACATGGACAGCATTCAATCTGGAGCTGGCGGCTCTCCAGCAACATGCGGGACCAGAGCTGCAACGGCTGGAGGTCAAGACGAAGGTGGCAGACCTCTTCGAGCTATACAAGCACGAGGAGCTGTTGAACACCCCCATCCTCGTCTTTGCCGCGTGCCCCTGCCCGCCAGAGGAACCCAAGTAGTACCTGGACCACCTGTACCAGCGCTACGAGAAGCGCCCCCCGTCGGCGTTCGAGCGGAAGTTCCTCTACGACGCCATTTGTTTCGAGGCAACTGCCCGATGCGTCGGTAGCATGCAGCACCCGCAAGCCGGATTTCACCCGCATCGGTCCCACGTCCTACACGCTGGCCGTAATGGACCACCCCCCAGGCTACCGCCCGACAGCCTGCAACCATGGAGCTGGAACACCACTGACTCCACTGGTCGGAGGTCGAGATTTGGTACCCCGTATGCAAGATGGAGCGCAGCTGACCCCGAGTGAGTTCATCGGCTGCGACGGCATCATCAACCTGGTGGAGCCTCGCACTGCCGCCACGATGCTTGAGTGGCTGATCCACTTCGTCGGCGTCTGGGAGGAGAGCTTACCGCCGGCGCGCGCACTGGCCGTGCTCCAGCACCAGCCGAAGCGGGCCCCCAGAGCCCCAACCTGTGCGTCGTGCTGAAGGCAATGCACTGGGACACCATCCCCGCGATGCGAAGGGGTTAGGCCCCAGTGGCGCGCGGCGTGCTGAGGGCAATGCGCTTGGTCATCTTCCCCTGCGGGGCGACGGGTTAGGCCCCAGCGGACTGCGGCGTGCTGAAGGCGGCGTTCTGGGACATCTTCCCCCGCGGGGCGAGGGGTTAGGCCCCGGCGGTCTGCGGCGAGCTGAAGACAGTGCAATGGGTCATCTTCCCCTGCGCGGCGAGGGGTTAGGCCCCAGTGGACCGCGTCGCGCTGGAGGCCGTGCACTGTGTCATCTTCCCCCGCGGGGCGAGGGTTTAGGCCCCAGCGGACTGCGGCTGGTCGCTAGAAATTGGCTGACGCCGAAGCAGTGCGAAGTGAGCGTTTGTGAGGGCTGACCCCAGTCTCTGAAGCTTGGTTTGCAGCTGCGCTGCCTGTGCCGAGGCCATGATTGACACTGCCTGGAAACAATGTCCGCCAGCGCTCTCGATTTGCGTGGGACCCCCTGGCGCTCTCACCCCATCCGCTGCGTAGTTTCTGGCGGCGGCATTTCTCACACTAGTGCGGAAGGGCCGTAGCCCAGCGGCGGGCCACTTCACGGGCGTCACCGCTGGCCCCCTCTTGGATAGCTCCTATTCCTTTTCCTCAACTAGAAAGCCTTGGAGACCAGTTCAGATGAGTCGCGAATGCGCAACGCATCACTCGGGCACCAGCCGAGCTCAAGGGGGCTGGGGGGGTCACCCCAGACGCAAAATACTTGCACCTGCCCAGCGCGCGATCATCGACTGGAAGGGCACCGTGCAACAGACATGGAGACATCGGCAGCTTGCCACTCATAGGCTGCCTCCTTTCTTTAGACTTGAGGTTGCCCGCGCACTTCCTCCCCAAAGACAACGCCCATGACGCCTCGCAGCGCCCGCGGCGCGCGCGCCGCGCCGCGGGGGCATCCGAGCCCGCGACCCAGGGCGCGCGCAAGCAGCGCCCGAACTTATCGGGAGCCCTCATGACACGGAGAAGGGACGGGGTCAAGGACGGCAGGGGGTCTCGGCGAGCGCAGAGACCTTCCGTCAACGGCGCGCGCATCTCCAATGAGTCACGCGTCAGCGAGGGACACGCGGGCCCATGGGCCCACTGAGGCGAGGACGCATAAATTCCTTGCTGATCTGGAAAATCTCCGAGGCGGGGGGCCACGCAGCCAGGGTTCTACCCGCGCCGAGACACCGGGCCCGGTGCGATTTTAACGCTGCATTGAGCACGTCGATCGCTGCCTGATCAAACACCTGCTCGCGGGCGCGTTGCCCCGACATCCTGTCCGCCGCCTTGTCCCCGCGGATGCCCCACAGGTCGGACAAACCGGCTGCCTCGCTCTCCTCTCGGTGGGCCTTCACTTTTCGCGGAAACTGACCCAACTCGAGGGGTCCAAATCCTGGGCGACTTGCCCCCCAAAGTGACCATGTCTGTTCTTTGGGCCCAAGCCCAAAAACGGGGCAGCCCGGGCCCTCAGAAGGGCCTTGAAATCAACATTTTGGGCCTCATCGTTCCCGACGTGTGCTCGATACGCGCGCGCGCTCGCACGGCAGTTGCGCGCTCGCCAACAGCCGAGCTCTGGCCAAAGCGCCCGGCACAGTTCCATATTATATCTCCCGGATCAGGTCGCCTGCCTCAGACGAGCGCGCGTCGCCCCAGCCCGCCCTAACCAAGTGCCCTCCATTAGGTCTGAGGCGGGAGCCATCTTCAGAGTGCCGATCCTTGGGGTCGAATTCGAGACGCTCTACCTGCCGCCCTCTCGACGTGGCAAAATGCGTAGGTATCGGACAGGGCAGGCAAATCGATCCGAGCCAAACAGCCCCTGGAGAACAGAAAACTGGTGGGACCTGCTGCGGGGGCTTGCTGTTAGATGCCATCGGGAAAAATCACAGCTCTAGCTCCGCTAGCAAGTCTGAATTCAAAACGCAAGTGGGGGACCGTGTCCTCCTTCCAACGCCCGCGGGGGCACATGTGGCCCACGCTACAACCCCACTTTCGGAGGTTCGTCGCAGCGGGGACACGTGCTCCAAAAACCTGCCTGCAGCAATGGACCTGGTCGTGGGCGAGGTGCTGTTTTCTGTTCAGAGTGTTGAAACTGACCTCTCACCAGAGGCCTCGACTCGAAAAGGATTCTGAATCAGGGTCGGGGTGGGCATCGCAAACAGCTCTCGCACCATCCTGGATCCTCGCATTCGTCTATTGCTGCTCAAACTGCTCAGCAATGAAAGAGGGGGTCTAGGGTGGCGGCATCGAGCAAGCGAACTCTGAGATCCCGAAACTCGGGCGGGCCCCCAGGGACCAACCAACCCCTCGACACCGCAGAAGAAGGTCACTCAGTGGGCACCGACTCTCTTTAAACCACAACTTCTTGGCACGGTTCAGATGGAACCTGGCCTGGGCAGCTCTGCGCAACTTGTCCAGGCGCTCAACTCCACGTACATCAGCATGTAGATGTTGCGAATCACCCCATCGGCGGAGGCGGCGCCCACAATTCCGCGCAATATCTCACAGCGGTAGCTGGCGCCGTGCGCTGGGTCCAGGACTTTCGACAACGCCCGGCCCAGCCCCATGCTCAATCCGCGCATGCTTTGCCCGCGAGACTCCGAAGCGAAAACAAATGTGCTGGACTGGGCGCATCCACCACAATAGGAACAGCATTGGTGACCGCAAGCCTCGACTTGTGGCTCTTATTAGTCAACTTCGCGTTGGCATTATTCCCGCGCGTGGCCGTCATCTTCCTCTGTCGTTGTGCTCGAGTGCTTCGAGCCTTCGGGCGGGCCTCGCGCTTTCCCCCAGCGAAGTCGACACCTAGGTTCCCGATGGTGCACTCACCTAGACCACCGCAATGCCAAGAGCCTTCTCGCCAACGCCATCTCGTCACTCGGCGCCGCGATGCCCCGGTTTTTTCATGGAAAGGAGGGGGCCCAGTTCCATATGTAGCCGATGCCGATCTCTACGCACGTGTCCTTTCATCTCTTTAAGTGCCTCCAGCATGACTGGCCCCCAATGGCGCTGTGGCAGGTCAGCAATGCAGAGCGACAACGTGGATATTTCCCCTGACCCTTTGCGAATCTCTTCCTCGATCGCGGGTGGCAACGCCAGCTTGGCCTCGATGGTCGCGCCGGCACTCCCAGGAACAATGCCGCGTCCTGGGCACATGGGGCCCATAGGGATCTGCTCACACTTCAATAGTCTCTGCCACGCGTAGGTTGACAAAAACAGGCGCACCACTGCAATCGGAAAATCCACCAGTATCGCAGTTGCGATGATCAGGTCCAATGGCACATGCTCGCAGAACTGTAACCGATCCCATTTCACAGACGCGGAAGTCTGGTCCGCGTTCGAACTGCCCTCTGCCGACGCAGCTCGCCGCCGCGCTGTACCCCCTGGGCCGCGATGCTGTCCCATGGAGAAACCTGGGCCAAGTCCATGCTTCATTTCCAATTGCCTGAGTCTCCTCTTGCCAAATCTCCCGCTGATCCTCATCGGAGCCGGGTAGAAGCCAAGGGGGATGCGACCGCCAGCTGCGCGTGCGCAAGTTGGAGACATTGAATGGCAATGGGGGCGTCACCAACCACTTTCATGAGAAGAAGCACCTTACCGAAGACAGCGGGGGCATGGTCATCCAATGGAGAGCAATGTTGGCGCGCGCGAAATTCGAACCCAGCCGCCCACTGTGATTCACAAGCGATAGGGCCACATTGCCACCCCCTGCTCCCATGGCCACGTCCCGCTTGTAAACTAGCACCCTGGCACACGCGCGCAAGGCAGTCCCCCGCGTGACCCTCGAACTTCGGCATGCGGGGTATCGCCTGGTCCTCCAGCTATCCACGGCTGCTCCGGCACCGTTGCCCATGGCTTCGCAGCGCCACTGCTTCCATGCACGAGAGCGAATCTGAGGGGTGGGTACCCGAATCTCGCCATGAATGTGCTGCGCGAAGTCCAACACTTCCTGCAGCCAAACCATCCCAAAACCGTGGCTCGCGTTGATAAAACTGCCAACGCTGCTGAGGATCGAGGCCCACGCAATGCCGCCATCCTTCCAACAACACCAAAATTGACCCTCCATCCAGTTGGACAGCTTCACCAGGTCCCTCTCGAGTTCATGCCAGCATCTCGTAGTCTCGCCCTCCATGAAAGCGCACTGATCCCTCGAAGTCGGTGGGTTGCCCATGAGAGCGCACGCTGTGGGTCGAGCTTATGGCACGAGCGCGCGGGTTAAACTCTCCTGTGGAGTTTCAGGGCCCACTCAGGCTCAGCGCCCCATGCAAATCCAGGGCAGCAGATCCCGCGAGCGTCAAGACATCCTGCCCAGCAAAGTCATTCCGTTGATCGTGTACCTCGTTCAAAACCTCTGCGGTTTTCTGACGTAGCTCCCTATGTAGTGAACGTTGCTGCTCATGGGGTGCCGTGCCCAAGGTGGAAAATAGGTTGTCCAACTTTCGATCATGTCGGCGTATCTTTCGCCTACAAGCCCTGGCATCGGTCCAGTGGCGCGCCTCCCTAGCGGCTAATGGCACTGCTCGGGCACTCTCGAGTACTCGGCACCAGGCGAAGGTTTGAACCGCAGGCCTATGCGGGTCAGTTGGTACATCCACCAGGACACGTGCATCTGCCACCGCATTCCCCAACAGAAAGAAATCAATCGTGGATCCGCAGCCGTCGATGCCATGCGATGGTGCATCACGGTCGCCTCGCGCGACGCCCCCTACTATTCTCAGGGGGGGGGGGCACTGCGTCGATAGCTGCAGGGGAGTTGTTCAAATCTCCTCCTACCAAGTTGGGAGCTCGACATTGAAACGTTTGATATCCCAACTGACATGCGATCTTGGAGTTGCGAGGGGTCATGCCTTCTCCCACATGTAAATAGCACGTTGCAGCCATGAACAAGCCGAGCTCGAGAGTACGCACGAAGAAACGTGCTGCCCTGGCGCCAGCACCTGGGAAGACTCCTGTGTCAGGAGCCCCTCGTGTCATGTGACATCTGGCCAGTATCAACACACCTGCCGGCGCTCTGCCCTGCTCGTTTCTGCCTGCGGGGCCACCGAACAGCTGCCAACCTTTCTTGTGCAGTGGGACTTTCACCTGCAAGAACCGACTCGGTAACAACCTGTGCTCTTGAACCAGAATGATGGAAGCAGAAACTTGCGGCAACACAGACTCCACGGTAATCCAAGAAGACCCGTCGACTGTGATAACCTCCAAGCCTTCTCCTTTGACTCTTTTTTTCCACATCGACGATCGGGATATTCGGGGGGAGCTCCTTGGGCTTCTGGGGGATCATCAAAGACCCGAGTTGCTTTTCCCCCCGCCTTTGTCGAACGGATGGGGCGGCTTCGGACCGTTCCTGAGGATCTCTTGGACATCGGATCTGCGGCCAAGTTCTTTTTGTTCTTTCTGGACCGACTCCTGCGACTGCGATTGCGACGATCCTGAAGACGAGGCCCCCGCCGCTACTTCAGGTTCCGCTGCTGCTGCTCCTGGTGCATGGTCCCCTGCTCCTCCATCCTTGTCACCGCCCCCAGGCTGACCTCCTCCTTCATATCCCACCTTTCTCCCGCACGTAGCTGCTCCTCTCGCTCTTTGACTGCACCGAACAGGTTCTGTGTGGTTTCCTCAAACATGGTTTTGAGCCGAGCAGTGCGGGCCGTGGTCAGTCCTTGTAAGAGATCGTGTAATCCTTCCAGTTCTTGCCACAACGTTTAAACCAGTCCCAGTGCCATTTGTTTCGGGCGCACTCGCATCCCACACATTTCCATACGCGAGGAGGAGAAAGAGACGGAGAAGGAACCATCGGCGCACTGTAATGGGTGCTGGAAAACGATGTGTCTTAGTGATAGAGACAGCGCGGCAAGCCGCAGTACAATACCACCAAAAGCTCTTGGGGCCGTGAAACCCCCCTGCCACAAAACTCTTGTCCAGAGCAAGCGCTACGGACTTGAGCCAAAATTGCTACGGAGTCCTATTCCTCCTCCTCCTCCTCCTCGCCCTCCTCCATTCCTCCTCCTCCACGTTTCTGGATCCGATGTCTTACTCATCGTTATCGTCCTCCCCTCCTCCTCCTCCTCCTCCTCCGCCTCCTCCTCCTCCTTTCTCCTCCTATCCGCCTCCTCCTTCTCCGCCTCCTCCTCCGCCTCCTCCATCTCCTCCTCCTCCTCCCCCTCCTCCTCCTCCTCCTCCTCCTCCTCCTCCTCCTCCTCTTCCTCTCCCCTCTCCTCCTGCCGGGAGATCTTGGTGAGATCAACAGGTACCGGTACTAGACAGACGTTTTCCACGACTCGCAGAACTAGACTCGCAAATGGCCTAGATCCGCCGCGGAAGCTTACGATCCATTACTCATTGCATCGAGGCGAGCATAGGCACTCTGCGAGTAGTGCAACGCGCTCGGTGAGATGCCACTCCTCCCCAGACCTCTCCTGGGGTGCGTTCTGACCAGGATTTCGAGGCGAATCCGACGGTGCCGACGAGGGCCCTCCAAGAGACGGAAAAGGGGAAACCAGACCAAGGGTAGTGGTATGGGTCCTCCTCCTCCTCCTCCTCCTCCTCCTCCTCCTCCTCCTCCTCCTCCTCCGCTTCGCCGGCCCAATACGCAAACGCAGCACGCAACCCGTAGCGTGTTGACACGGAACTCAACCCGCAGATCGGAAACGCAGGGCTGGCGCGACACGCTCGCCAAAACGTGGGCCAGCACGCGCCGAGCCAACATGCAGCGTGTTAACACGGACGCCTCGACTACAGTCCGAGCCTAAGCCAGAGGAGCACCCTTCAAGCACGGGAGACCCACCGCCGGCCAAAACACACAGAACATCCCGGGGGACCGGGGGACCCTCCCCCAGGACGCCCCAGAGCATCCAAAATACACGTAGAGCACTCGGGCGCCCTCCCCGAACCGACCTCGATTGTATACCTCGGTCCGACTGTACGGCACGTGCTGCGTTTCAAAAACGGGCGTATCAGGGCAGCGAATCGGCGGCGAGCGAGGACGGGAAGCGAGAAGGAGAAGGCCTCCTCAACAGGCTCGGAAGTCCCCCGGCCCTCCGAGGAGCTTTCTGAGCCTTCCCCGGAGACGACAAACCACTTCTAAGGCGCGCGAGGGCTTCTGAGAAGTCCGGCCGCCCTCCGGGAAGGCCGCCTCCTCCTCCGGGCCTCCCCCCCCCCCTCGTGCGTCGCCGAGCTCTGAGCTGCTCCTCCGAGCTGTATAGATCTGGGCTCTCCGAGGCGAGCTCGGCACGCCCACCAGCGAG
The DNA here is from genome assembly GCA_963575745.1 of Prorocentrum cordatum. Taxonomy (NCBI): domain Eukaryota; class Dinophyceae; order Prorocentrales; family Prorocentraceae; genus Prorocentrum; species Prorocentrum cordatum. Next base: position 95,411 of record CAUYUJ010021593.1, on the reverse strand, counting down.
CCGCTCGACGGGGCCACCAGCGACTTCCGCCGCTGCCTGCCGGAAGCGTCCGCCACCCCGCCCAGGCCGAGGCTGGACGCCGTCACCTGCGACTTCCGCCGCCCGGAGCCTGCGCGGCGGGGCGGGCCTCGGAGCGCCTCCGTCCTCCCCTCCCCCGGAGGGGGCCCTCGCGCTCTCGGGCCAGATCGGCCCCCGAGCCAGGCTGCTGCCATCCTCCTCCTCCTCCTCCTCCTCCTCCTCCTCCTCCTCCTCTCCTCAGGCCCTTCCCCTCCTCCTCCTCCTCCTCCTGCTCCTCCTCCCTCCTCCTCCTCCTCCTCCTCCTCCTCCTCCTCCTCCTCCTCCTCCTCCCCCTCCTCCTCCTCCTCCTCCTCCCCCTCCTCCTCCTCCTCCTCCTCCTCCTCCTCGCGGACCTCGAGTCCTAGAGCATCTTCAAGCTTTGAGACGGATATTGCCCCTTCAGGTGTTCGTCGTCGTCGCGGACCTCGACAGAGCTCTCCGCCGCGCCCCGAGGAGGCCCGACGAGGACCGTGTCGTTCTCCCCAAGCCCCATCGGCGCCGATCGCAAGCCACACCCCAGCGTAACCATGCCCTTCGTAGCCACCGAATGAGCAGCGCTAGATCAGAAACGAGGCCCTGGGGAAGTCAGGGGTGGATCTGAAACTCACAGGCCCAGGAACTTCTGTTCAGGTTGTCCCCCTCGTCCCCATCACCTCGCGCTCGTCTGCTGAATCCGCCCCTTCTTAGCGTGAGCCTGTGAACGTACGTCTGCGGGACTGCACGCGCTCAGGATTCGGAGCACCGTGCGCTCATCGCACGACAGGCTGCAGTGCGCTCATTTCACGACAGCCTGCTCGTCGACACGTATCCTGATGAACATCGCCGCCAATTCCATCGCCCAGAGACCAGACAGTGGACAAACCCAGTCCAATCGTCAGCGTGGACAAAGACCAGAGCACTCGATAGCAGCTGCGCGTAGCACAGTGGCGGCATCACATGGAACACAGAAAACATGAGCAACCAGACGCGTCGGCAAGAAACCCCAAACCGAATCCCCCAACCTTACCTAGCGAGCGCGCCAGCTTGAGACTCCGAAGGCAGAGGGTTGATTACGTTGCAATATCTGGACGACTGGGGCTCACACAAGAGGAACTACCTTCCAGGCCAAGACAAAAGGTCAAACATACCGTGTTCGTGCGTCTTCTCAGTCACCTACTGCTCCTGGAGCTGACTCCTTGTTACCACCCGCGCGGCAGTTCGACAGATGTGCCCCAAATGCAAGATGGTGGGCGAAGGAAAGCGCGCACGGATGCGTGGAGGAGGATGAGGAAGGGGGCACACAGAAACGTCAGAACCTCCCGCACCACCTCTTGCCACCGCAACCGATGGCGCACCGCGCGAGGGCGGCAACTGTGAAGCGCGGGGTGGGACTTGGCCGTGTCCCGCCCCCCCCCCTCGCACCAAGAGATTTGGACTGAGGGTCCGCACTGCGGGGGATGGGAGCGAGGAGGAGGAGGCGGAGGCGGCGGAAGGACAGCCGGGGTCGGCGCGGGCACTTCGAGGCGCGGCGGGGAGAGTCCTGTCAATACGCGCGCTTATCCTGGCGAACACTACCCCTGTCATCTGTGCGTGCTGGCCTCCTTCCGCTCCTCCTTCTCCGCATCCTCCTGCACCGCGGCCGCCTCATCCTGCCCACGCCTCCCCTCGTGCGCCTTCCCATGGTTCTGTGGCACTAATGGGGGCCTTGCTGGCTCTTGTGGGTCGACTCTGACCGACGCTAATCGACGCACATCGGCGCTGACCGACGCCAAATCAGACGCACCGCGGCAGTGCCGATGACGCACCAGGGAGAGAGCGTTGCGTTGTGCGGGGGTGGGGGGAGAAGGGGGAAGGGGGGGCATGACGCGCGTGAAACAAACTCCCTGTGGCGCTGGCTGAAGCACCCTGAGAAGGAGGAGCAGGACGAGGAGGAGGAAGAGGAAGAGGAGGAGGAGGAGGAGGAGGAGGAGGAGGAGGAGGAAGAGGAAGAGGAGGAGGCGGAGGAGCAGGAGGAGGAGGAGGAGGAGCAGGAGAAGGAGGAGGAGGAGGAGGAAAAGGAGGAGGAGGAGGAAGAGGAGGAGGAGGGGGAGCACCGCGCCTCGCCCAACCGCTCGACGACGCCGCGACGCCCAGACGTGGGAGGGGAGCCCCGCGCCTGCAGGCGCGGGCGCCGGCGCCAGGCCCGCCAGGCTGATCCCCAGGCGGAAGTTCGCCGGGGAGCCCGCCTCCTGTGGGCAGCACGCGGGGAGTGGCCCCGTGGGCACGGGCGACCTCTGGTGCGCAGCTCTCGGGGGGGCGCGGAGGGGCCAGATCCCAGCGAGCGGGACAGCGATGGGGGGGAGCCCTGTGTCAGGCAAACACCGACACGGATTACAGTGACCCGCGGTCGGCGAAACCCTGCGAGTCCGCCATGGTGACAAGACCGATGTACGCGACTCTGCGTTGTAAGACTGAAGGTGCCCACTGTACGCACGTACATAGTAACGTGCGAAATAAGTCGGCAACGGGAACCGTCGCTAATCCACCTGTATTGATCAATGTTTCCATTTCCTTGACTGTAGACCTGCACCACAAGTCACTCTTGGGCTTAGCTGCCCTGGTACGCGACACGCAACCCGTGGCGTGTTGACCCAGAGCTCAAGACGTAGATTGAAAACGTACGTTTGGCGCGATACGGTCGCCAAAACGTGGGCCACCACGCTGAGCCAACACACGCCGTATTGACACATACGTTCTGAGCACGGCAGGCTTGTCGTATCAAAGCGGGCGCCGAAAAAATAGCGAAAGACCTCCCGCCGTGATTCGCTTACGCCGCGAGGGGGTCTGGCACCACAGGGCACCTCTTGGGTAGGGGGGAAAACAAGACTACCTCGCT